>SJYA01002364.1:216864-245706 GCA_006410615.1 Neotragus moschatus
GTCCAACTCTTTGCGACCTCATGGACTGTAGCCTGCCAGGCTCCTCTGTCCATGGAATTCTCCTGGCCATAATACTGAGTGCATTGCTATGACCTCTTCCAGGGTATCTTCCTGACCCAGGAATCAAACCCACATCTCTTACGTCTCCTGCATTGGCGACAGGTTCTTTACCACTAGTGCCATCTGGGAAGCCCATAACCTAACTATATTCTCATAATGACTTTATTTAGATACCACTGTCATATTCAGGATGTTAGAGGTTACAAATCTGATCAAGATCATTTAGGTGTGTGTGTTTGCAAAATACACATCTTTCTTTATACTCATCAACACTGTTGAGTGATGGAGGTAAGTCAAGCTATATGATATCCAAAAAGACAGCATTGAATTTGACAATTGGATGTCTTGGTAAAGCCAATATTCATAGGATGGTGGGAAGTGGGAGGGCAAGTCATGTACAGAGGGAGGAAGACCAAAACAAAGGTGAGAAAGTAGAAAGCGCTCAGTTTTTATAAGAAAAGCTCATAGCAAGGAAAACTGTAGAGGTTGAGGTCAACACAAAAAAACAAGTGTTAGTTGCTCAGTCATGTCTGACTCCTTGTGATCCCATGGACTCTTCTGTCCATGGGATTCTCCAGGCAAGAATACTGGAGTGGGTTGGCATTTCCTTCTCAAGGGTACCTTCCAGACCCAGAGATCGAACCCACATCTCCTGTGTCTCCTGCATTGGCAAGCAGATTCTTTACCACTGAGGAGCCACTTGGGAAGCCCAAGGTCAAGGCAAAGGAAACTATTTTATCTTAAAGAAATTGAGTAATACATTTAAGGAAGAAGGAAAAGAAATGATGGCAAGAAATAAACTGAAGAATACAGAAGTAGAAGATAGAAATGGAAGATGTCTGACTGTTTCAGAAGTGAAAGGCTGTGAAGTGACGGATAATGTGCAGGTGGAGCGACTTGCCTTAGAAAGGAGGATGGGCAGCTTGCCCTTTGATGCAGAAGGGAGCACAGTTTTTGGGTAGCCGAACACAAATACAGAATCTTCTCCAGGGGATCTTCCTGCCACGGGGATCGAGTTCAGGTCTCCTGCATTGCAGATAGATTCCTTACCATCTGAGCCACCAGGAAAGCACCAAACACAAAAACAAGTAATTGCAAAACCTTATTTTCCTTCTGAACAACATAAACACTTCTTATTCTGGAATCCAAGCTCTCCACTAATTGGTACTACACAGTCCTTCCTCCTCACCACTTCACTAACCAACCCTTTTTACAGGCTAAATCACCACGTTCATTGTCATTGTCACCTGAATACAACTCCTGTTTTTCCACTTCACTGTGTAGTTTAAGTAATTTTCCTAGCACAGACGTCTCCCCTTACCCATCACAGCCACTTCTCATCCATCGTGTCCACTGCAAATCTGCCTCCTTCTTGAAGCCTTCCTTAAAAGCACATTTAAAAATTATCAGTCATTCCTTCTTAGGAAACTTGTGTGTATAATGTATTAATCATTTATTTTAATACTTTTGGATATTGCTTACATTTATGGAGACATATGTTGGAGAAGGCAATGGCACCCCACTCCAGTACTCTTGCCTGGAAAATCCCATGGATGGAGGACCCTGGTGGGCTGCAGTCCATAGGGTCACTAAGTTGGACACGACTGAGTGACCTCACTTTCACCTTTCACTTTCATGCATTGGAGAAGGAAATGGCAATCCATTCCAGTGTTCTTGCCTGGAGAATCCCAGGGATGGGGGAGCCTGGTGGGCTGCTGTCTATGGGGTCGCACAGAGTTGGACACGACTGAAGTGACTTAGCGATAGCAATGGAGACATATAGATGATCTACCTAGCTAGCTAGTTGTGGTTCACAATTAACACATAATGTATGGTTCCACCTGGAATATTTTATTAGCAAGTTCAAATGACTTGAATTTTGTTTACAACATTTTTAAAATTTTCATTCCAAAATTAACTGCACAAATGCTTAGTTTTAGTTTTCAATGTCAATATGTAAAGGCACAGGAAAGCTGGAATTATATTGGAGTAATTACAAGACTTGATAAATGTTAAAATGAAATCAATACAGTTCTACTGACCACTGACTATTAGCACACGGTTTATTTTTTGCATTCTCCAAATAAACATGAAAAAGAGTTACATATCATTAAAAGTATAGCAGAAAACTCTTCCTCGTGTAGATATTTCAATAGCATCTGCATTTAACATAAAATTATTATTTATGGAATTTGTTAAGTTTCTGTATATTGTCACCCTGCATATTTAACTTATATGCAGAGTACATCATGAGGAACACTGGAATGGATGAAACACAAGCTGGAATCAAGATTGCTGGGAGAAATATCAATAACCTCAGATATGCAGATGACACCACCCTTATGGCAGAAAGCAAAAAAGAGCTAAAGAGTTTCTTGATGAAAGTGAAAGTAGAGAGTGAAAAAGTTGGCTTAAAGCTCAACATTCAGAAAACTAAGATCATGGCATCTGGTCCCATCATTTCATCAGAAATAGATGGGGAAACAGTGGAAACAGTAGCTGACTTGATATTTTTGGGGTTCCAAAATCACTGCAGATGGTGATTGCAGCCATGAAATTAAAGGAAGCTTGCTTCTTGGAAGGAAAGTTATGACCAACTTAGACAGCATAATAAAAAGCAGAAACATTACTTTGTCAACAAAGGTCTGTCTAGTCAAAGCTATGGTTTTTCCAGTAGTCATGTATGGATGTGACAGTTGGACTATAAGAAAAGCTGAGCACCAAAGCATTGATGGTTTTGAACTGTGGTGTAGCATTGAAGGATTGATGGTTTTGAACTGNACTGCACAAATGCTTAGTTTTAGTTTTCAATGTCAATATGTAAAGGCACAGGAAAGCTGGAATTATATTTGGAGTAATTACAAGACTTGATAAATGTTAAAATGAAATCAATACAATTCTACTGACCACTGACTATTAGCACACGGTTTATTTTTTACATTCTCCAAATAAAGATGAAAAACAGTTACATATCATTAAAAATATAGCAGAAAACTCTTCCTCGTGTAGATATTTCAATAGCATCTGCATTAAACATAAAATTATTATTTATGGAATTTGTTAAGTTTCTGTATATTGTCACCCTGCTTATTTAACTTATATGCAGAGTACATCATGAGGAACACTGTAATGGGTGAAACACAAGCTGGAATCAAGATTGCTGGGAGAAATATCAATAACCTCNTTAAAAATATAGCAGAAAACTCTTCCTCGTGTAGATATTTCAATAGCATCTGCATTAAACATAAAATTATTATTTATGGAATTTGTTAAGTTTCTGTATATTGTCACCCTGCTTATTTAACTTATATGCAGAGTACATCATGAGGAACACTGTAATGGGTGAAACACAAGCTGGAATCAAGATTGCTGGGAGAAATATCAATAACCTCAGATATGCAGATAACACCACCCTTATGGCAGAAAGCAAAAAAAGAGCTAAAGAGCTTCTTGATGAAAGTGAAAGTAGAGAGTGAAAAAGTTGGCTTAAAGCTCAACATTCAGAAAAATAAGATCATGGCATCTGGTCTCATCATTTCATCAGAAATAGATGGGGAAACAGTGGAAACAGTAGCTGACTTAATTTTTGGGGGGGTTCCAAAATCACTGCAGATAGTGATTGCAGCCATGAAATTAAAGGAAGCTTGCTCCTTGGAAGGAAAGTTATGACCAACTTAGACAGCATAATAAAAAGCAGAAACATTACTTTGCCAACAAAGGTCTGTCTAGTCAAGGCTATGGTTTTTCCAGTAGTCATGTATGGATGTGACAGTTGGACTATAAGAAAAGCTGAGCACCAAAGCATTGATGGTTTTGAACTGTGGTGTAGCGTTGAAGGATTGATGGGTTTGAACTGTGGTGTTGAAGAAGACTCTTGAGAGTCCCTTGGACTGCAAGGAGATCCAACCAGTCCATCCTAAAGGAGATCTGTCCTTGGTGTTCATTGGAAGGTCTGATGTTGAAGCTGAAACCCCAATACTTTGGCCACCTGATGTGAAGAGCTGACTCATTTGAAAATACCCTGATGCTAGGAAAAATTGAGGGCAGGAGGAGAAGGGGACAGCAGAGGGTGAGATGGTTGGATGGCATCATCGACTCAATGGACATGAGTTTGGGTAAACTCTGGGAGTTGGTGATGGACAGGGAGGCCTGGTGTGTTGCAACTCATGGAGTCTCAGAGTCAGACACGAGTGAGCCACTGAACTGAACTGAACTGATAGGGATCAACTGTATTTATATTCAAAGCAAGTAAAAATCTAAAAAGGTGTATAAATAGTACATTTTGTAAAGCAAAATTTGGCTTTTGAGGAGAAAACAAATATTTAGATATGCAATTGTTCTAATAAATCAATAGAATAGCAGCTTGATTCAATTGAGCAAATGTTTTAGTGCAAGACATTGTGTGAAGCACTCTACACATAATCGTAAACAAACTCAGAAAGATTTCATTCAAGAATTATCTTAGCTGGTAATAAATATTTTAATGAACACATTGATTTATATTCTTTCTCAGACTAAAAATACACTCATTTTACATATGAATAAGTAGAATGAGAACATATGTTAATACTCATAATGATAATGATATTTTTGAAAATTTGATATGTGCCATGTACTGAGACAAATACTTTATATCATTTATCATATTTGATCCTCACAAACACAAGGTAACATTTTAGATACTTGGGATACTTATCCTTCCATTATTAGGAAAGTAAAACTTAGGAAACATAAATCATTTGAATAGTGTCACAAAGCTTGAAAGTGAATTGGAATCCAGACATTCGCAATTAAGAGACCTAGAAACAAGAATTTTCATGGAAAAAATCCAAATGAATAAATAACATTTCAATATAAGTCCGGACCTGGAGTTACAGTTACTAGAAAGTTTGTGGATAGTAAAGAATGGTTTTTATCAATAATAAGAATCATCTTTCTCTTCTTCACACATGTTTAATGGTTCAACCTAAACACTAGATAAGACTTTAATACTACAGTATGTAAATTTAAGAATGAATAAATATAATGATATAAAATGGTATATGCAGGAATTTTTTGACAGAATCCTAGTACTACTTTAAGAAACTGAAAAGGCTGAAATTAGTATTCTATGAGAAAATGTCTCTATACTGGTCTGCTCTGAATTTTCCTATCATCTTAAGTGCAGTACAAATTTTGTATTTTGTGCTGTTCTTCATTCACAATATATGAGCTGAATTTTACTACATCCTGTACTCATGTTCCTTTTATTTATTTATTTACTTTTTGCAATAGGCTTTTCAGTCTTTGCATGTATCTCAAATGCTTAAATTTCAATCTTAATCATTCTTCATCTGGAAGGTTGCTATCATCAAACACTGAAAATACTGTTTGGCTGTTTTACTTATTATCCCACAGCAATTTCCTTCTGATTGTTTTGCCCTGAATCTTTGTTTTCTTTGTATATATATCAACATCTGTCTTGTTAGATTCCCCAACATTCAGACTAAGTTCAGGATATTAGCAAAGCCAGAGAGAGAGTATGCCTATATGCACACACGCACACACACACACACACACACACACACAAACACATACACATAAACACACACACTCTTCTGAACACACACATATATGCATTTTTTCAAAGTAAATTATATATAAAGTGCCCACATAATCTGGAAATATAGATAATATTTTAATTATTTACAGGCTATACTATAATATCCAATGATACTGTGTATAGTTGTCTATATTTTGAGACTTTACAAAATCTCTCTATTCACAAGCATGTACACAGAGATTCACATACACACAGAAATCTAGATGTTGTCTCAGGATAAATCAGAACATTCTTGAACCTTCCTAAATTTAATAACTTATTTTTAATTATATATGAAGATGTGGCATAATATTTTAGCCAAAGAAAATAATTCTATTTCAAATGAAACATGTAAATAAATCCACCTTTGATTAACAAAAATGAGAGCCACACTAGCTTCTACATAGCTTTGTTAGACATATATCCCATTTAAACACTGTGCACCTGGCAAAACATTAGACATAGAACCCCAGGGAGTACAGACCTTTCATACAAAAGGGTATGAAAGTCTTCAGATAAGAGGTGACATTTAAGTTGGATTTTCAAAGTCAGGTAATACATGGACAAGCCTGAAAGAGGAACATTTTAGATAGAATTAATATAGGGAGAAAAGCTCACTGGTGTCAAAACCTAAGGCAGTGGCCTATTTTGCAGTCTATCCTCTGTTCGAACAGTATCTATAAAATATCTTCGCAAAGCTGACTCCTCCTTGTCAGTCTGTTCTTGGCTTAAATATCACCTTACATTCCAACCAGGCAATATCTCCTCACAGACTGAGAAAGTCTTTATCTCAGCACCAAGTTTTACTCATTTTCTTCCTACATAGACCACTACCTGCTATTTTAGATAAGACAGCAGAGAAATCTCTGTAGAAAAGGTGACATTTAAGTAGAGACCTAAATGAGGTGAGATGATAAGCCACACAAGGCTATTGGAGGTGAACGTTCCATCAGAGGAAGCAGAGAAGGCAAACGCACCTCTTAGATTGCTTTGCTCATGAACCACGAGGATGCCAACTTAACTCACGCAGCAGAGTGAATGCGGTAGACAGCGGTAGGAAGTGAGGTCAGAGGTTGGATAATGAAGAGTTTTATAAAGCATAACAGTATTTTGGACTATACTCTGAATATGACAAAAGGCCACATAAGAGGTTTTAATAAAAAAACATAACCTTCACGTACATCTTTAAAAATCTCATATATGGAGAAATATCTCTAAGGTTGGCAATGGAGCTTCAGCTCAGCATACGAAAGAAGAATTACATCTATTATATAGTCACAAACTCTTGGTTATTGGTAAATTTATTCTCTCAAATGTTCTAGTCGTTCATGCTCACCCATATAATAGACTGATGTCTTAGATGCAGCAGGAAACAGGAGACCAAAGCATGGAATATCATAGTAATCAAGGCAAGAGGTCATGAAATCTTGGTCTTGTCAGCTCAGGGTGAAAAAAGAAACTTAGTGGCCCTAAGAAACATAGGATGAGAAATTTTTTGAGAGGAATAAATATATCATACCATAAATAGTATTTTTTGTCCTAAAGCCCTACCCTCTTTAAACTTAGTGATGTGGATTTTTTTTTTCTTTTTTGGAGTATAGCTGCTTTACAATATTGTGTTAGTTTCTACTGTACAACAAAGTATATCAGCTATATGTATACATATATATCCTTCCTCTCGGACCTCCTTCCCACTGCCCCCCAATCCTACCGCTCTAGGTCATGAATTGGATAAATCTTGAGAGCCATATTGTGTTTGCTGTGCTAAGTCACTTCAGTCATATCCAACTCTTTGCGACCCTATGGGCTGTAAAATGCCAGGCTCATTTGACCGTGGGATTCTCCAGGAAAGAATACTGGAGTGGGTTTCCATGCCATCCTCCAAGGGATCTTCCCAACTGAGGGATCAAACCCATGTATCTCATGTTTCCTGCATTGGTAGGTGGGTTCTTTACCACTTGCAACACCTGAGGCCTGAGAATCACATTACTTTAGAGCAAACCAGATCGAAACAAAATGAAATTTGCCTGCATTCATCTATCACTGAATGTGCATCTGGTCTACTTTAGATTTTCATGGTTATTTCCACCTTATTAAACCAAGGAGATACTATCAGAAAAATCCCTCTATTGGACCAAAAGGTGCCTTCACACTCACATATATAATACATGGAGAATACTACTTAATTTTCATTAGAAGCAACTGAAATTAGCATTGTGTCTAATGTGTATTATTCCTAGAAAATCATACCAATACCGTTGTGGTCTTTCCAGAAATAAGTCTAGACGCAACACTAGAATATAAGATGTAATTTTATCATTTTATCATTAAATAACTCTGCTGCAGCTGCTGCTGCTAAGTCGCTTCAGTCATGTCCGATTCTGTGCAACCCCATAGATAGCAGCCCACCAGGCTCCCCTGTCCCTAGGATTCTCCAGGCAAGAACACTGGAGTGGGTTGTCATTTCCTTCTCCAATGAATGAACATGAAAAGTGAAAGTGAAGTCGTTCAGTCGTGTCCGACTCTTTGTGACCCCATGGACTGCAGCCCACAAGGCTCCTCAGTCCATGGGGTTTTCCAGACAAGAGGACTGGAGTGGGGTGCCAACTCTATGTGTTTATAAATTTGTTTGGCTTATTTTCTGTGTTGTCACAGAACAATGCTGATAAACCTTTAATTGGATTCTAAGTAAATGAAAGAAAGATATAACTGGATGTATTCAAGAGCCCACGGTTTCTTCCACAGAAACATATAATAAATGAGATTTCTTCTAGTAAAACATATATCCAGTCATCCCCATTTAGCTTCATTTAAATCAAAGGGAAAATCTTTAGCGCTTCATCTCCATGGCTTCCCGAGTAACTCNCAGAACAATGCTGATAAACCTTTAATTGGATTCTAAGTAAATGAAAGAAAGATATAACTGGATGTATTCAAGAGCCCACGGTTTCTTCCACAGAAACATATAATAAATGAGATTTCTTCTAGTAAAACATATATCCAGTCATCCCCATTTAGCTTCATTTAAATCAAAGGGAAAATCTTTAGCGCTTCATCTCCATGGCTTCCCGAGTAACTCAGTGGTAAAGAATCTGCCCGCAATGCAGGAGTCATGGGTCCTATCTCTAAGTCAGGANGTTTTTGAAACTTACTCAAGTTGTGGGTTTGTGGTTTATTCCTCTTTGTTGTTGCTGGGTGGTCCTCTGTTGTGTTACTAAACCACAGTTTGTGCATCAGTCCTCCTGAGGATGGACGCTTGGGCTGATTCCGTTTTGAGGCTATTGTGAATAAAACCATATGAAATTCTGATTCAGGTTTTTGTGGCCTTGTTTTCATTTTTCCTGGGTGAATACCGTGGAGTGGTATGGCTGAGCCATGTGGAATGTATGTGTTTTGTTTCATAAGATCTGGTGCCCCTTTTTCTCACTAATCATGTGTGCAGTTGAAGTTGTTCCTCATCCTTACAATTGTACGATGTCAGCCTTTTCAGTTATAGCCATTCTGGAGGGTGCAGAGTGGGAGAGCTGGTAAAGAATTGTCTGCAAAAGGGCTTTTGAATCAGGAGTTGAAATTGAGGAAGCAAGCTAATTTCTTATAAGTTTGACAAAGAGTAAGGAATCCAGTTTGACGAGAGCAGTGAGTGAAGAGGAGCATGATGCCCGAAAACAGCAGGGAAAGGGGAATGCCAATTCTAATGGACCTTGTAAGCGGTTTTAAGAAATTTGGCTCTTTTTCTAAGTGAGGGTGGGGAATAATTGGAATATTTTGATGGAAGTATGGCATGGCCTGACTTACCTATTTTTAACAGATTAGTTTGTGTATTCCCATGAAGACAGACAAAAGTAGAAGAGAAATCAGTCAGGAGGCTATAATGAGCCAGGCAGGAACTGGGTGTTTGGATGCAGGACCTGGAAGCCCCTGCTGGAGCCCTAGACATTTCTGGCTGGTTCTTCAAGATGTCACTAGGAGACAGGAGAGAAAGTGATTCAGCCCTCCGGTGGCAAAAAGGCCTGGCTCTCCATGCATGAATAATCAGGGGTTTAAACTTCTTAAGTGGCTTCTTACAAATGAGTCATCACTTATTTCCCTGTAAGGAGTCTTACACAATATTGTTGGTTTTGATAAGTTGTTTTTAATTCAGTAACCTAAAAGGTGTAAATGTGGTCTTAATTGTTGTTATGGCTAACTGTTAAAGCCATTATTTGCTTAAGTAAATAATGAATATAATTAAATCTTTGCGTAGGAATTTGCACAGTATAACCTTGAATAATTGTTTCTGGCTTGGTAATATTTATTAGAATTTCCTATAAAGCAGATAGAAATACCTTTTTCCAATTTAGACTTATCTTCATTTTTCTATAATGATATTTTATAAAATATTGAGTGCCTATAGTAAAGCAAAATATAGTTCTAGGTGCTAAGTAGATTACAAACATAATTTAGTTCTCATTCTTTAAAGAATTGAGGCCCTCAGTACTACAAGAGAATACATCTTTTAAAGGAAAAAATATGGAAAAAATATAAAGGTTAGTTAGACTAGCATCTAAAGGAGCTCACATTTTGATCAGTGTGTAAATGAATAAATGATTACAGCACAATTTAAGTAGAGAATGTAGTACTACAGGAGGCAGAAGAAAGGTCCTTTTAAACCAGGTTTTGAAGAACAAGAGGAAATTTGAGGGGCTTGGGGCGAATGGTGGTCCATCCCAGTGAACAAAGGCACAGAACGGATGTTGAAGACTCACAGTGCTTTCCTTCAGGTGGATCTTACCTACAGATAGCAGCTGTCACTCTTAACTGACTCAATGAAAATGACATTTTCTAATTCCTCAAATATGTGGTATGCCTGTACTGCCAATGCGTTGATCAAAAAGACTATTAAAAACCACCCGAAAAGGCAAAAATTTTCTAGGGGTAAGCAAAAATAATAAGGGAAGTAAAAGAAAAAAACATTAATTGTTAGAGAGGAAAGATGGGTAAGAAAAAAATATATATATATATTACAAATAAGAAAAATAAAAAGTAGCAGAGTGACCTGCTGGACTTGGGAGGAAGTCCCACACTCTTCCAGTGCCCTCAGTGAGCAGAAGTCACAAAAGTGGATGTTTGGAGCCCACGGTTGCAGGGCTCATGGACACACCAAGAGTATTGTCCAGTCTTTTCTGACCTCCTTTCATTGCTCACATTGCTGTAGATAGAAAGCGTTATCTATTACTTGCAATGTGAGAGACTTTTAAAGCAGCTTGCTTAATCATAAGTTACAATTCATCTGATTCCATTTTATATAAGATTGAATATTAAAAAGTTCTTTAGATTATTTAATTGTATTTACTTTTTTCCCTGTAAGATCAGATTTGAGAGGTATACCTCTGTTATTTCATGAAAAATTGCAATTGTTCTTGGTGCTTTGGTGATTAATTCTGAAACTGAGCCTAAGAAACTTCATATTAAAGTTTCTGGCACCTCTTAAGGTGCCAGACTAGTAAATGGTCTTCAAACACAGCTATTTCCTTTTCTTAAAATGATCTCTTAACTCCTGTTCTTACAGATTTGGGCTTACATGTCACTTTTCGCTAGTGAAAATGATACTTTCCTTGAAATCCCTTTCTTATTTATATTTCCCATAACTTGTTGTTCTTTTCCTTCATAGCACTTATCACACTTTGCACTTTTTCCTAGGACTGTTTTATTATTATCTGTCATCCCTACTACAATGTCAGGAACCATGTCTGTTTTATTTACCATTGTGTTCTCAGGCCAAGCACACAGTTGGCACTTAGTAAATACAGACTAAATTAATGAGCAGACTCTAGCCCTGCTATTCTGCTCTGTGTTTCTAGTTGTTGTCCTGAACCAGCATTTCCCACACTGTATTACTGAAGCTCTTCACGAACTATTAAAATGATTCTGTGGTCGTGAATTTGGTATGACTGAACCCTCCCTTGTGAGCAACTAGTTTACATTAGCGTGTTTAAAACTTTCATTCCTGGAGTTTAAAAATCCAGTGTTCTCTCTCTTTATTTTAAACTGTCAGACTCTTTATTAGCTGAAATTAAGTATTCCAGTGAACACAATTGGGACAGGCTGGCTTACTCAGTGCTGCAGGTAGATGTATTTAAAAGTTTCATTTGATAGATACTATCTTCCGGGAACATCTGACTTTCATTTTCACTTAACATTGAAGTGTTACTTTAATATAATTTATTTTTTTTTTCCCTTAGAAATAAGTGTATATAGTTTGAGGTTTTAAGAATAACTTTCTTGCAAAGTAGGAGTTGAGAGAGTTATTTTTAGAGTTATTTTTAGTTTTTTAAAATAGTTAATATTTCTGATCTTCTTAAACCAAAATCCTGTCTTTGGATGGTTCTCTCCTCCAGTGCCTTGATAAAGGCCCCATCCTGTTTTATATCTGCTTTCACTAGAATAATCCCAAAGCTCTCAAGCATATTTTGCTTCCTCTACCAAAATTCATTTGTTTTGTTTTATGTATTATTCTCTAAAGCTGGGCTAAGTGAAAAGAACTAATGTAGAAGAAAATTTTTGAGAAGATGTTAATGGAAAGTACTAAATTAAAATGTAACAACTTAAAAAAAAAGTAACTTTCTTTGCCTGCAA
Source organism: Neotragus moschatus (assembly GCA_006410615.1). Taxonomy (NCBI): domain Eukaryota; kingdom Metazoa; phylum Chordata; class Mammalia; order Artiodactyla; family Bovidae; genus Neotragus; species Neotragus moschatus. The sequence continues at coordinate 229,121 of SJYA01002364.1, forward strand.
GTATAATTTTTACTCTTGAACTAAACTTGACTTAAATGGGAAGGGTTTTGCTGAACTAAATAAATTATGTCTTTTAGAAATTACCTTTGTTTTAGAAAACCATGTAATGAGATGTACACAATTTTTTGTGTGTGTCAAAAAGAACTAAAAAAGAATTTTAGAAAATAAGGAAAATAAAATTATAGAAGTGTTTCAAAATTGTATCGCCTGGAGGTGATCTGTTAACTGGTATACCTACTTTGAAATCTGACGAGAATGTGTGCATGCTTGTACCTTTGTGCTCTTTGTGTTTATGTGTATTATTCACAGATACCTACGCACATTCATTTATTCAGTACATATTTAAGCACCATGCATTGTGCCTGGCACTATTTTGGGTTGGCTTTTTAGCAGTGAGCAAAATAGACAAAAATTCCTGCCCTCATGATGCTTAGTTTGGGGCTGGAAGGAAGTGGTGACGCCAGCAAGCAAGCAAATACATGGCATGTCAGAGCACAGTAACAGCCGTGGGAATACAGCAGGCAGGTGGGCAAAAGAGCGTAGAGAGGATTGTGCTCAGCTACTCGTAGACTGTTTGCTGTAGTTGTGTACGTTCAATTATGGCTTTTTCTTTTAAAAAAGATTAAAGGCAAATATCCTGAACATACAATTTTCAGGTCTCTTTTTACTTAATAAGTTGATGTATTTTTCCATCTCATTAAATATTGCTCTCAAAGCTAGTGGAGGTGATGGAATTCCAGTTGAGCTCTTTAAAATCCTAAAAGATGATGCTGTGAAAGTGCTGCACTCAATGTGCCAGCAAATTTGGGAAACTCAGCAGTGGCCACAGGACTGGAAAAAGATCGGTTTTCATTCTGATCCCAAAGAAAGGCAATGCCAAAGAATGCTCAAACGACAGCACAGTTGTACTCATCTCACACGTTAGTACAGTAATGCTCAAAATTCTGAAGCCTCAAACCAGGCTTCATCAGTACATGAACCCTGAACTTCCAGTTGGAATTTGAAAAGGCAGAGGAACCAGAGATCAAATCTGCTGGATCATCAAAAAAGCAAGAGAGTTCCAGAAAAACATCTATTTCTGCTTTATTGACTATGNAAAAAAAAAAAAAGAAAGAACAGTATAAATCTTTGGCATCTAAAATCTCTTGGTACCTAAAACTTCAATCAAGTCATTATTTTAAGAAATCAAAATAATGTCTGGGAGACAGGACTTATGGAATGGTTAGAGTAAGGACCTCTGAAAATTTTATCTTCCAGACACATATCAGAACACGGGCACAAATTGTCAAAATTATTTCTACACTGAAGTGCCAGATACATGGCCCCAAATGACATGGCCCCAGAGATAGCAAAAGCTGAAAGAACTAAAAGAAAAACTAAATTCCATTTAAAAAAAAATAGATTTTAAGACACCCCTCATAGTAACTAATAAAACAAGGGGACATGAAATTCAGCAGAAATATCAAAGATTTCACCTACATACATAACAAGATGGACCTAATCAAAATCTATGTAGAATATGTACTCCCAAACAATATAACTCAAATTCTTTCCAAATACACACAAAATACTTACCAAACTGACCATATGCTGGACCATAAAGCAATTCTCAACCTATTGCAAAGGATGAAATAATAGAGTATTATCTATGACCAGAGGAATGGAGCAGAAAATCAGTGATAGGAAGACAGCCAGAAATCTCGACGTGTTTACAAATAAAACAATACATTCTAAGAAACTAATGAGCTAAAGAAGAAACCACAATTGGAATCAGAGGATTTGGATTATGGAGATAATATACCATAAAACTTGTTAATTCAGTTCAGTCACTCAGTCATGTCCGACTCTTTGCGACCCCCAAGGACTGCAGCACATCAGGCTTCCCTGGCCATCACCAACTCCTGGAGCTTGCTCAAATTCATGTCTATCAAGTCAGTGATACCATCCAACCATCTCATCCTCTGTTGTTCCCTTCTCCTGCCTTCAATCTTTCCCAGCATCAGGCTCTTTCCAATGAGTCAGTTCTTCCATTCAGGTGGCCAAAGTATTGGAGCTTCAGCTTCAGCATCAGTCCTTCCAGTGAGTACTCATGACTGATTTCCCTTAGGACTTAAGAGCTCCCTTAAACCTCTTAGCCTTATCCATCAGAGGGCAGACAGAAAGAAAACTGCAATCACAGAAAATGAATCAAACTGACCATATGGACCACAGCCTTGTCTAACTCAATGAAACTATAAGCCATGCCATGTAGGGTCATCTAAGATGGACAGATTTTAGTGGAGTGTTCTGGCAGAACATGGTCCACTGGAAAAGGGAATGGCAAGCCACTTCAGTATTTTTGCCTTGAGAATCCCAGGAACAATACGAAAAGGCAAAACTTGTTAAGACACAGATAAAACTGTGCTTAGGGAAAAAAAGGTCACAAATCCAAATCCTGAAAATATTAAAAAAGAAAGTGGTAGATTTAACTGAGTTCTCTTCAAAATTATTTTAAAGTCCTAATCCCTGGTAGGAGATGGCAATGGCACCCCACTCCAGTACTCTTGCCTGGAAAATCCCATGGACGGAGGAGCTTGGTGGCCTGCAGTCCATGGGGTCGCTGGGAGTCGGACATGACTGAGCGACTTCATTTTCACTTTTCACGTTCATGTATTGGAGAAAGAAATGGCAACCCACTCCAGTGTTCTTGCTTGGAGAATCCAAGGGATGGGAGAGCCTGGTGGACTGCCGTCTATGGGGTCCCACAGTCGGACATGACTGAAGCAACTTAGCAGCAGCAGCAGCAGCAACCCCTGGTAACTGTGACCATGACCTTATTTAGAAACCGTGTCTTTGCAGATGTAGTCAAGTTAAGAGGTCATGCTGGATTAAGGTGAGCCCTAATGCAGTACAACTTGTGGTCTTATAAGAAGAGACTTGAAGATACAGATGAGAACAAGGAGGAAGACCGCAGCAGTGGAGACAGAGGTTGGAGGGATATAGCTATAAGCCAAGAAATTCCAAGGACTCCTAGTAACTGCCAGAAACTAAGAGGCAGAGAAGAGTTGTCATGTGGAGGCATCAACAGAAGACTTGTCCTGTCAACAACTAGATTTTAGACCTCACAGCTTCAGAAAAAGTGAAAGTGTTCATTGCTTAGTTGTGTCCAACACTTTATGACCCCATGGACTGTAGACTGCCAGGCTCCTCTGTCCATGGAATTCTTCAGGCAAGAATACTAGAGTGGGTGGCCATTCCCTTCTGACCCAGGGGTTAAAGCTGGGTCTCCCTCGTTGCAGGCAGATTCTTTACAATCTGAACAACCAGGGGAGACCTACCTGTTCAGAACTGTGAGAGAAAAAAAATTTGTTGTTTTATGCCAAATAATGGTCAAAATTAGTGCTTTTAAGACCTCTCAGGTTGGCACACAGAATAAAGTCAGAAACAGAAAAACAAATATCGTATATTAACACATACAAGTAGAATCTAAAAAAACATGGTACAGATGAACCTATCTGCAAAGCAGAAATAGAGACATAGATGTAAAGAACAAATGTGTGGACATCCAGGAGGAAAGAGGGGGTACAGGTGAGATGAATCAGGAGATTGAGATTAACATATAAAACTATTGATATTATGTATAAAATAGATAACTAATAAGAACCTACTGTGTAGCACAGGGAATTCTACTCAGGGCTTCGTGGTGACCTAAATGGGAAGGAAATCCAAAAAAGGGGGATGCATGTATATTTATAACCGATTCACTTTGCTGTACAGTAGAAACTAGCACAACATTGTAAAAGAATTAAACTCAAAAAAAAAAAGAACCTCTCAAAATTAACCAAAGATTTTCAGCCATCTAATTAGCTTTTTCTTTTTTTTAATGGCTGAAATCTTTGTAAGAACAATGGACTCTGTGCATGTTAATTTGCTCTCCACCTTCTCAGTTCTATGATATCCTCAAATATCTCCTACCTTGCAACCACCTTAACTGTTAAAAACAACAGTGGAGTGGCCAATGAAGTGGGCAGATGGATTTGGTTCTCTCCATAAAGCCCCATTATCAGTGAATTTTCACTATTTAACACCTGTGTCAGCTCCACAGAAACACCTCATTTGCCCGACCTGTCATTATTTGACCTGCCTTTACCTCCTTCAGCTGGAAAAGTTTTAACCTCAGGGTATTTGTCAAAAACAATAAGTAGTGATTGCTCAAATCTCATCTACTTGAGATGCCAAAGTAGGTGTAAATAAAAGAAGCTGGCAAAAAACCATAAATGAAGATCTCGTGAATCAGGAGTCCTTAAGAGACTTTCAAAAGCTCCAACGAATTCCTAGAGAACCTAGGAGGCCATCTTATATGCAGAGCTGAGAGTATGACAGGAAACACCTGAAGAGGCCTGAATCTCTCCATTCTAGCTGATGCTGAGGTCATTTCAAGAACTAAAAGCTGAGAGTTATAAACTGCTAGTGGGTGGCAGGCAAGAGTCAACACATACACAGAGCTCAGCAGTGAGGACAAAATGGGAGACTATTGACTCAGGGCTGAGTAGAGTCCCTTGCACAGCAAGGAGATCAAACTAATCAATCCTAAAGGAAATCAACCCTCAATATGCACTGGAAGGACTGATGCTGAAGCTGACCCTCCAATAATTGGCCACCGGATGCAAAGAGCCCACCCACTGGAAAAGACAATGATGATGGGAAAGATTGAGGGAAGAAGAAGGGGACAATAGAGGAGATGGTAGGATGGCATCATAGACTCAATGGACCTGAATTTGAGGAAATTCCAGGAGATAATGAAGGACAGGGGAACCTGGAGTGCTGCAGTCCATAGGGTCACAAAGAGTTGGACAGGACTTAACTAAACAACAACAAGCGATTAAATGATACCTGAAGGGGCATACACATTAGACAATTAGTCCAAGAAGGTTACTAAACAAACACCTATTNTCCAGGAGATAATGAAGGACAGGGGAACCTGGAGTGCTGCAGTCCATAGGGTCACAAAGAGTTGGACAGGACTTAACTAAACAACAACAAGCGATTAAATGATACCTGAAGGGGCATACACATTAGACAATTAGTCCAAGAAGGTTACTAAACAAACACCTATTGACAGCAGCAAATTACTGGTGTACAATTCATTTGAGACTAGATGAATTTTCCAAAGGAGTGAGTATATATTTTTTGAGAGAGAGGTCAGGGGTATCCTGTAAGTTAGCTATATGAGGAGAAACCAAAAAAAAAAAAAAAAAGATGAGATAAGAAGAGGCAGCCTGTAAGCTTAGAGTAAATCTACATGTGTGCTGTCTTAGAAGCTAACTGAAGGAAGATTAACAAGGAAAAATGAGTTATCAAAGATGGCAGTTACAGCTGACAAGTCAAAAATAGGGCGGAAGATGAAGTTTGAAAAGGAAAACTGGTGACCTGGAAATACTGAACTTCTTAAAATGACTGAAGATTCATAGGAGAACATGATAGTAATGGGAAATCTGCACTGTGACAAGCACTAATTAAACTGATATTGGCTTCTTTATAAATAATATATATAATCAAATTCATTTGAATCTCTAAAGAAGAATTTTTCCAGAGTTTCATGCACCATAAAATAATTTTTATAATTCTAATACAGAATATAAAGATAATTGATTATTAAAGATTATATTTTAAAGTCATCTAGAAGCATATTCATGTACACAGTGTGTCTAGTTAGGATAAAAGACAAAGTCATATAAGGTATTTCAATACAGAGCAATTTACATTGGGAATTAGCTACATAAGTGTTGGAAAGCTTAAAACACAAAAAAATACAAATGAAATTATCACAGAGATTATTATTGGAGAGTAAGCAACAACCTTCAGAAGAACTATAAGAATAAAGGCAATATGTTGAAATTATCAAACCCTAGAAGAGACTATATATAGAGTGGTTCTTCAGAACACAGAGTAGGGACTTTGGCAAGTTCAGGTCAGTTCAGTTCAATTCAGCCGCTCAGTTGTATCCCACTGTTTGCAAGCCCATGAACCACAGCACGCCAGATCTCCCTGTCCATCCTCAACTCCCGGAGATTATCTATAGGACTTTGGCAAGCTGGTCCTGAAACACTAGCTGNTAGGGACTTTGGCAAGTTCAGGTCAGTTCAGTTCAATTCAGCCGCTCAGTTGTATCCCACTGTTTGCAAGCCCATGAACCACAGCACGCCAGATCTCCCTGTCCATCCTCAACTCCCGGAGATTATCTATAGGACTTTGGCAAGCTGGTCCTGAAACACTAGCTGATTAGGCTAGTTCTGACGAGGCAAAAAGAAGGAGGCTACAACTAATGGCTTTTATGCAAATGAGGGGCAGTATTACTATCCTGAGNCGGAGATTATCTATAGGACTTTGGCAAGCTGGTCCTGAAACACTAGCTGATTAGGCTAGTTCTGACGAGGCAAAAAGAAGGAGGCTACAACTAATGGCTTTTGTGCAAATGAGGGGCAGTATTACTCTCCTGAGAGACAAAGCTTAATAACATATACAATATGCAAGTGTGAAGCTTAATAAAATACATATATTTAAAATCATAAAGTCATGTACAGATGTGAGCGAGACCATAAAGAAGGCTGAGTGCTGAAGAATTGATGCTTTCAAACTGTGGTGCTGAAGAAGACTCTTGAGAGTGCCTTGGACAGCAAGGAGATCAAACCAGTCAATCCTAAAGAGAATCAACCCTGAATATTCACTGGAAAGACTGATGCTGAAGCTGAAGTCCCAACACTTTGGCCACCTGATGCGAAGAGCCGACTCACTGGAAAAGATCATGATGCTGGGAAATACTGACGGCAGGAGAAGGGAATGATAGTTGGATGGCATCACTGACTCAGTTGACAAGAGTCTGAGCAACATCTGGGAGATGGTGAAGGACAGAGAAGCCTGGAGTGCTGCAGTCCATGGGATTGCAAACATTTGGAGACAACTTAGTGACTGAACAACAACAAAAATCATAAAGCATTACTAATAAAAGGTTATAAAAGTCTCTACTGTAAATCNTGAAGGACAGAGAAGCCTGGAGTGCTGCAGTCCATGGGATTGCAAACATTTGGAGACAACTTAGTGACTGAACAACAACAAAAATCATAAAGCATTACTAATAAAAGGTTATAAAAGTCTCTACTGTAAATCCTGTGTTTGGCAGAAGTCTATATTTTGACTCTCAAGATATGCATTATCAGGGGAAACTTTATCAAAAGACAGAAAGAATTCCAGGTCAGAGATCTTTAATTTTCATTTGGCATCGGTACACAGATAATAAAAGTTGCATTCATGGCAAGTATTATAGAAATTAGTACATAAATTTTAGTAAGCACCCATTTATCCAAAAATAATCAGAAAATTGGGTCTCTTGGTTAATTGAACATTCATGTTAATTGACATTTGTCAAATATATCATACATGGATTAACAGTGTTCAAATAATAACTAGAATAAAATAACATGCACTTGACATCAGAATTATAACTGTAAGGCTCTTCCTAGCTATATAATTCTGACTCTCTCCAAGATACACAAGTGTTCATACATTACCCAAAGTGTTGTCACTAATTTGAGTTAATCAACAAGTAATTATGGTTGTATAAATTTAGAAGTAGAAAATAAAACTAATAAAACTGAACTGTTAAAAAAAAACTGAACCGATATTGACTCTTGGATACAGTTTTATTTTATATTTCTGAAGTAAAATTAAACTATAAAATTTTATAAGGTAAAAAATTCTATGGGCTTCCTGGTGGCTCAGAAGTTAAAGAATCTGTCTGCAATGAGGGAGACCTGAGTTTGATCCCATGGTTGGGAAGATGCCCTGGAGAAGGGAATAGCTACCACTCCAGTATTCTGGTCAGGAGAATTCCATGGACAGAGGAGCCTGGAAGGCTACAGTAGTCCACTGGGTCACAAAGAGTTGGACACAATGGTGCTTAAATTCATGAACTATGCTAAAGCCTTTGACTGTGTGGATCACAACAAACTGTGGGAAATCCTTAAAGAGATGGGAATACCAGATTACATTACCTGCCTTCTGAGAAATCTGTATGCAGGTCAAGAAGCAACTTTTAGAACTGGACATGGAACAATGGACTGGTTCCAAATTAAGAAAGGAGTACATCAAGTTTGTATACTGTCACCTTGCTTTTTTAACTTATATGCAGAGTACATCATGCAAAATGCTGGACAGGATGAAGCAGAGCAGGAATCAAGATTGCTGGGACCAATATCAATAACCTCAGATATGTGCATGACACCAGATATAGTAGAAAGCAAAGAGGAACTAAAGAGCCTCTTGATGAAAGTAAAAAAGGAGAGTGAAAAGGCTGGCTTAAAATTCAGTATTCAAAAAATGAAGATCATGGCATCTGGTCCCATCACTTCATGAGAAATAGATGGGGAAACGGTGGAAACAGTGACAGATTTTATTTTGCGGGACTTCAAAATCAGTGTAGATGGTGACTGGAGCCATGAAATTAAAAGACACTGCTCCTTGGAAGAAAAGCTATGATCAACCTATTCAGCGTATTAAAAAGCAGAGACATTGCTTTGCCAACAAAGGTCCATCTAGTCAAAGCTATGGTTTTTCCAGTAGTCATGTATGGATGTGAGAATTTGACCATAAAGAAGGTTGAGTGCCAAATAATTGATGCTTTTGAACTGTGGTGTTGGAAAAGACTGTTGAGAGTCCCTTGGACTGCAAGAAGTTCAAATCAGTCAATCTTAAAAGAGATCAGCCCTGAATATTCATTGGAAGGACTAATGCTGAAACTGAAACACAAATACTTTGGCCATCTGATGTGGAGAACTGACTTATTGGAAACGACCCTGATGCTGGGAAAAATTGAAGGCAGGAGGAGAAAAAGGAGGTGACAGAGGATGAGATGGCTGGATAGAATCACCAACTCGATGGACATAAGTTTGAGAAAACTCTGGGAGTTAGTGATGGACAGAAAGCCTGGCATGCTGCAGTCCGTGGGGTTGCAAAGTCAAACATGACTGAGTGACTGAACTGAACTGAACTGAAAAAATTCTATATTTTTACTTGTTGGCTTTCTGGATTAATAGATGTATACTCTACCAGGTCTTAATATAATGCTAAACAGCTGTTTCAGCAAGATACATTTTCAAAAAGTAATATTACTTTTCTCTACATTTACATGCTCTTAGGATTATTATTTTATTTATCCTTTGAATTTAATTATCTGCTAGTAATCTTGTAGAAAGTAATGGAATAAACAAGAGTTCCATATTTGTGCTATAAAAATTATTTTTATAGTAAGCTGATTAAAGAGAGAACACAACATTCTTTCCATTTTCTACTGATGATCACTAATAACTGACTAGGTGAGAGAGTTTTAAGAATTCTTAATGTATTATGACTGTGATAGAAAAATGCATTATTAATTTGTATGTTTACGGGGAGGGGAACCCTTCTCTTGTTGGATCTATCAAAAATGATTATATTAACCACTGGGTCAACTGATATAGGTAGAAAGAGAAGACATATTAACAAACAAAAAGTCATTTGCCCTCTGACTTTACTAAAAATGGTATCCTAAAAACCATTGCTATGTTTGACAGAAGGAAAAAAAAAAAATACCCACAATATCTCATTAGACAAGTACAGACCAGAGAATAAAACTTATTATCCATTAAATGGTGTTTGTACTATAATTTTACTGAATGAATTCTGAGACCAATAAAGTTAGAATTAGCATCAATCATGCCCGTTATTTTACTAAAAATCTTTAACAGCTTTATTGAGGCATAGTTGGCATATAGTAAGCAGCATATATTTAAGCTTATAATTTTGTAAGTTTTGACATATGTATATACTNAAATGGTGTTTGTACTATAATTTTACTGAATGAATTCTGAGACCAATAAAGTTAGAATTAGCATCAATCATGCCCGTTATTTTACTAAAAATCTTTAACAGCTTTATTGAGGCATAGTTGGCATATAGTAAGCAGCATATATTTAAGCTTATAATTTTGTAAGTTTTGACATATGTATATACTTGTGAAAGGACCAACTCAATAATGATAATGAACACAGAATATGTAATCGAAAATTTCTTTGATGACCCTTGTCAACCTCTTCCTTCCAGTTTCCCAGCCCTCTTACAATCCCTGGCAACTTCTGATATATTTTCTGTCACTACAAATATTTATTAACATTTTCCAGAATTTTATAAATATATATATAATCGCATAGTATGTGATTTAAGTCTAGCATCTTTCTCAGAATAATTATTTTCAAATGCATCCATATTTTACCTTTATCAAAAGTTCATTCATTTTTATTGCTGAGTAGTATTTCACTGGAGAAGGCAATGGCAACCCACTCCAGTACTCTTGCCTGGAAAATCCCATGGACAGAGGAGCCTGGTGGGCTGCAGTCCGTGGGGTTGCGAAGAGTCGGGCATGACTGAGTGACTTCACTTTCACTTTTCACTTTCATGCACTGGAGAAGGAAATGGCAACCCACTCCAGTGTTCTTTCCTGGACAATCCCAGGGACGGCAGAGCCTGGTGGGCTGCCATCTCTGGGATCACACAGAGTCGGACACGACTAAAGCAACTTAGCAGCAGCAGTATTTCACTGTATATACAGACAACTTGTTTGCTGATTTACTTGTCACAGACATTTAAATTGCTTCCAGTTTTGGGCTACCACATGTAAAATGGCTGGGAACATTCATGTGCAAGATTTTGCATGGAAATTTATATCGCTTGGGAGAATGACTGAGACATATATATAACAGATGCCTGATTAACATCTTAAGAAACTGCCAAATTGTTTTCCAAAGTGGTGGCCTCTTTTCATTCCCAGTAACAGTGCATTAAAGTTCTAACTCTTCAAGTCCTCATCAACACTTGATATGATTGAAAAGTGAAAGTGGCTCAGTCTTGTCTGACTCTGTGACCCCATGAACTATACAATCCATGGAATCCTCCAGGCCAGAATACTGGAGTAGGTAGCCTTTCCCTTCTCCAGGGGATCTCCCCAACCCAGAGATCAAACCCAGGTCTCCCGCATTGCAGGTAGATTCTTTACCGACTGAGCCACTAGTGAAGCACAAGACTATACGAGTGGGTAGCCTATCCCTTCTCCAGGGGATCTTTCTGACCCAGGAATCGAACAAAAGTTTCCTGCATTGCAGGTGGATTCTTGACCAACTGAGCTATTAGGCGATATGATTAAATACTTCCATTTAGACATTTTAACAGAGGTGCTATGATATTTCATTATGGATTTAATTTTTACTCTTCTGCTGCTCCTGCTGCCCTAGGTCACTTCAGTTGTGTCCGACTCTGTGCGACTCCATAGACGGCAGCCCACCAGGTTCCTCCAACCCTGGGATTCTCCAGGCAAGACTACTACAGTGGGTTGCCATTTCCTTCTCCATTCATTCCTCTAGTGACTAAAAATGTGTTTTCATTTGTAATTCTTTGTTAAAGTGTCTGTTTAAATTTTTTTTAATCTTATTGTTTCTTTTCTAATTGTTGTGTTCTTTCTATATGTTAGAATCTAGTTTTTTTAAGATGTGTAATTTACAAATATTTTCTCCAAGAAATTTTTCTTTTGATTCTCTTTAATGGTGTCTTTTATAGATCAAACGTTCTTCATTTTGATAAAATCAAATGTATCTGTGATGAAAATTCCCTGATGTATGCAAAATACTTACATACAATTATAGCAGCACATCAAAATATGATATAACATTCCTCTTTTATTTGGTGAATTCTTATTCTAGATAACCATCATGATCATCTATTTGATTATTATCATCAGTTTAAGCAGGGCTTCAGTCTTACAAAATTATTAGAAATGGGTAAAATGTTACTATTTTCCAACTGAAGCTAGTCTCCCTTTGTATTACCAGTGTGCACCATGTTTTCTAGAACTTCCCACAGTTATTTTACAGAAAAAAAAATGTAAACATTTTATATTTTATATCTGAAAAGAAATGACAACAGTATACGAAAATCTGCCCCTTTCCATACTATTCATGTCTGTGCTGTCCTTAGTCACTCAGTCATGTCCAGCTCCTTGTGGCCCCATGGACTGTAGCCTGCCAGGCTCCTCTGTCCATGAGAATTTTCCAGGCAAGAATACTGGAGTGGGTGCCATGCCCTCCTCCAGAGGATCTTCCCAACTCAGGGATCGAATCCACGTCTCCCACATTGCAGGTGGATTCTTTACCATCTGAGCCACCAGGGAAGTCTATTTAGAATATTTGTGTCTGGAATATTGAATATTTGTGTCTGGAATATTCTAAATACCCTTCTTTTTGGTAGGCTGTATTGTTGTTCTCAATTCCTCACTTTCTACCTGTGTCCAAATTATTTTTGCTGCTGACTTGCTATACTTCCCATTAAAGTGACTGAAAGTATCCTTGACACTATAAGTATTGGGTGTGGACAGATGACTTACTTTGGCCAATGGAATATTAGTGGGTGTGACATGAACAAGGTGCTCACATGTACTCGTGGGCTTTGGCTTCCCTCTTCTGTCTCTGTAAGCACAACGAGAAGTGCATGCTCCATGTAGCTGTTGTTCCTTCCATCTGAACCTCAGAATGGATCAGCAGAGTGAACTGGGCATTGAACCAGAAGCTTGAAACTAACCCATTTTTAAGACAGAGATGCTCCTGATGATTCAAAGACAGACAGAAAATACGTGTATAGCTTTAAGCCTTGAGTTACATAGCATTGTTGCAGGAATAGTTAACTAGTATACGTCTATACACAAAATTGTGGATGATGGAGGGGTCTTTTTCTATGAAGAAGTAACCCTCCTCCTTTTTGAAGATATATCACTCTTACAGTGCGGCACACTGAGCATCATTCTTATGAATGGAAAGATAGCTTCATTTCAAAGAAAAAATCAAAATAGCAAAAGGAATTCTACAGATGAATGCTTAAGCATATTTTTCAAAGAAAATAGGGAAACATATATTTTAAAGTAACAAGGATAATGATTTCAACTAATTAGCATCTCTTGAACTTTACATTCCTAGGCAGTTGGGGACATATGTTTTATAGACATTACATATCTTAAGGCTCATGAGCAAACGTGTGTAAAAAGGAGGGATTATTAACAGCACTACATAAAGTAGTAGGATTTCTCAATGCCTGGTCCCCACACCAACAGAATTAACATCATTAGAGTGCCTGCTATAAATGCTAATTATTGGGACCCTACCCAGACCCACTGAATCACAATTCCTGGGCTTAAGGCACAGGAATTTGTATTTTAACAGCTTTCTGTTGCTGCTGCTGCTACTGCTAAGTCACTTCAGTCGTATCCCACTCTGTGCGACCCCATAGAGGGCAGCCCACCAGGCTCCGCCACCCCTGGGATTCTCCAGGCAAGAACACTGGAGTGAGTTGCCATTTCCCTCTCCAATGAATGAAAGTAAAACAACTTTCTAGGTGACTCTAAAGCACAATCAACTTTGAGAACCACTGAAGAAGGCAGAGGGGTGTGGGAGACACAGAGGTTAAGTAACTTGTATAAATAAGGTAGCTAATTAATGTGTGTTTTAGGGTTTTAACTGGACATTCCTACTTTCATTATGTGTTAGATGCTTTGTACACATGATCTCATTTAATATTCAGTGAACCTACAAATTAGATACTGTCATTCCAATTTTTACAGATGAGGAAACAGAGCTCCTGGGTCAATAGTTAATAAGCTGTGAGCTGTTATCTATAACCATATCTGTCCAATTCCAGAGTCAATAACTTATTACTATACCAAAATTCATTCATTAGAAATTGAAAACAAGCAGGGCATCAAGAAGTGTTGCCATGTGTAGAATATAATCTTCCAGAATTACTCCAAGACCACTGCCCAGAAAATAGAAGACTAACTCTGCTGTCACAGCACCAATGAGNTCATTCCAATTTTTACAGATGAGGAAACAGAGCTCCTGGGTCAATAGTTAATAAGCTGTGAGCTGTTATCTATAACCATATCTGTCCAATTCCAGAGTCAATAACTTATTACTATACCAAAATTCATTCATTAGAAATTGAAAACAAGCAGGGCATCAAGAAGTGTTGCCATGTGTAGAATATAATCTTCCAGAATTACTCCAAGACCACTGCCCAGAAAATAGAAGACTAACTCTGCTGTCACAGCACCAATGAGCTGTGTCTAACAGAAAATTAAAGAATTGGAAAAACTTCAACTTATGAAACAGAAGCTATTCTCAAGACAGCTTTATTGAAAGTTACTTCGAGATAAATCTGTTAATGAAAAACACAAATAGTTAATGTTACTCACATATTAATTAGATTTTCAACTTCAGGCTTTCAGAAGGTTGTAAAATGGACCATTTTTTTTGGCAAGTAAAAAGTTTTATTTGGCCCACCAAAAGTGAGCTTTTTTTTGTTTGGGTTTTTTGTTGCAGCTGTTTCTCTGGTGTTTCTGTTTTTGTTTTGCTTGTTATTTTTTATTTGTGTAAGGGCTTAAATGTAAGCTTAGAAATGAGGAAAAGATATACCAAAAAAATCTATATATCCATTGTCTCTTCAAAAATCAGCTCTGGCAACATGAGAACCAAGTTAGACATGACATTGACAGTCAGAGCCATCTCTAGTGGAAGTACTCTCTCTTCTGTTAGCCATTTCCTATTAACAAATGCTATCTGAGGACCTGTCAAGAGTGCAGGCTGGAGTCAATCATTCTTGGGTTGAATTCTCTCTTTACTATGTACTAGTTGTGTGATCTTGGGCAAGTTCCACAGATTCCACATCTATAAAACAAAGATAACAAAAATAGATAGCACATTTATTTCTAAGAGATTATGACAGTGTATGAAAAGTATTCAAGTTATTTCCTGGCATCTATTAAGTAAGTGCTCAATAAAGATTAGTTATTAGTTTATTTCTGTTATTATTCTTATCTATTAGTTATCTGTTTTTCAATAGGAAAGAATATTTCACAATATTCATGTTTTTCTCAGAAATAGTGCTGTTAGTCAATAGACAGGGTGTTTCCAGCAGAAAATAGACAACATGTAGCATTATGATAATTAAAGGACTGTTTAAACACAAGCAGGGAACAGGAATTCTCTGAGGAATAGTGGAAACTGTCAATCAGCGTTGGCTGAAAAACAAGGGGAGGTGATGGCTATCAGCTTCGGGAAGGAGAGAGATGTTTGTGTGGAGAAAGATGACTTAAAAAGAGCTGTGGTTTTTGGCTGAGGGAAGGAGTCAGTTGGAGAATATCCTGTAGGAGGGAACAGAGCAGGCAGAGTAAATCCTGAGGTTTCCATTATCTTACCATTCTTTATGACTGAACTAAACTGAAATCCAGAGGACTAAGGAGTGGAAAATTCTGAAAGAGATGGGAATACCAGACCACCTGACCCACCTCTTAAGAAACCTATATGCAGGTCAGGAAGCAACAGTTAGAACTAGAGATGGAACAACAGACTGGTTCCAAACAGGAAAAGGAGTACATCAAGGCTGTATATTGTCACCCTGTTTATTTAACNGGTGGGCTGCCGTCTATGGGGTCGCACAGAGTCAGACAAGACTGAAGCGACTTAGCAGCAGCAGCAGCAACCTCCCCATCATAAGAGCTTTAACAATTACACCAACAAGCTCAGTTTTGACATATAAGATAATATTAACACACTTCAAAGATTCGGACCTCGATAACTTTGAGCGCTATTTTTCATTACACCACTCTTACACTTATAACATCATACTGCTTATACTTCTATTCCTATAACTAAATTCATTTTTCCTAGAGAAAATTATATATTAAAATAATAATAATAAACAAAAAGCCAATAAAGTAGATAGAGTGACAAAGTTAGAAACTAAACGTGTTCAATTAACATAAGCAATGGCAGAAAGGAGGAAAAAAGAAATACAGAACAGAGGAAACAATTATAAAAAACAAAGGAAAACAAATGAATTTTAAACACAGCCATTAAATATATTTAAATAAACTATGCACCCCAATTAGAAAAAAGTTGTAAAAATGAAAAAAATAGATAATACACAACTACACGCTTTCAAGTGATGTATTTTAAATATGAAGATATAGAAAGGTTAAATTAAATGATGAAAAGATATAGCATGCAAATTTTAAACATTCAATAGGCTGATGTGGCTTCATTAGCATCAGACAAGTACTTCAGAACAAGAAGTGTTACCAGAGGCAAAGAAGGTCACTTCATAAAGATAAAATAGTCTGCTGAGTATTCCTAAACATGTATTAAATAAGAGAGCCCCAAAATTCATGAAAGTAAAATTGATAGCTCTAAAGTTAAAAAAAAAAAAAAAAAAATCTACAATCATAGTGGAGCATTTAACTTCCATTTCTCAGGAATTTATAAGGCAAGAGGAAAAAATATGATGTAGAAAATCTAAATTAATTTAATTAATATTATAGAAGACTAAACAGCCCTAAGAAACTCTAGGCCATAAAGCAAACTAAATAAATTTCAAAGACTTAAAATCCTACAAGAATATATAATTAAATTAGAAATAAAAAAGATACCTTAGTTATTTACCTAAATATTTGGAAATTAAATAATATACTCCTAGATTGC
>SJYA01002364.1:245910-263735 GCA_006410615.1 Neotragus moschatus
TTTAAAGTAAAATATATCAAAAATATTGGCAGATAAAACTATATGTACATAGAGGGAAATGTAAAGCTTTAAATGCTTGTTTTATAAAGAAAGGAAGGTTTAAAATCTATGAACTAAGTTTTCAACATAAGAAACTATAAGAGAAAAATCAAAGAAGCTAGAAGACTATATGAAGGAAAATGTAAGTACAAAATAAATTTTTAAAATTTAGAAGAAAGAAAACAAAATAACAAAATCATTGAAATAGAAAACAAAAAAAGTACAGAAGTTGGTTCTTTAAAATCATTAAAGGAATTGATACATATATATCAAGGCAGCATATAGCTGACTGAGCAACATATAAAAAGACTGAGCAACAAAAAACTTTCAACATCAGACATAAAGGAGGAATCAGCACTATCAGTTCAGTTCAGTTCAGTTCAGTTCAGTTTAGTTCAGTCACTCAGTCATGTCCGACTCTTTGTGACCCCATGAATCGCCAGGCCTCCCTGTCCATCACCAACTCCCAGAGTTCACTCAGACTCACGTCCCTCAAGTCGGTGATGCCATCCAGCCTTCTCATCCTCTGTTGTCCCCTTCTCCTCCTGCCCCCAATCCCAGCATCAGAGTCTTTTCCAATNCAGAGTACATCATGAGAAACGTTGGGCTGGAAGAAGCACAAGCTGGAATCAAGATTGCCAGGAGAAATAGCATCACTATATATTCTATAAATATTAAATGTATAACAACAAATATTATGAATAAGTTTAAAGCAATACTTGGGAAATTACAGTCACCTGAAAAGCACAACTTGTAAAAACTATTAGAAGAAAGAAACACTGAAAATGCCTGTTGTTTTAAACAAATAAACTTATAAATCTTTCTACAAGAATGTTCTAATAGTTTTATTAGTAAATTCCTTCAAGTATTTAACAAATATTGTTTAACTAAAGAGAATATTATCTATTTCTTCCAGTTTTCAAAATCTTACAAAGACATTACTAAAAAAAAAAAAAATAGATCAGTATCTTCCAAGGATTTAGATGTGAAAATTCTCAAGAAATATTTTCAAATTTAATTTGAGATACATAAAAAATTAATACAACATGACTACAAGGACTGCATCCAGGAATGAATGTTGGTGTAACATCTGAAGATCAACAGAGAGACATCACCATATTAAACAGCCAAAGGAAAAAATGCATCATCCAAGTAAATAAGAATAAGCACTTGCCCAAATTAAATATGTATTGTGGATAAAATCACTCAACAAGTCAGAAATAGAGGAGGTCCTTCTCCTCATTAATGGTGACAGACTGAATGTTTTTACCCTAAAAAGGTTACATCTGTCACCTCAGCATGTTCTTTGAGAACCTTGTCTGTGTAAAATCATAAAAAAGAAAGAGGTTGCATGAAGACTGAAAAAGAAGAAATGTTACTGTTTATTTGCAGATGACATGATAGCTCACACTGTAAGGAATGAACATTAGCAATAATGAAAAAACTAATAATAAATGGATACAACTGGTAACAGTATTCAAGGCCAATAAGATGGAACTTCAATGTAATGCGGAAAACAAAAAATCTTCTAGAATAAAAGCTAGTTGAATATGTTCATAAATCTCAGACCATAAAAATTTCTTAGATATGACACAAATTAATTTATCTACAAGGAAAAAACACCCTTCCCATAAAGATAACCTATTAAAATGAAAGAGAAAATCAATAACTATAAAAAATATTTCCAACAATATATATCTCTAACAAAGAACTTTTATAGAAAACACATAAAGAACTCTTGTAGGTAAGTATTAAAAGGCAAACTCTGTAGTTCTAAAATGAGTAAACACTTGAGCAGGTGCTCCACAAGGATGTGTGACTGTTACATAAAGAAATAAAAAGGTATTTAAAGTATTTACTGATCAGGAAAATGCAAAAATAGACATTTTGTCACATTAACTAGGATAGCTAAAATAAAGACAACATTAGAACATGTAGCAATTGTAACTCCAATGTACTACTAGTGGGTGTGTAAAATGATTCAAGTGTTTTACAAGATAAAAATACACCTATCTATGACTGAGCAATTCCAGCCATCCAAAAGAAGGAAAAATGTAAACATGCAAGTGCTGTTAAGTGTATCTTTATTCATCTCACAAAAAAAACTGGAGGGGAAAACAACATTTCCATTAACATTTGAATGAATAAACAGATTGTGATAAATTTATTTTATCAAAAAATTATCAATAATAAGAAATGATTTACTAATTCATAAAACAAATGGATCAACGTCAAAATTATGATGCTTAATAAAAAAGCCAAATACAGCAATACATAGTGTGTATTTTCATTTGTTTGATTCTATTATAGCTTGGTTAACCTAATGTATAGAGACAACAATTGGAAGAGTGAAAATAATAATACATATTATTCTATGTAAATTTTGTTTCTATCAAAAAGAGTTTGAAGAGGAAAAAAAGAACTGGCAAAAAAATGAATACTTACTGTATTGACTCAGTAATCTCATTTTTAAGAGTTTCCCATGTGAGTTGGAAACTCACATTGACATAAAGTCTGTATACAAAAGCTCATATCACTTTATTTATAATCGCTAAAACCACGAGACAACCCAAATATCTCTCACTGGATAAATGGATAAACAAACTCTCATATAATTGAATGCTACTCAGCAATAAAAGAACACTAAGCTATTGATTCATGCAACAATGTGAATAAATCTTAAATGTATTTTGTTAAGTCAAAGAAGCCAGGTCCCAAAGGCTACATATTATATGGTCTCATATGACTTTCTGGAATAAACAAAATAATAGGGAGAGGAAAAGACCCATGGATGTCAACAGCAGGCTTAGAGAGAGGTTATCTACAAAGGGGCAGCAAGTAGAAGTATTTGGAGATGATAGAACTGTTTTGTTTGGTATTGCTTGGTGGATAGGGGCTTTCCAGGTGGCACAGTGGTAAAGAATCCACCTGCCAATGCAGGAGACACCAGAGACATAGGTTCAATCCCTGGGTAGAGAAGATCTCCTGGAGTAGGAAATGGCAATCCACTCCAGTATTCTTGCCTGAAGATTCCATGAACGAGGAGCCTGGCCAGCTACAGTCCATGGAGTTGAAAAAGAGTTAGGTACAACTGAGTAACCGAGCACTGTGTGGTGGACACATGATTATGAATTTGTCATAACCCCTTGAATTGTACCACAGAATGAAGTACCCTACATTCATGTTTAAAAATAAAAACAGCAATAAGAAAACATAGTGTCAAGGGGTCCCAGAATGGAATGCAAATTGTATAGGAAGAATTTAATTATAACACAAATAAAAGGTATAACCACATTGAAGGAAGTGAGCAAAGGAGTTGATGTACCTACTTTGGAAGTGTTTTGACTGGGCACTGCAGAGATAAACATTCTGTACAAAAACACTGCACACTAGCTAGTAAATTTCTTCCACATACGGATTTGGATTAGTAATTCTGAAACTACATGTATATTAGGGTTGCATAAATAAGTTCATTATCGATAATAAGAGCAAATTTTCTTACTATTGAAGAGAAAAGTTTCAAAGAAGGAAAGGAGAATGATAGATTGAACCTTGTGGTGCTGTACTGTAGTGAGACAGCAGTATGAATTCACATTTTGTTTTGGTGTGAATATGTGTTTCTGTGCATTACCAGTTATTCATATGTATGTGATACACATTATGTGGAGATGTGGAGCTCTATGTACACATGAATTAGTACACTTACATACATTTCCTAGCTATGTCTACTGAGTAGGCCCAAAAAGAGATGTCACCTCAATAAAAGTGAATATACCTAGCACCAAGATCATGGTTTCTAAGTACCACTTGCCAATAGCAAGAACAAAGGATCCTTGAAAAACAGTTAATACTCCTTCCTGGCTGGAGAAGGTAAAATACAAGATAAGCCTGGAACAACCTGTGGGAGATAAGAATAAACAACCATCACAAAAAGATGGAGACAATTTAAAAGGAGCATACAAAATAGTATGAAAGTGTTCCTGGGGGCTAAGCTCAAACAATATGAAGAAAAATATAAAGATAGTACTCATTTTGAACTAAAGGATAAAATATGTGAGTCCATACAGTTATAAATAATTGATTGAATAAATAAATATATTTATTCAATTTAGAAATGTGGAATCAATGAGGAGACAGAAAATCCCTATTAGAACACCACAGTGAGATTCACTGATGAATGTTAAAATTAGTAACTAAATGATTCAGGAAAAGAAAAATATTTGTATGGCTTCAGTGTAATGTCTCATAATATTTATGAATTACCAGTGAGGAGGGGGATTTACAGTGTAGGAACCTGCCAGATATCTCCTCATTCACTTGATCAAGTTTAACATCACAAGTAGATAGTCACAATAATATTGTTTCCCTCAATATGATACAATGTCAAAGACAATTCACCTCTATAGTATTCTTCCCTAAAATTTGTGGCTTCAGTTGAATGAGAGAATTTTAAAATAACCAAAGTTGTAGGATATTCTAAAAATTCTACAAAATTATTTAACAGCAAGATTCAATTCCCTAGTCATGAAAGACAAGATTGAGAAACTATCACAGATTTGAAGTATCTAAGGAATTAAGAAAAATGAGCAAAATGTAGGCTCTAATTGAATCAGGCAACAAGAGAAAATATATGTAAATGGAAAGACTGGTGAAAGCAAGATAAAGTCTATAGTTTAGTTAATAAAATACCAATGTTAATCTTTTAATTTTGACAAATGTGCACTGCTTATACAAAATGTTATTATTAAGAGAGACTGAAAAATGATATACAGAAATTCTCTGTATTATCTTTGGTACTCTTCTGTGAATCTAAAATTATTTCCAAATTATTTTACAAAATGTCTGAGTCTTTTTACATGTTTCTGAAATATGAAAAGACTATGGTGATTATCAATTCTTCAGAAAATTTTGTGACTTATCTTGCAAGGTAACCTGAGGATGACACATGTGTTAGAGATAAGATATTAATAAAAAATTCAGCTTTTTTTTCCTTTTTTTTTATAAATTATTTTATTTTTTTTTACTTTAGAATACTGTATTGATTTACCCATATATTGACATGAATCAATTCATGTCAAAATTCAGCTTTTTATAGAATAAAAATGGATATTGGACTCTGTGGGAGAGGGAGAGGGTGGGATGATTTGGGAGAGTGGCATTGTAACATGTATAATATCATAAGTGAAATGAATCACCGGTCTAGGTTCAATGCAGGATGCAGAATGCTTGGGACTGATGCATGGGGATGATCCAGGGAGATGGTGTGGGGTGGGAGGGGGAGAGGGGGTCAGGATTGGGAGCTCATATACACTCGTGGCTGATTCATGTCAATGTATGGCAAAACGAATACAGTATTGTAAAGGAAAAAAAAAAAAAAACTAAAAAATTTTAAATAAATAAATAAAAAGAAAAGAAAAAAAATGGATATTAAAGATTGACCCTCTACTAACCTACATTCTCACTTCCCATTCATGGTTAGACCTTTTTAAATGTTTTACAGCTTTATTGAGATAAAACTGATATATAATAAACTGCACATAATTAACATAAGCTATTTGTTAGTTTTTGATTATATATATATATATGGACTCATTATCATAATCAAGAAAATAAACACATGCATCATCTCCAAACACCTCTTCCTGTTTCTTAGTTATATTTTTGCTCAAGTTCTACCCTCTGCCTACAAGACTCAAATCCTGATTTTAACTGGTGGATACTTGAGGGCTTAGCTTACAGTTCCCTCATTCAAAATGCCTTCCTTAATTATTAATTAGCCTCATACCACAACCTGATTTATGCATCTCCAACTTTCACTTGACTTTCTACTTTACATCATGACTTTGTGTCTGTGGCAATTCTCCTCAGAATAAAAGGTGATATTGATGGTGGAAGAAATTTTGTTTCACCATGGTATCCACAGACCTCAATACAGATAAGCTACTAAACAGACATTCCTCAAATTATATTATTCTATGTTTTTATACACTTTGCAGCAACACATGCCTCTAACTGCTAAAACATTTTATTTCAGACAATATTATTGGACAAATAAAACCACCATGCTTGTTACGATTCAAGAGGTCTATGAAATAACAGGATTGTCTTTTTTAATTAAAAGCCAATGATGTGTGTATTTAATTATTTTGGTTAACCAAAANTATGTTTTTATACACTTTGCAGCAACACATGCCTCTAACTGCTAAAACATTTTATTTCAGACAATATTATTGGACAAATAAAACCACCATGCTTGTTACGATTCAAGAGGTCTATGAAATAACAGGATTGTCTTTTTTAATTAAAAGCCAATGATGTGTGTATTTAATTATTTTGGTTAACCAAAACATTCTTAAAACGTTCTTAAAAATGTGAGTGTTATGAGTTCAGTGCCTCTACAATTCCAAAAATCTCATTATTTAATGAAATTACTGACTTCCAAATACAGTTTGTGTGTTTATTTTGTAACCTATGACTGCTTTATTATACAATTATATGTTCTTCATCAGTGATTAAGAACTTCACATATGAATTTATATGAGATTCATTATTATACTTTGGTACAATAGTTCATTATCATAACTGTCTTAAATGAACATATCCCAGGCACCCTGCTAAGTACTTTATATGCATTATCACAACAAATTTTTAATAAAAACTTATTAGGCTTTATTACCCCCTTTTATTGATAAGCTGAGACTCAGAAAAGAAAGTTGAGAGGAGCAGCACTGATTACCTGGTAAAAATGCCTTTTAAATTATAATAAATTAAGCCATTTTAATTCCTACACACCTCAGCAACACTTGTACTTAGTACAACATCTACAAGGCACAGGGGCCCAGATTAATTGACTTGTATCATATAACAGAATAATTCTAAAACTATAACTTGCATTTTTGTAGCCCTTTACAATTTTTAATATGCTTTGACAAACTTTACCACTTCACAGACCTGAAGTAGTTAAAGGCAGATTTATGTCTCACTGCGTAGTTAAGGAAACAAGCTGAGTGGCTTGAAATGATTAGAAAAGGTCACAAAACAACCTATTTCTTCTGACTCTTGGTTAGTGGGTATCTTCCCTCTAGTCTTCTTGTTAATAAACAATGTTTATTCTCACCTCATGGGCTTTACCCTTACATTTCCCTCCTACCAGAAATCCTTTCATGTCGTATATTTTAATGTCACACTTCCCTTCTTCATTGTAATCAGGGCTTCATACTTCCCTTCTAAAATATCTACTCATACATTTCACTTCCTTTAGGGTAAAAAATCTTCAGTCTTACTTAGGGGTGAATCTTTAATGTTACTACTTACAGAACTTTTTTCATAGAAGTTTCTGTCTAAAAATTATAATTCATAGAAATCACATATGACTGAACCCTAGATCCTAAAACCATATCTAGCCAAATTTATCTGTTTTTGAAAAATTGGTAGTGATATTTCTCCAAATTTATTGACTATTATATGTAGGTTTAGTTTTAATGATGGAACAATTTTAAAAGGCTGTGAATATTACTGTGGTACACTTTGATTAACTACATCAAGACTTTGTGATTACATATTAAACTAGTGGCTCATACACTAATTGATTAATGATCTCAGTGTGATGGTAAAATATAGCTATTATTTTCATTAATAAATACATTTAATACTGTTTTTTAAACCAAAAAATAAATATTGCTTATTTTTACTTTATTAAAGAGTTAACATAAATGTGCTGGAATATCAATACGTCAATATTAAAAAGTTAAATTATAATACTAATAAAATATCAGCATAATATAGATTAATTTTGCCTATATTAATTCTTGATGGACTTAGAGCTATACATTCTTTACAGCAGTGACTAAGTGAAAGTCAAATATTAGCTATTTCTCTTCAGAACAATGAGCCTCAATAATTCTTTACTAATTCTGATGAGACATTTCTTTAAATATCCTATGTTGTATCATTTTCAGATTAAAGACTTCATTAGAATGTACCTCTGGTATTTTGATCAGAAGTAAATTATACACAGCCTACTGAAAAATCACTACACTGCTCTGCTCTATCAACTGATTGTGACAAATTAATAACACCATTCAATCTTATAATGCAAACTGAATTTGGGTCAGGCTGAAAAAATATTTAGAGTTTCATTTTATATACTTTTTAATAATTCTTAATTTTATAACATTTTCTAGTTGTAACAGGCAAATTGAATACAGCAAAAGAAGTCTGTGGTATAATATCTAATAAGACATAAAAGATTATCTTATCATTATAATTCTTAGTTCTTTGAAAAAATGTTGCTGGTAATACTTTTGATAACATAATAGACAAAGTCCTTTTATAATTTCCATGCTACAATTATTAATATTTTAACTTATTTACTATATTAGTAAAGTTGCAAAGTTTTTTTTTTAATGTTCTTTGTTTTTATTGCTTGAATTTCCTAATAGGCATAAAATAGCATAGCAAACATACCTATGATATTAATTCATAAAATGACAGCATTAACTGAATAA
Source organism: Neotragus moschatus (assembly GCA_006410615.1). Taxonomy (NCBI): domain Eukaryota; kingdom Metazoa; phylum Chordata; class Mammalia; order Artiodactyla; family Bovidae; genus Neotragus; species Neotragus moschatus. The sequence goes on from SJYA01002364.1 coordinate 254,457, forward strand.
ATATATATGTATAGTATGTAATGAATAACTCCTTCATATACTGTATATCTCTTAATCCTGAAATATGGTCAAGATTTTTTTAACATTTATTTTCCATTAAGTATTTATACTGTGGAAAATCATTCATGATGTACCTGTGGCTGGAAGAGGTAATTTTTTTAAAAGAGGAAACGAAAGCAGAATTTTGTGATTTTCCAAGAGTCTCAGAAAAGTACAAAAAAAATGTAAGAATAACACATGCTGCTGCTGCTGTTGCTAAGTCCAATAACTCATTTTATTTTATTTTAGTTTTTGGTATTTCCTTTATTATACAAAGTTGAAATATGAACTGTGGTTATAATTATAATCAAATAGAGGAGCCAGGTTTGAATTTCATATTTTTTTTACTATTGGTATGCTTGCTGTCAACTCTGGTTTTTTTTTGTTTTTGTTTTTAAGTTTAAATTTTTATTTTTTAGTTTGTTTGGCTTTACGACACTGTACTCATTTTGCCATACATTGACATGAATCAGCCACAAATGTACCTGAGTTCCCAATCCGGACCACCCCTCTTCCCCATATGGAAACTAATTCATCTTTTTACAAGTTTCATATCAAAAATCATTGCTTTGGAAGAGAAAGAAGTAATAAATTTTACTTTACACATTTTTTAATATTTGTAATTGTGTTATATATATATATGTAGCAGAATTTATCATCTGAGCCACTTTTAAAAGTATGATTCAATAATGTTAAGTATGTCACACTGTTATGATTCATTTACATNTCATCTTTTTACAAGTTTCATATCAAAAATCATTGCTTTGGAAGAGAAAGAAGTAATAAATTTTACTTTACACATTTTTTAATATTTGTAATTGTGTTATATATATATATGTAGCAGAATTTATCATCTGAGCCACTTTTAAAAGTATGATTCAATAATGTTAAGTATGTCACACTGTTATGATTCATTTACATTTAAATAATGTATTAGTAATGAATATCAATACATTCTGAAAATCATAACTGAACAGAACCTAAGAAAAATTACAAAATAAGCAAATGGTGGTCCTTGGGTCATAAAGGTAAGACACAACCTACTATGATAATGAAATCCAACATGTCTGGCACTGTGCTGGCAACTGTTCAGGTAGTGATAATCCATGTATCAGTACCTGGATCAGATAGATTTGGTTGTAGTCAAAAATAAAAGTTTGACCCAGTTTGTTCTGACTCTAAATATATGACATTTTTATCAAATTTTTCTATTAAAGATCTAGGCTAATGAAGACTATAGCTAAAGTCTCTGTAAACAAATTGCTTTTACAGGTGCTATTATTAAAGCCCATAATATGGGCTTTAAAAACAGCCCATATTATGGGCTTCAAAACAGTCCAGCTCTGTTTGAATTCACATTCTTTGTTTGAAAGCAACCTGTGTGGACTTGGGTAAGCCCCTGAAACTCTTAGAGCCTCAGTTTCCTCATCTGAATAGTCACTTTTCACTCAGAAATGGAGATACAGAGATAATAATAATGTTCACCCAAAACTTGTTATGAGACTCAATCCTCTTTTTATTATTGTAATTCTTTGCAGTTCAAAACAGATCTCTGATATTAGACCAGCTAGGGTCAAAACTGAATTCGAACCCTTTTAAGCTCATTGCTGTTGCTGCTGTTTAGTCACTAAACAGTGCCCAACTCTGTGACCCCGTGGACAGCAGCATGCCAGCCTTCTCTGTCCTCCACTATTTTCCCTGGCATGTGTGGGCTTAGTCGCTCAGTCGTGTCCTACTCTTTGCAACACCATGGACTGTAGCCTGCCAGGCTCCTCTGTCCACGGGGGTTCTCCAGGCCAGAATACTGGAGTGGGTTGCCATGTTCTCCTCTAGAGGACCTTCCCAACCTAGGGATTGAACTCAGGTCTCCTGCATTGCAGGCGGATTCTTTACTGTCTGTGCTCAAATTCACGTCCATTGAGTCAGTGATACTATCTAACCATTTCATCCTCTGCTACTCCCTTCTCATTATGCCTTCAATAGTTCAGAAATTCAGGGCCTTTTTCAATGAGTTGGCTCTTTGCATCAGGTGGCCAAATATATTGGAGTTTCAACTTCAGTCTTTCCAATGAATATCCATGGTTGATTTCCTTTAGGATTAGTGACTGATTTTATTTCCTTGCAGTCCAAGGGACTCTGAAGAGTTTTCTCCAGCACCACAACCCAAAAGAAGGAATTCTTCAGTGCTCAACCTTCTTTATGGTCTAACTGACATCAATACATAACTACTGGAAAAACCACAGCTGTGCCTATATGGACCTTTGTCTGTGAAATGATATCTCTGCTTTATAATATGATGTCTAGGTTTGTCATAGCTTTCCTTCCAAAGAGCAAGTGTCTTTTAATTTCATGGCTGCAGTTACTATCTACCTTGACTTAGGAGCCCAGGAAAATAAAATCTGTCACTACTTCCAATTTTTCCCCTTTCTATTTGCCATGAAGTGATGGGACCAGATGCCATGATCTTCGTTTTTTGTATACTGAGTTTTAAGCCAGCTTTTTCAGTCTTTTCTTTCACCCTCAAGAGGCTCTTTAGTTCCTCTTTGCTTTCTGCCTTAAGGGTGGTCTCATCTGCATATATGAAGTTATTGATAATTTCTCCCAGAAATTTTGATTCTAGCTTGTGATTCATCCATCCTGGCATTTCATATGATGTACTCTGCATGTAAGTTAAATAAGCAGGTTGACAATACACAGTCTTGTCACTCCTTTACCCATTTGGAACTAGCCGATCATTCCATGTACAGGTCTACCTGTTGCTGCTTCTTCTTTCAAAAAAAATAGCAATTATTTATCTATACCAAAATTCCATTTGAGTGTCACAATGAATCCCATTGCTGAAAACTCATTTTGTGTTTTTTTCCTCTTTTGGCTGGTTTTGTGATTCATTTGAGCTTCATTGTGGCTCAGCAAGTAAAGAATCTGCCTGCAATGCAAGAAACACAGGAAACACTGGTTTGATCCCTGGGCCAGGAAAATGGGAGAGAATGGCAACAGATTCCGGTATTCTTGCCTGAAAAAATGGTGGGCTACAGTCCAATGGGTTACAGTCAGAAACGACTAAGAAACTAAGCACAGATTAAGCTCAGTGATCAGTTTAATTAAGCTTGAAGAATTCAGAGTAAGATCTAATTTACTCACTAAAAGGAATTCTTACTGATTTTTCCTCAATTCTCATATTTTAAATCTTTCTTTCCAATGCTGTCAAAATATATAGAAAATATAAGATTTATACTTAATAGTTATGAAGTCAAGGTTTGTTAAATATAATTATTGTGTGTGCATGCATGTACACACATGCATTAAAGGTTTGTTGAAGTTTTTGTATTAATGTTTTCCATCATATTATTTTTTGCTTAAACATAGCCAAAATCATGAATGTTATTTTCTCACTGAATCATTATTTCTACAGAAAAAACAAATATAAATCCTAATACAAAATAGTATACATTAGAATATCAGATGCTATTTTTCCTTTTTATGTGTGTAGCCTCTATATTTACTGAAATATAGATGGGAAATATATCTAGACCATTCAAGAGCAATGGAGGGTGCCTAAAGAGATCTGGGGCAAACTGAATTTCTTTAATTTTTTAATTTTTTTTTTCACATTAGATCTTTTTTTGTTTGTTTGATGAAAGGGAGGAAGATATTTCTCCATGAGTTTTTTTTCTTTTCTTTTTTTAATTGGAGGCTAATTACTTTACAATTTTGTGGTGGTTTTTGCCATACATTGACATGAATCAGCCAAGGGTGTACATTTGTCCTCCTGTCTCAAACCTCCTTCCCACCTCCCTCCCCATTCCATCCCTCTGAGTTGTCCCAGTGCACCAGCTTCGAGTGCCCTGCTTCACACATTGAACTTGGACTGGTCATCTATTTCACGTATGGTAATATACATGTTTCAATGCTATTCTCTCAAACCATCCCACACTTGGCCTTTTCCCACAGAGTCCAAAAGTCTGTTCTACATGTCTCTTTCAATTCTGGTTTCCTTAGTGTGTATGACCAGCAGTGGGATTTCTGGGTTGTATGGCAGTTCTAGTTCCAGTTTTTTTTTAAGGAAATCTCCACACTGTTCTCCATAGTGGCTGTACTAGTTTGCATTCCCACCAACAGTGTAAGAGGGTTCCCTTTTCTCTGTATCCTCTCAAGCATTTACTGTTTGTAGACTTTTTAATGGCAGCCACTCAGAAAACGAAGATCATGGCATCCAGTCCCATCACTTCATGGGAAATAGATGGAGAAACAGTGGAAACAGTGTCAGACTTTATTTTTCTGGGCTCCAAAATCACTGCAGATGGTGACTGAAGCCACGAAATCAAAAGACGCTTACTCCTTGGAAGAAAAGTCATGACCAACCTAGATAGCATATTCAAAAGCAGAGATATTACTGTGCCGACTAAGGTCCATCTAGTCAAGGCTATGGTTTTTCCAGTAGTCATGTATGGATATGAGAGTTGGACTGTGAAGAAGGCTGAGTGCCAAAGAATTGACGCTTTTGAACTATGGTGTTGGAGAAGACTCTTGAGAGCACCTTGGACTGCAAGGAGATCCAACCAGTCCATTCTGAAGGAGATCGGCCCTGGGATTTCTTTGGAAGGAATGATGCTAAAGCTGAAGCTCCAGTACTTTGGCCACCTCATGCGAAGAGTTGACTCATTGGAAAAGACTCTGATGCTGGGAGGGATTGGGGGCAGGAGGAGAAGGANGGAGATCCAACCAGTCCATTCTGAAGGAGATCGGCCCTGGGATTTCTTTGGAAGGAATGATGCTAAAGCTGAAGCTCCAGTACTTTGGCCACCTCATGCGAAGAGTTGACTCATTGGAAAACACTCTGATGCTGGGAGGGATTGGGGGCAGGAGGAGAAGGAGATGAAAGAGGATGAGATGGCTGGATGGCATCACTGACTCAATGGGCGTGAGTCTGAGTGAACTCCGGGAGTTGGTGATGGACAGGGAGGCCTGGTGTGCTGCGTTTCATGGTGTCGCAAAGAGTCGGACACGACTGAGCGACTGAACTGAACTGAACTCTGACCGGTGTGAGGTGGTACCTCATAGAGGTTTTGATTTACCTTTCTCTGATAATGAGTGATGTTGAACATATTTTCATGTGTTTGTTAGCCATCTGTATGTCTTCTTTGGAGAAATGTCTGTTTAGTTCTTTGGCCCATTTTGATTGGGTCGCTTATTTTTCTGCTTTTGAGCTGCATGAGCTGCTTGTATATTTTGGGATTAATTCTTTGTCAGTTGCTTCATTTGTTATTATTTTCCCCATTCTGAAGGCTGCCTTGCTTATAGTTTTCTTTGTTGTACAAAATTTTTTTAAGTTTAATTAGGTCTTATTTGTTTATTTTTTCTTTTATTTCCATCATTCTAGGAGGTGAGTCATAGAGCACCTTGCTGTGCTTTATGTCAGAGTGTTCTGCCTGTGTTTTCCTCTAGGAGTTTTATAGTTTCTAGTCTTACATTTAGATCTTTACCCATTTTGAGCTTATTTTTCTGTATGGTGTTAGAAAGTGTTCTGGTTTCATTCTCTTACAGGTGGTAGACCAGTTTCCCCAGCACCACTTGTTAAAGAGATTGTCTTTTCCCCATTGCATATTTTTGCCTCCTATGTCAAGGATAAGATGTTCATAGGTGCATGGATTTATCTCTGGGCTTTATATTTTGTTCCACTGATCTATATTTCTGTCTTTGTGCCCGTACCATACTGTCTTGATGACTGTAGCTTTGTAGTATAGTCTGAAGTCAGGCAGATTGATTCCTCCTGTTCCATTCTTCTTTCTCAAGATTGCTTTGGCTATTCATGGTTTCTTGTGTTTGCATACAAATTGTGTAATTATTTGTTCTAGTTCTGTGAAAAATACTGTTGGTAGCTTGATAGGGATTGCATTGAATCTATAGATTACTTTGGGTAGCATACTCATTTTCACTATATTGATTCTTCTGATCCATGAACATGGTATATTTCTCCATCTCTTTGTGTCATCTTTGATTTCTTTCATCAGTGTTTTATAATTATGTGTGCGTGTGTGTGTGTGTATGTCTTGTGTCTTTTGTTTCCTTAGGAAATCTTTGATTTCTTTCATCAGTGTTTTGTAATTATATACATATGTCTTTTGTTTCCTTAGGTAAATTTATTCCTGGGTATTTTATTCTTTGGATTTCAATGATGAATGGGATTCTTTCCTTAATTTCTCTTTCTGCTTTCTCATTGTTAGTGTATAGGATTGCAAGGGATTTTTGTGCATTAATTTTCTATCCTGCAACTTTACTATATTCATTGATAAGCTCTAGTAATTTTCTGGTGCTGTCTTTAGGGTTCTTTATGTAAAGGATCATGTCATCTGCAAACAGTGAGAGTTTTACATCTTTTCCAATCTGTATTCCTTTTATTTCTTTTTCCTCTCTAATTGCTGTGGCTAAAACTTCCAAAACTATGTTGAATAGTAGTGGTGAGAGTGGGCAACCTTGTCTTGTTCTTGACTTTAGGGGAAATGCTTTCAGTTTTTCTCCATTAAGCATGTTTGCTGTGGGTTTATCATATATGGCTTTTATTATGTTGAGGTATGTTCCTTCTATGCCTGCTTTCTGGAGAGTTTTTACCATAAATAAGTGTTGAATTTTGTCAAAGACTCTCTCTTTGCTTCTTGAGTGGCATACAGATTTCTCAGTGGAAAAGTAAAGTGGTCTGGTATTACCATTTCTTTAAAGAATTTTCCACAGCTTGTTGTGATCCACCCAGCCAAAGGCTTTAGTGTAGTCAATGAAGCAAATGTTTTTCTGGAACTCCCTTACTTTCATCATGATCCAACAAACATTGGTAATTTGATCTCTGGTTCTTCTGCCTCTTCAAAACCCAGCTTGTACACTGGAAATTCTCAGTTCACATACTGCTGAAGCCTAGTTTGCAGGATTTTGAATGTAACCTTGTGAAACCTAGCATGTGAAATAAGTGCAATTAACCTCATTAACTCTAGCTCAGTGCTCCACTTAGTGCTTTAGGGTCTTCACTTGTAAAATGGAAATAATTTCACTACCTATCTTATATGGTTATCATGAGAATTAACTATGTATAAAGTATTTTGAACAATGGTGGCACATAATTAGTGCTCAAATGCATTAGATAGTTTTCTGATAACTTTCATTTTTTGAGTTACAGCTAAGTCAGCCGCAATTAAAAAGATTCACAGTGTTCAGCAATTCTTACGCCCAGTTCAGTAAGCATTTTATGACCATTATTTTGAACTCTTTATCAGGTAAATTACTTATCTCCATTTCATTAAGATTGTTTCCTGAGGCATTATCATGTTCTTCATTTGGAATATATTTCTCTCTTTTTTCATTTTGCTTGATTTTCTATGTTGCTTTATATACAGTAGATGAAAGAACCATCTCTCCCAATCTTGAAAAGAATGACCTCATGTGTCCTTCAGCCTTGCCACAGCTCTTGGTCAACTCTCAAAACTGTGCAACCAGCCTAATATATTTCTATCTTGAGCAGTTAAGGATGGTTAACACTGCTGCTCCTAAGTCACTTCAGTCGTGTCCGACTCTGTGCAACCCCACAGACGGCAGCCCACCAGGATTCCCCGTCCCTGGGGTTCTCCAGGCAAGAACACTGGACTGGGTTGCCATTTCCTTCTCTAATGCATGAAAGTGAAAAGTGAAGTTGCTCAGTCGTGTCCGACTCTCAGCGACCCCATGGACTGCAGCCTCCCAGGCTCCTCCATCCATGGGATTTTCCAGGGAAGAGTACGCCAATACCAGATAGTGTTGAAAGGTGAGAGTCTCAGCAACAAGACTGAGGATAATGAGAAGCCAGACTCTCAGGAAGCAGTTTTTAAAAATATGCAAAAATTTGCAGTCCTGAAGGCCCAAGAGTAAGCCTCACTGGCCTCCAGAGCCAGGAGTTCAGGAGGCAATCACAATAATCAGGCCTCCAGACAATTGCATAAGCTCCTTTTTGGGAGATATCAGTGAGCTAAGGTAGGCAGATAGGGAGAACCAAGATGGTGACTATAACATATGATTCTTATGAAAAACTCCACAGGCCACCAACTGTGTGCCAGACCTGAACCCTGCTCCTAAGGTTGAAACTCCAGTGCAAGCAAAGAGCTCTCCTTTACAGAAAGACTAGGCGTATGCAACAGCTGCTGTATGTGCAGTTCCCTAAGGGTTGTAGCTTGCAAGAACTGTCTCTCCAACTATCATAATCCCATGGAACTGTCTCTCCAACTATCCTAATCCCAGAAAGCATGGCCATCTGGCCACTAGATTCAGGTGACAAAGGGGTGTCCTTTGGGTGTCAGCCCTCCAAAACAGGCACCAGACCATTTAAAGCTCTCCTCCAGGAGAGAACTGGCTCTCTGGAGTGTGGTATATATGAATAGGAGAATAGAACCTGTCTTCCAAGGTCCCTGGGTAGGAACAATCAGCCCCTAGATACATGTTTAACTATAAACCTGGGGTCTTGCCTAGTGGCCCAGTGGTTAGGACTCCGTACTTCCACTACAGGTTCCACTGTGTGGCTTCAATCCCAGGTTGAGGGACTATGATCCTGCATGCTACAGTGTGGGAAAAATAATATTAATTAATTAATTTTAAAAAAAGAAAGAAATCTATCCCTCAAGTCACAGTCATGGTGATTAGCTAACAGGACTCCTTCACAAAAAAGGAGGCCTGCTCCTTGGACATATTGACCAAGCTCCTATGTCAATTGCATCCTTCTGTGCCCTAAGGGTGACAGCTGTTTAAGAGCTCTTTTTCCATTGATAGTAGTCCTGGGAGACCCATGAGCATAAGCCCCACCTGTCACCAGAGCCAGGTGACATAGCAGTGTCCCCTGGTAGTAGTAATAAAACTCAGGGACCAGATGGGGGTCTGAGTTCCTATGTGACTTAAATTAGTTATATAAAGAAATTTCATAAAATTCAAAAATATGTGCTGATTAAACTACATGCTATTGAACAACCAGAAGAATGAATCAAAAGGGAAATTTTTAAAAATACGTAGAGATAAATGAAATGAATATGTAACACATCAAAATTCATAGGATGCAGCAAAAGTAGTTCTAACAGGGGAACTGTTAGAAATAAATACCTATATCTCGAGAAACCAGAAAAGTCAAACAAGCTAACTTTACATTCCAAAAAGAAAAAAAAAAAAAAAGAGAGAAAAAACAAAGCCCAAAGTTATTGAAAGGAAGGTAATAACAAAGATTAGAGCAGAAATAAA
>SJYA01002364.1:263809-351671 GCA_006410615.1 Neotragus moschatus
TCCAAAAAAAAAAAAAAAAAAAAAGAGAGAAAAAACAAAGCCCAAAGTTATTGAAAGGAAGGTAATAACAAAGATTAGAGCAGAAATAAAGGAAATAGAAACTGCAAAGACAATACAGAAGATTAATGAAACTAACAGCTAGTTCTTTGAGAAGTCTAATTAACCTTCAGTTAGACTACCAAGAAAAAAGAAAAAGGACTTAAAATCAAATGAAATAAGATAGATTACAACTGATACCACAGAAATAAAAAAGGACCATAAAAAACTACATGAACAATTATACACCTACAAAACTAGGCAACCTGGAAGAAATGGATAAATTCCTAGAAATGTACAACCTGCAAAGACTGAATCAGGACTAAGTAGAAAATTTGAACATATGACTAAAAAGGAAACTGAATCAGTAATCAAAAACGTCTCAAAGCGCTTCCCTGGTGGCTCAGTGGTAAAGAATCCACCTGCCAATCCAAGGAGACACGTGTTCAGTCTCTGATCTGGGAAGATCCCCTGTGCCATGGAGCAATTAAGCCTGTGCACCACAACTATTGAGCCTGTGCTCTACAGCCAGGGAGCTGCAGCTACTGAAGCCCACTCGCCCTACAGCCCATGCTCCACAACAAGAAAAACCACTGCATATCAGAAGTCAGAGCACTGCAACTGGAGAATAGCACCCACTCACTGCAAATAGAGAAAAGTCCATGCAGCAGTGAAAACCCAGCACAACCAAAAATGAATAAATAAATTTTATATATATATATATATATATATATATACATACATATATATATAAAGCCTCTCAACAAACAAAAATTCAGGACCAGATGGCTTCATTGGTGACTTTTACCAGACATTTGAAAGTGAATTAATGTTAATTCTCAAACTCTTCCAAAAATAAATAAATAAATAAATAAAATAGAGGAAGGAACTTTTCCAAACACATTTAATAAGGCCAACATTAATCTGACACCAAAACGAGAAAAGGACGCCACATAAAAGAAAATTATGGTAAAAACTGCATAAAATTTTACAGATTTTCTTTATAAGAGAGAAAAAATGCTATTTAGGTTTTATTTTACAAAAGACTCATATATTTTTTTTTTCTTATCAATTAGCAAGCTACTTGTCAAGACCTCCAAAGGGTAATGGAAGCACAGAAAGATTAAATGATGCTCCTAGAACCAACCATCTTAACACCCGTCTAAAGTCTCGTCTTCACCAGGTTCCACAAAGCCTAAAGACTCCTTAATTCTATTCTAATGGTAAGGAAAAAATTGAAGAGTAGAATACTTTCCTAAAAATCTGATTCTGTGTGTGTGTGTGTGTATGTGTGTGTGTGTGAGAGAGAGAGAGAGAATGTGTGTAACATGCAGTCAAATACTAGCATTTTGGGTAGATGGAGCAGATATTTGATGGAATTTCACACAAAAAGAGAAGACAACTTGCAAGTTATACATATTTGTATTCAAAAGCTTTTGAAATGCTTTTTCTGTAAAGGCTTTTACTAGAAACTATACAGTGGTAAAGAATCTGCTTGCAATGCAGGAAACCCAGGTTCAATCCCTGGGTCAAGAAAATTCCCTGTAAAAGGAAATGGCAACCCATCCCAGTATTCTTACCGGGAGAATTCCATGAACAGAGGAGCCTGGAGGGCTACAGTCCATGGGGTAGCAAAGAGTGAGACATCACTGAGCTACTAACACTTTATACAATCTTATACTTTCTTTGGGCCCCAATTCCAGTTTCTGTATCACCAAATAAACAAGAAACACATAAGAAGTCAAGATAGTGTATTGAGAACTATAGGAGATAGCTAATTCAGGACACTAAGAGGATACACTTTCTTTTACATCAGGAGAAATACTGTGAACTTGGGCATCTCCAGTACTTAAAAAAAAAAAAAAAAAGAGTTGTAGCATATAGTCAATAATCAATAAATATTTTTTAAACAAAGAAAGGGCAAAGCTTTTAAGAATAGCCAGGTTAAATATGTGTTGCCAAAAACTGAAATGGAAAATAAAGAGTAGTAAATGAATCTTAATAGATTCCTTATTCCCATATGAGATTTATATAATCCATTTCCTGGAACATTTTATTTAGTTTGCTTTCTTTCTACCATCATAGATTAAGCAGCATTGTATTGAGATAATCAAGTGCTTTTTAAAATTCTTCATTAGTCATGGGATGTGCCACTCAATTTTATTAGAAAACTTAAAATTCTATGCTATCTAAACAGACCACCTCAGCATTTGTGAATTATGTGCTATTATTTCACTTATAATAATGAATAAGATTTTTTCAATGATTTAGTAGAGACAGTATTTTCCAAGGAAAAAAAGGACACTAGAGTGGATTGGATATAATCTGCCATCATCACCATCACTCACAAATGCATATGTTAAGAGCGTGTTTGCACATGATGTTTTGCCAAGTGCTTCTTCAGACACCTTATTCAGTGAATAAGTCAGCAGCTAGATGACAGCAGTCTTCCCGAAAACAATCAAACTTAGAAACAATATTGAAATATACCATTATGCAAGAAAAGTTGCTTGCCTTAAAAATTCAGGACATTATGGGAAGTCCATGTAGATATTTAAGATTAAGTTCCACATGAAAGCAAGCACTATTTTTTTGGTGTGATACTTATCAGTGAACTCTTCCTCTCCTAAAATCCTTTTGCATTTACTAGAAACAAATTTGAGCAGAACATTAACCTTTTTCATAAAAAATACTCTGTTCACTGAACTCTTATTTACACAGAGCTTTGAATTAGGCAGAGTTCAAGGCAAATCTTTCAAGTAGCATGTCCTTTTGTAAAGCGCTAGGACTTACTTCTAATTTTTCCTCAAACAAGTCCCTTCTTTTGCTATCTCAGTTTTCTATTTTGGTATGTCAAATAGCAAATCTCAAAAATAGAAAGGAAATAGCATGGCTTTTTCATGCCACTAAATACCAGCCCCAGTTCTATTTTCCCTAATCTTAAGGGGGAAAAGAGCATCTGGTTAGACAGTAGTTTTCCCTTCTTAGAGTATAATATTTTTGTCTGGTCAGCCATAAATCACTTCCAGACTTAAACGGACCCTTTAAACATTTTCTTACCCTGGTTCTATTATTATTCATATTTTGTAGCTTCATTATTTTTTCCTGAGAATTGCACAAAACTAAAGATTATACAATTGAAAAACAAGCCTTATCAATTGTCTTTATGATTGATAAAATTTTTCACTTCACATATATATGTTGTTCAAAATTATGACACAGATTTCTACATAGATGTTCAACTGACATGGTTTGTCACCAAGGTAATTAATGTTATAATCTTCTATATCAAGGAGACTTTCTTTTCTTTGTGATTTTCCAGTTATACACTGACTATTAAAGTTTGAAAGCTGACATTCCTGCATCTCTAATTTTCATAAGGCAAACAGGGTGCCCCTCATTCCATCCTTATTTACACAAAGATTAAAAGAAATGTTCTTCCTTATTATAAGCATGGTGAGTGTGACAGACACTGTTTGTTCCTAATCAGTAAGATCTGTTTCTCCTCTTTCTTCCTTACCAAGAGATCACTCCTCAGCCTTTCTCCAGCTGGAATTCTGTACAGAAAGATGGAACAGGAAGTGGAATGATCTTTCTGACAATAAAAGAGAGGTATGAGAAGACCTTCATCACTGTTTGCTGTGAGTGTTCATTCAGCAAAGAGAAACATAATGGTTGGAGTTGCTGCACCATCTTGTGACCACTTGGGATGTGAAGACAGCTAAAATTTTCAATATACATATAAAGCACACACAAAACACAACCTAAAATACACATTCATAAGCTAATGAGTTTTCAAATAAAATGTTAAGATAATTAAGGAAAATGCTAAATTTTGTATTTTTTCCCCTAGAATTAGTTACATGTGAACTCTGCGTAAAGTATTATTTCCACAAATCCAGTTAAGAGAACTGGTTGAATTAAATTATAACATTAGTGCTAAGACTCCATCTTCCTTTGTATTATATAGATTTAAATGTAAATCTTGCTTCCCACAACTAAAATAATGTTCAGTTCAGTTCAGTTCAGTCACTCAGTCGTGTCTGACTCTTTGCGACCCCATGAATTGCAGCTCCCCAGGCCTCCCTGTCCATCACCAACTTCTGGAGTTTATCCAAACTCATGTCCACTGAGTCGGTGATGCCGTCCAGTCATCTCATCCTCTGTCATCCCCTTCTCCTCCTGCCTTCAATCTTTCCCAGCATCAGGGTCTTTTCAAATGAGTCAACTCTTGGCATGAGGTGGCCAAAGTATTGGAGTTTCAGCTTCACATCAGCTTTTCCAGTGAACACCCAGGACTGATCTCCTTTAGGATGGACTGATTGAATCTCCTTGCAGTCCAAGGGACTCTCAACAGTCTTCTCCAACATCACAGTTCAAAAGCATCAATTCTTTGGCATTCATCTTTCTTTATAGTCCAACTCTCACATCCATACGTGACCACTGGGGAAACCATAGTCTTGACTAGATGGACCTTTGTTGGCAAAGGAATGTCTCTGCTTTTTAATATGCTATCTAGATTGGTCATAACTTTCCTTCCAAAGAGTAAGCATCTTTTAATTTCATGGCTGCAATCATCATCTGCAATGATTTGGGAGCCCCCCAAAATAAAGTCAGCCACTGTTTCCACTGTTTCCCCATCTATTTCCCATGAAGTGATGGGACCAGATGCTATGATCTTAGTTTTCTGAATGTTGAGCTTTAAGCCAACTTTTTCACTCTCCTCTTATACTTATTAGTTAAGAATATTGAAAAGGAGAAATTCACCCACAAAATTTATTATTACTGTTGTAGGAATAGTTACAGTGTAAACATTTAACATGTTCCTCTCTGTTCATTTTCAAATTACGGCAAAGTTGCTATCAGACTAAGATTAGCTTGTTTAAATATACTAAGTTATATCACATGAGTTTTAAAAGGAAACTCATTCCACTGTGTTGAGAGATCAGTCTGATCTTTGATCTCACCAAGACATTTGGGTAGATGATTATAGCTGTTCAGTCAATGCATGGGTTGCATCACTGCCAAGACTTCCTCCTCCAGTCATGGATTAGTGACCTTTGGGCAGCTGCCTACGCAAGAACAAAAAGATGCATGTGTCTCTGTCTGAAATCCTCTCTAGTCATTCTAATTGACTGCAGTAATATCAGCTGGTGACAGGAGAGGAAGCTGACAGCTGTGGGTCCTGTTTTTGCAGCCAAAAAGCCACTCTTGTGGAGACCTTAGATGAGTATATTGAGTCCTTTTACTAGCTCAGCTGGTGAAGTTACTTTAGCTCACTTGGCATGAGCACTGGCCTGAGAATAGTAAATCAGCTCTTAAAAGTATCTCCTTGTCATCTGAATTGTAAATGTTCAGTGAGCTAATACTAATCCTTTTTTATAAATAGAACTGACCCTTTAGCGCTATCGTGTCATCAAGAAATTTTTTTCGCATTTTGCTACTTTTCCTTTCCTTTGCTTAACCCCATCTACCCTTCTACACATGGTAAGCAGAAATCTCAGAATAGCTCAAGATTAGGTATCATAAAAGAGGACCACAGGTGAACAATCCAATACATTATTGAGCTGGGCTTCCAAAAGCAAAATACAGGCAGAAGTTAAGCTTTAAATTGCTTATAGACAGGAGTAGAGAAAAGAATACCCACTGTCAGAAATCCTAGAGAAATGAAACGTTCTGTTACGTAACCCACAAAGTGCTACTTTTTACAAGTAACATATCCTGTCAAACTTTGCCTCAAATTATTTGAAGCTGTTCATGAAGCTCCAGCTTAGACGGTTTACGGAAATAATAGAAGTTCATCACTTTCAATATACTATAATTCATCACTAGGACTAAACTGTTNTCCTAGAGAAATGAAACGTTCTGTTACGTAACCCACAAAGTGCTACTTTTTAAAAGTAACATATCCTGTCAAACTTTGCCTCAAATTATTTGAAGCTGTTCATGAAGCTCCAGCTTAGACGGTTTACGGAAATAATAGAAGTTCATCACTTTCAATATACTATAATTCATCACTAGGACTAAACTGTTCCACTAAACTACACTGATCTTGTCTTGATTTAGGCTTGACTAATTCTATGATTTTTCTTTTTTTTTTTCTTTTTTAAATAATGAAAGTATGATAACACATTTACCGGACATTTGGAAAATACAGAACAAAGTGACATATGGTTCCACTGTATGTATAACATTACAATTATTTTTTAAGTAGATAAATTAAGATTTTTAATCAGAGTTTCAATATCAAACTCTCAAAACATAACAGAATAAACAGAAAAGTACAATGATATAGCAGACCTGAAAAGCACTATGGATCAATTCAACATAATTAAGATTTATACAATTTTTGACAGGATCTATGATTATAGACTTCCTTTATCTCATAATACATAAAATATTCCTCCATACCCAATCACAAACATTAACAAAAAGATCGGAAGACTCTTAAATTCTGCTTTTAACACAGATAAATAATTTCTAGAGGCACAAAACAAATTTTCCAGCAAAAAAAGGATGCAATTAACAGAGAAGCTAATTGAATATTTTCTTACTTGAAATATTTGACAGAATGGATTGTGTTTTATTGCCTTTTACAAACTTGATGCTTTGAACATAGGACAGAAGAAACAGTAGATGCTTAATAATTCATTGCTAGATTTAAAAAAATGAATAAATGACATTTATAAGCTGCAACACATTCTTTCCATTTCTGAACTAAATTGGAAAGTAAAATTGGCAAAATCAAATTAAGATAGTACAGTGAAAGCTACAAAAGAATTTATCTATCTTCCCTAGAATGCCCCATAAGTGAATTTAATTGCTATTTTATCTAATTAGAAAACCTCTAAATATCCCAAAGGTTATTAAGTTTCCCTCATTCATCACATTTTAATATTATCAAAGAGTTATAAATTATATGGTTTAAGCATTTTACCAACATGGTTCTGATTAGGATAAGTAATATTTTCTTATTAAAACCTTCTTTGTAATTTTTCCTCAGAACTAGGAATCCCATTTTTCAGATGGAGACCTTGTTATCTGGCTTAATTTAAAATTAATATTTTTATAATACTTTCTCATAGGAAAAGCAGATCAAGTCATTTTCTACACTGATACAGGTTTACAAAAGGATAAATCTAATCCCTTAAAGCATATGATTATATACAGTATCACCCTAAAGAACAAACTGATCTGTAAATCAATTTTTAACTTTATGTTCCCAAAACCAATACCACAAAGGTTTCCAGTATTGCTCTTTTTTAAATAAGCTCCTTTAAAATATTTTAAATATCACTCACTTTAAAATGCTCATTCAATTTTCCAAGCTTGAGTGCCCTCAGGAACCTTCCCCTGATGACGCTGAAGATCATGAATGGTATGACTAGGGTAAAATTAAGAAACAATGGCTGCAAAATAAAGAGGGCTGCTTGGTCTACAAAAGGACAAATTCCCTCACATACCCAACATTCCGTCTTTATGTCTAAGGCCATTCATGATGGAGAGAACAGGAAATGTCTATTGGTCATAATGACTCATGTTTAAAAACTATTTGGTGGGAGCTCCAGATCTGCTAATTGCTTGATTACTCAAATTTAACTCTCCTGAGTCGTTTCATACTATATTGGCATATAATGACAGTAAAGTAGAAATTAAAATGCAAAAAGCATCTAGGCAGTAAAATAATAAAACTCAAAAGAGTGCACAACTCATGCACTTTCTAGAGTCCTGACTACAGCTGGATTTCATCTATTCTATTATTTGCTTATTTTTATAATAGCAAGAGAAGTTCAAAATTAAAAGTTAATGTAAGAATTTTATTAGTTCTACAGTTTCTGCCAATTAGGTATTCATTTTCTAATACCACAATTATTTTCAGTTAATCCAAACAAATGCATTATTTTTCTTAAAGGTGACACAGTGTGTATTTGTTTATAATTTCAATTTTCTCATCAGAAAGATCCAGCTTGAATCTAGGGTTCTCTTAGTTACTTTGTTCAATTGCTAAATCTTCTGAATCTGTTACCCACCTAGAGATACAGATAATATCTTTAACAGAGCATCTGTCTAATATCTTTAACTAAACATTTGTATAAAATTTCATGTTAGTTATAGATGCATTAAATTAACAACACAATAATGGTAGTTGTGCTAGCTTAATGAAAAGATTTGTTTGGGATTTGATAAAGAAAAATCAATGCTAGGACTTCCTTGATGGTTCAGTGGTTGAGTCCACTTTGCAATGCAAGGGACACCAGTTCAATCCCAGGTACTGGAAAATCCCACATGCCACAGGGAAACTAAGCCTGTGAGCTGCAACTACTGAGCCCACATGGTATAACTACTGAAGCCCGTATACATAGAACTCATGCTCCACAACAAGAGAAGCCACCACAATGAGAAGCCCGTGCATCACAACAAAGGGTGATTCCTGCTTGCTGCTGGAAAAAGCCCAAGAGCAGCAACAAAGACCCAGTACAGCCAAAAATAAATAAAAGAAAGAAAGTCAATGCTAATGTTGAGGTCTATAGACTATTTCACCAATCTTTCATTTTATCATTTAGGAAAATTATAATTGAAAATGTCTTTTAAAATTATATTGTCAAATTTGCAAAACCTAAGAAACTCTTCCTTCCACCAATCCACAATACCATACAGAGCTCTGGAGTACAAGCTGTTTGCAACTATAAATTTTTCAACACAGATCACCAAGGAGGTGTGTCACACCATTCTTTTGGAAAAGTTGTCACTACTTATCTTTTTCTGCTGGAGGTGGAAAGTATGGGTTTCATGGTTAACCAAGAATAAAATATGGTGGTCACTTTAAAAAATTTTTCCCATGAATTCACTAATAGAAGGGTTTGAAAAAGTCTTGCAATAAAAACATATTTGATCTCTGAGTGATACACCACAGAAATGCTGCTTTATATAGAAGCAGAAACACAAGATTAAGAAAAACATTTGAAACAAAGGCTCTTATGGAATTAACTGATCTCTGAAGAAATGTGTTTTAAGAAAAATATATGAGCCCACTTGGTCAAGTTCCAACTTTCATAGATATATTAGAATGATTATTTTCACTCAAATGGATAAAAATCAGAGTAATCATATTAATGACCATATTGAATAGATCTTAATGACATAATGAAGCACAACTTCAAATTATGAAGACCCAAAATTACAAAAATATAAATAAGGAATTTTTGATACATTATCCCGTGTCATAAATCCAGTTTCAAAAAGCTCTGCAAATTGGCAGCTGCCATCAAAGTATTGTTTATTGCAGTCCTTGTGTTTGATATTACATATAGCGATTTCATCTGTCAAATTAGATGAGAAAATATTATGAAGTGAGATTATGGTTATCTTTGAAAATGAAAAACAATTAACTAGAAAGACAGGAAATCAGGAAGGGAAGAATCCCAACCTGAGAAGATAAGAAAGCGTAGTAAGATGACTAAGAAGCAGGTAAGCTTTCCGCAATGTTATAGTGCTAAAACTCTAGGGATCCAACAAAATAGTTCATCTCCCACAGCACAAGCAGCAGGCTCACCAGTGTGGAAATGCAGGTTTTCCCCCAGTCAGAGTCCCAAGGAGACAAGATGGGCCCATTTGGAGACTCTACACAAAGTGTATTTGCTACAGTAGACAAGGTTAGGTTCAAGGGCTCAGAACTTNTTCATGATGGAGAGAACAGGAAATGTCTATTGGTCATAATGACTCATGTTTAAAAACTATTTGGTGGGGGCTCCAGATCTGCTAATTGCTTGATTACTCAAATTTAACTCTCCTGAGTCGTTTCATACTATATTGGCATATAATGACAGTAAAGTAGAAATTAAAATGCAAAAAGCATCTAGGCAGTAAAATAATAAAACTCAAAAGAGTGCACAACTCATGCACTTTCTAGAGTCCTGATTACAGCTGGATTTCATCTATTCTATTATTTGCTTATTTTTATAATAGCAAGAGAAGTTCAAAATTAAAAGTTAATGTAAGAATTTTATTAGTTCTACAGTTTCTGCCAATTAGGTATTCATTTTCTAATACCACAATTATTTTCAGTTAATCCAAACAAATGCATTATTTTTCTTAAAGGTGACACAGTGTGTATTTGTTTATAATTTCAATTTTCTCATCAGAAAGATCCAGCTTGAATCTAGGGTTCTCTTAGTTACTTTGTTCAATTGCTAAATCTTCTGAATCTGTTACCCACCTAGAGATACAGATAATATCTTTAACAGAGCATCTGTCTAATATCTTTAACTAAACATTTGTATAAAATTTCATGTTAGTTATAGATGCATTAAATTAACAACACAATAATGGTAGTTGTGCTAGCTTAATGAAAAGATTTGTTTGGGATTTGATAAAGAAAAATCAATGCTAGGACTTCCTTGATGGTTCAGTGGTTGAGTCCACTTTGCAATGCAAGGGACACCAGTTAAATCCCAGGTACTGGAAAATCCCACATGCCACAGGGAAACTAAGCCTGTGAGCTGCAACTACTGAGCCCACATGGTATAACTACTGAAGCCCGTATACATAGAACTCATGCTCCACAACAAGAGAAGCCACCACAATGAGAAGCCCGTGCATCACAACAAAGGGTGATTCCTGCTTGCTGCTGGAGAAAGGCCAAGAGCAGCAACAAAGACCCAGTACAGCCAAAAATAAATAAAAGAAAGAAAGTCAATGCTAATGTTGAGGTCTATAGACTATTTCACCAATCTTTCATTTTATCATTTAGGAAAATTATAATTGAAAATGTCTTTTAAAATTATATTGTCAAATTTGCAAAACCTAAGAAACTCTTCCTTCCACCAATCCACAATACCATACAGAGCTCTGGAGTACAAGCTGTTTGCAACTATAAATTTTTCAACACAGATCACCAAGGAGGTGTGTCACACCATTCTTTTGGAAAAGTTGTCACTACTTATCTTTTTCTGCTGGAGGTGGAAAGTATGGGTTTCATGGTTAACCAAGAATAAAATATGGTGGTCACTTTAAAAAATTTTTCCCATGAATTCACTAATAGAAGGGTTTGAAAAAGTCTTGCAATAAAAACATATTTGATCTCTGAGTGATACACCACAGAAATGCTGCTTTATATAGAAGCAGAAACACAAGATTAAGAAAAACATTTGAAACAAAGGCTCTTATGGAATTAACTGATCTCTGAAGAAATGTGTTTTAAGAAAAATATATGAGCCCACTTGGTCAAGTTCCAACTTTCATAGATATATTAGAATGATTATTTTCACTCAAATGGATAAAAATCAGAGTAATCATATTAATGACCATATTGAATAGATCTTAATGACATAATGAAGCACAACTTCAAATTATGAAGACCCAAAATTACAAAAATATAAATAAGGAATTTTTGATACATTATCCCGTGTCATAAATCCAGTTTCAAAAAGCTCTGCAAATTGGCAGCTGCCATCAAAGTATTGTTTATTGCAGTCCTTGTGTTTGATATTACATATAGCGATTTCATCTGTCAAATTAGATGAGAAAATATTATGAAGTGAGATTATGGTTATCTTTGAAAATGAAAAACAATTAACTAGAAAGACAGGAAATCAGGAAGGGAAGAATCCCAACCTGAGAAGATAAGAAAGCGTAGTGAGATGACTAAGAAGCAGGTAAGCTTTCCGCAATGTTATAGTGCTAAAACTCTAGGGATCCAACAAAATAGTTCATCTCCCACAGCACAAGCAGCAGGCTCACCAGTGTGGAAATGCAGGTTTTCCCCCAGTCAGAGTCCCAAGGAGACAAGATGGGCCCATTTGGAGACTCTACACAAAGTGTATTTGCTACAGTAGACAAGGTTAGGTTCAAGGGCTCAGAACTTTCTGTCACAAGCAGCATACACGCCAGTCTTCTCCCCTAGGGAGTGAGGAGTTGACTAACAGTCACATGTGGTTTTCTTGACCTACTGTGGCTTTCTTGATGTGACTAGCTACTAAAACTGCTTACTATCAAGATATATTTGAATGCTGCTATTTGATATATTCACAAAGATGTTTATGGCCATTCCTAAATGAAGTTAACACTGAACATACATTGGAGGAACTGATGATGAAGCTCCAATATTTTGGCCACCTGATGTGAAGAACTGACTAATTGGAAAAGACCCTGATGTTGGGAAAGATTGAAGGCAGGAGGAGAAGAGGGGAACAGAGGATGAAATGGTTGGATAGCATCACTGATTCAATAGACATGAGTTTGAGCAAACTCTGGAAGATAGTGAAGGACAGGGAAGCCTGGCATGCTACAGTCCATGGGGTTGCAAAGAGTTGGACACGACTAAGTGATTGAACAACAATAAGGCCACTCAGGTATCATAGCACACCATTCTCGACAAAAACAAACAATGTCTGAATCAAATTTAATACAAAGAAATCTATCTCTACAACATATCTGTAACAAACAAAAACAAAAACAAAAAAACCAAAACAAAAAAACTGGTTAGTATGAAATAATCATATGAGATTAAAGGTTAGCTAGATATTTTTAACTTTGCTTCACCTGTTAAAATAGCATACTCTTAATTTATTTGTCAATTTTTGGATTTTAGGGAAATGATCCTCCTGTTTAGATATAACCTAATTTATGGACTAAACAATAAAATATAAATATTTTTCATCATAACACTTTGATATTTACACAACTCAACGCATCACTATAAGAATTCAGTAAAAGGAAGCTCTCTCTGGACCTCGATTCAGATAACATCAGCTAAAAGATGGGGTTGCATGCATGTGTTCTCAGTTGTGTCCAACTCTTTGCAGCCCTCCATGGAATATAGCCCACTGGGCTCCTCTGTCCATGCAACTTTCCAGATAAGAATACTGGAGTGAGTTATCATTTACTTCTCCAGGGGATCTTCCCGATCCATGGGTTGAACCTGTGTCTCCTGTAACACCTGCACTGGCAGGCAGATTCTTTACCACTGTGCCATTTGGGAAGCCAAAAGTTGGTTTATGGCCCAATTATCTCCCATATGGGGTGTGTGTGTGTGTGTGTGTGTGTGGACTCAGTCAAGTGTAACTCTTTAAGACCCCATGGACTATAGTCCACAAGGCTCCTCTGACCACAGGATTTCCCAGGCAAGAATACTAGAGTGGGTTGCCATTTCCTATGCCAAGTTACAAAAATCAAAGCATTTTCAATGTCATACTGTAAAAAGGTCTGATAATATAAAAATATTAACTGATACCAAAAATAAAACAATCTTTGTGAATATTTATATACAGAAAAGACAAACAGCATTTGAGAGTTTTTATTCCATTATGTCATGAATGTCCCCTTAATATTCATAGTCAGGCATGGAACAGATACATCTGCATGTTACTTGCAATAAAGTACAAATACTCTATGTGTGTGTGCTCAAAGTGCTGAGACCACAACAGAGATCACTAACACAACAACCTGTGGTGGTTGTTATACGGACAGCCTTGAAACCATCCCTGGGAATGGTGCTATATCGGCACCATGTAGAAGGAAGTAGGCAGAGTAGACAAAGAAAAGGACAGTTCTAAGGGAAAGTGCTCGGAGAAACAATGTTGCACTAGCCAAAATGTAGCATAGAAGAGTGAGAAAGTTGCAAACTTGGCTGGATTACTAAATCAGGTGCATGTCTAAAAAGGCCCAGAAGATCCTTATGTTCTGGCTTAAAGACTTTTTGCACCAAGTCATGTGAACCAGAGAAAATAATACTAAGTTGAGGAATGATACCCCATAATATATTTTTTGAAATAATAATTTTATTCAGTGTGAAAAAAAGATTTAAGGAACACCTTAAATCAGTCAATTTACAAAAGAAATGTGTAAATTACTCAAATGATAAAAGATATGATGGCTAAAATTAGGAGCTAGCAATCAGATGGAAAAATTGTAGTGGACACTTGAAAACAGGGCTTCATGAAATTCTCAGTGGTCAATTAATTTTGTTTGGTGAAAAATAAACAGAAGTTCAGAAGGATTAACTTTAACATATCATGGTCAAAAATGTGATCAATAAGGTGTGCAATTTGGGGAGAGAATTGGGCTGAAATCATTATGGTACATTGAATTTATACTCCTGGCTGGTCATTCTTTCTTTCTGTAATAGGGTCATGGATTTCCACTCATTGTTATATCACCTGGCCTGGAATAGGAATATAAGATCAATTTCATTGACTTTGAGCTTAGTCACATGATAAGTGTTGGTCAAAAAAATCTGAGTGATTTATGTCAGAGAGTGTTTTGCCTATGTTCTCCTCTAGGAGTTTTATTGTTTCTTGTCTTACGTTTAGATCTTTAATCCATTTTGAGTTTATTTTTGTGTATGGTGTTAGAAAGTGGTCTAGTTTCATTCTTTTACAAGTGGCTGACCAGTTNCACTCCAATATTCTTATCTGGAATATCGCACGGTCAGAGGAGCCTGACGGAATAGAGTCTGTGGGGCCACAGTCAGACATGACTGAGTGGGCACACATGTACCAAGTATAACATTTATATTTCTTTTCTGATTGAATCTGAAGCTTGGAGTTCTGAAACTATTTCCTATTGTCTATTCCCCTCTGAGTTACACCTAGAACCTGGTCCTAGGTTGCCAATGGCACCTATGTGCATTTACACAACACACAACCACTTGCAGTGTCCCTGGCCTTGGAAGAATTAAAAGGCCATAGTCTGAAAAATACAAATTTATTCTAACCTTTTTGTTTTTTATGAAAGGATACTGAAAAGTGCTTTTAGGGTTAATAAGTCAGACAGAACTGGGTTGTAAATATCCATGAGGTCAAATGATTCTACATACAGTGCCTTTTCAAAATATTGCACCAAAAGTCTTGACAATTATGATATCTCACCCATATTCAGTTTTAGACTATTTTTCTTGAGGGGGAAAAAAAAAAGAAACAGCATTTTTTCTTCAACAGAGAAAAAGTTTATGTGTTGATTAAAGAACTCCAGATCCACTCTAAACACCCAGCACAGAAGAGTTACCTCCATTTTACAGAAAACAAATTGTGAAATTGGACTTTAAAATACCACTTAGAAATTTCACACATCAGGAAAAAATGCATTTTTAAAGGAAAAAAGCTACCAATATTTACTACTATAAAAAGTGTAAAATGCTTTTCAAAGTTAAGTAAATAAATATTTAATGTGGTATCATATTCTTTCAAAACATAAGTAGAAACTTAGTTAACTCACATAACAGAAGACATGTGACAAGATTTATGTGGCAAGACTTAAAATGATAGAAAATAAAAGTAAATGGAATTATGAATGTTCATATCTAAAATAAGAACATATATACAAATAATTTTAATAAGAATCCTTTCATTCTCCAATATAACTATAGCTTAGAATCAATTATAGAAATTTCTAACATGTTAAAAATGTTTTATTTAATTATGCTGCTTATACCATAAAAAATCCAAGAAATAAACATTATGTGCCTCTTACAGCACTGCTTCAAGCTATAAGAAGGATTTTCATTTATCAATATTTAAATATTCATTAATATTGCCTGTAGAATGAGTAGGAGGGAAAACAAATTACAATTATTATTAAAATTTTATTGTGCATTGTTATTGATGGCTAATGTTATGGGAATAATTTTTACATAAAAGTGAAACATTAAAGCATTTAATAAGGAAAAATAACCTTATTTAAAATATTTGACATGTTAAAGATGCTTAACAATTTGTATAAGAACTAAATGCATATTTTCTTATTTCAAGTAGTTAAAAGGCATCTATACTTGTCTTCTAACTATAATTTGATATTGATAATTTCAATTTAAAAACTACTTATTGAAATATATAAAAAGAAGTGTTTTAAAGTGGTTAATGCATTGACTTTTAAAAAGGTGTCATTTTATACTGTATTTAAGTTATGGTCTGCTATTAAATTTATATATATATAAATATAAATGTCTATATAAACTTGCTATTGAAACAGTAGTCACACTTTTAGCTTTCCTATCATTTCAAAGTTTGCTATTTTATTATAATAATAATCAGTACCACAACAGAAACAGCAGCATTTAATGGCACTATTAACTCAAGAACCTAAAACAGCAACTACATTAATTATATTCATTATACTTAATTGAACATAATCATCTAATGTAACAATTCCTTGTACACCAATTAAAAAAGCAGCATGTCTTCTGGATCAGAAATGTATAAAAATAGTGTTTATTCTGGAGTAGATCATTTTCGGTAAAAATGTGTGAACTACAATGTATTGTACACAGAAGATACTGAATTATATTTAATTTTAATGTACCTTTATATCATATCCTTACTGATAATGACTTAAGAATATAGTGCAAGAATATACATGAATATTTTGAATACATATATTAAATATATAGTGTCAGAATATAAATGACTATATTAAAGAATATAAATGTAAACCAATATTTTCCACTAGTACTTTAGGAGTTTTACTGCTCTTGTAAGCTTGTGATTTTGGAGAAGTTGTCACCCTCAGTCATTCCAACTGTCATCTCTTTTATCATATAACCTACCCAAGCCCTTTTATCCCCATCAGAATTTTGTATCCTACCTAAAGAAATATTTATCTCTACTTTGTGTCTACAAATAAGGTAAACTAAATATGCTCATATTATTATATTTTCACACCTCTCTTAATGGAAAAACGTCCCTCCTCTTCCAAGGTTTCTATACTGAGTGAAACAACTCTTCACAAGGGGAGGTGTGTGTGTGTGTGTGTGTGTGTGTGTGTGTGTGTGTGTGTGTGTGTGTGTGTATGTGCATGTGCGTATGTGTGTGTGCGCATGTGTATGTGTGCGCACGCATGCGCTCTCAGTCATTCAGCCGTGTCTGACTCTTTGCAACTTCATGGACTGTAGCCCACCGGGATCCTCTGTCCATGAAATTTTCCAGGCAAGAATACTGGAGTGGGTTGTCATTTCCTCCTCCAGAGGATCTTCCCAACCAAGGGATCAAAGCCTTGCTTGGCAAGTGGATTCCTTATCATTAGCACCACCTAGGAAGCCCTGACAAGGTCAATAATGGCACTAATACCATTATAGTCTGCAGATGCTTTTCTAGCCCATTCTTACCTTCTCTGCCACAACTGACTACAGTTTACTTCTCAAATTTCCCCCTCTCATTTCCCCTCCTTTCTTTTCCAACTTCTCATTCACAGGATTCTCTTTCTATTCAGCATCAATTTTACCACCACCATTCATGTGCCCCTTTGGACATCTTCCTTCCATCATATACTCCCCCACTTATATCGTTTTTACACTATATCTCATTCAAATCCATAGACTTTTTAAAAAGAAAACTATAAGCCAATATTGCCCCAAGTGATACTTGCAGTCTTTTTCCCACTGTATAGATCACATATGATAATGATCATGACAAAAAAAAAAAAAAATGAGGGTAAACACAATATAGTTCACAATTCTCAAATCAATTGAGTGTTTTGGTATTAAAAATTTGCTTTAGTAAATAAAATGTTGAAGATCAGTTAATTTAATTTGCTTAAGTTTTCATGCTTGTAAACTACATGATTGAAATCTTAATCTGATTACAAATTCATGTTTTTCTATCACAGGAGGTCACTTCTTTATATCCAAATGACCAAGGGATGTCTTAAATGTCCAATCTAAACCACCGCAATTCCAAAGTAATCCTATCATCTCTTATTTCTCTATCTTCCCAAACTTCCTCCTCATGTTTTCTCTGTGACAGGGAAAAGGTTCTGCCCTTCACCCAATCATTCAAGCCAAAGCTCAGGGAATCATCTGGACTCTTCCATATATAATCTGTCTGAATTTTATTTGTTCAATATTTTTTCAAACACAATCTTTTTCTTCTACTGAGAAGAAAAGCATTGACACTGCTTCATTTTAAGCTCTTATCAGCTCTAGCCAGAAGCAGACCAAACACTAGTCTCTCAGGTTGCAAACTTTTTTCCCTACAATCTGTCTTCCACATAAAAGTGAGTGATTTTTTTTCATCATAAATCAGATATGGGTACTTGTCTGCCTGAAACAATCCACTGTAATTGGAATCAAAACTAAATTTCTTAAGATAGTCTACAGAGGATTCAATGAAGTGATCCTTGAACACCTCTCAACTTGTACTCTCTCCCCAGCTCACTCATTCTAGCTCTTTGGCTTTCTGTCTAATCCTCTAGAAAAGCTTCAGGGCTTTCTACTTTCTCTAAGATATTTACTTCACCAGCTCTTCTTTGCCATTTAGCTCACAAATTACTTAACTCAACCATTATAATTTAGACTTTTCCTCTATTCATTTTCTATTAAAATGCCTTGATTAATTTTCTACAAAGCATTTTTTAATACATTAAGCCTTCCTTATACTTAGTTTCACTTTCTTATGATCATTCATGGTTTGAAAACAGTAAACAAAAAATTTTAGAAATAACTGATAATTTCTAAATCGAGTATTGTTCTGAGTAGCAGGATGAAATCTCACTCCCTCCTGCTCCATCCACCCATGTCAAAAATCATCTCTTTGTCTGGCATCTCCCACCCTGTAGTCACTTAGTACCCAACTCGGTTATCAAATAGACTGTCCCTGTACTGCAGTGCTTGTGTGCAAGAACCCTTATTTTACTTAGTAATGGCTCCAAAGCACAAGCATGGTAATGCTGGAAATTTAGATATGCCAAGAGAAGTTGTCAAGTGTTTTCTTAAAGTGAAAAGGTGAAAGTCCTTAACTTCATAAGGAAAGGGANGTCACTTAGTACCCAACTCGGTTATCAAATAGACTGTCCCTGTACTGCAGTGCTTGTGTGCAAGAACCCTTATTTTACTTAGTAATGGCTCCAAAGCACAAGCATGGTAATGCTGGAAATTTAGATATGCCAAGAGAAGTTGTCAAGTGTTTTCTTAAAGTGAAAAGGTGAAAGTCCTTAACTTCATAAGGAAAGGGAAAAGATGCAGGAAAAAAAAAACTATTTTAAAAGACTATAAAAACCTAAGGTTGCTGAGATCTATAGTAAGAATGAATCTTCTTAAAATTGTGACAGAGGAAAAGTTTTGGTGTTGCCCCTCAAATTCAAAAAGTTAGTGCCACAGCAAATGATAAGTACTTAGTTAATACAGAAAAGACATTAAATTTGCACAAGATATTTTGAGGCAGAGACAGACCACACTCACAAAATTTTATTATAGTATATTGCTGTAATTGTTCTATTTTATTATTAGTTATTATTGCTCATCTTTTACTATGCCTAATTTATAAATTAAACCTCATCATACATATGTACGTATAAGAAAAATATAGTATATATACGGTTTGGTACAATCCTAGGGTTCCACGCATCCACTGGGGATCTCAGAATGTAGCCCTGTGAATAAGGAGGGACAACTGTGCCTAAAAATAATAGCTAACATATTTATTTACTTGTTTATAACCTCCTCAAAACAAAATGTAATGTTTAGGGGATCAGGTATCTTATTCATCACCCATTCTGAATTCCTAAAGCAGCATGTAAAGCGATACATTTATTGAGTATATGAAAAGATGTTAATGTCATTCCAATTCTTAAATTTAAAAAGTAGGCTCATCTATGATTAAATCGTTTAACGTACTAATTATTTTAAATTTCCACAAACCATTCTACTGAAATAAGCCTTTGACTTCGAAGTTACTACTCCCTCTTGCATTGCCTACTTCCTCATCCATGTAACTCATTGTTTACATTCCAGAGTTCACACATTACTCAATATAGGGAGTCTTACCTGGCTTAACCTAATCTGACATACCTATTCTATAAAATGTAGAATTTTCAAAGCACTTTTGTTACTTTGGGAATATAAAATAAAAGTTAAAGCATATACAGGAACTTCCATTTCCAGGAATACGGCTAAGAAATAGCTTTGTTTATGGTCAATGGAACATAGCTGGCTAGGATTAGGACTCCCTCTTTCATTGAAAATCACTGAAAATGAGTTTAAGAGATGATAGAACAGATTTCTTTTGGCTCAGATCCAAGTAAAAGCAAAATCCTAAGAACTGATTATTCCTGAAGTTCCATTTGCCATGACAGCATTTCCTAACCCTGGGACACTGAACTCCAGAGTTTTCTCTTTAGGCAGCACAAAAAGAAACCAAATGCAGGCTATGTCCCACATGGGCTGTGGAAGGGAGATCTATTCACCGTAAATGTGAAATTCTAAAGGCATCCTTTAATATAGTGATATACCAAATTAATCTGCTTCTCCACTCATTGCCAGAAACCTGCCAGGAACTGTGTTAACTTCAGCAAATCTGTAGCTGTAAGAAGCTCCACTGAGGTTGTAATCAACAGATCTAAACTGCTTATGTTTCATCATTTTAGCATATTAATTCGATATTTGCAATAAACTAGTAACTAAGGTTCATTGAGCAATATGGTTATCCCTCATTTTGCAAATGGGAAATGCGGAGCAAGGAAGGATAGTTTTTTGTTCAATGTCACAAAGCTAGCAAATGGCAGAGCTGAAACTATCCAAGGCAACAATCTTTCTAAACTATTAAACTGCCTCCCTGTTTCATGTTGCTGCCACAAATATCACTTGAAAATTCTGATTGCCAAAGTCATAACTCAAAAGGTTGTATTCCTACACTCCAGATTTTATGGAATTAAAATGTCATGGCAAGGGTATATGTGAGCACTGAGTTTCTTTCAGATTTCTATGGTGATTTTCTGCTGCTAAATCCAAATATTTATACATTTTACAGTCACCATTCATAAATATAATGTTTTACATAAAGTAACTGAATAAAGAAAAGTTAAAATAGTGAACATATTCTTTGTGTATTTTCCATTTTATAGATTATATATAGATGGTATATAATAATATTATATAGGTATATATATATATATATACACATATGAGATTTTCTGAGTTTAATGATCTTATTCTTTTTATTTTTTCCATGATTTTTAAATCTTAACTCTATTTTAAAAGAACTATAGTATCATGGAAACATTCCAATATGCACATGTTCCTAAAAAAGGGAAATAAAAAAATATTCTCTTATATGAAAAGACTAAACAATGATATCACTTTTATTAACTAAAAGGTATGTCTAAATGGAAGTCAAGTTAGGAGAGTCTGAAGCATAATGGAATTAATAGTGAAAATGAAACATGTTAAGAGAAATGTTCATTGTTGATAAATTTAAATAATTCTGGTCTAAAATTATGAATTAGCCAAGTCCAATAGGAAATAAAACACATTAGTAACAGAATCCCTAATACTTAACTTATAACCCAACATTGATTTCAAGGGTTTACCAGGTGGCACAATGGTAAAGAATCCACCTGCTAATGCAGGAGATGCAAAAGGTATGGGTTCTATCCCTAGGTCAGGAAGATGCCCTGGAGTAGGAAATGGCAATCAACTCCAGTATTCTTGCCTGGAAAATCCCACGGACAGAGGAGCCTGGTGGGCTACAGTCCATGATGTGGCAAAGAGTCAGATACAACTGAGTGACAGTGTGTGTGCGCATGTGTGCACACACTCACACAAACACACACACACACACTGTTTCCAAAACTAAAGCAACTCCTCCACCCTCAACATGTGTTTTATTTGACCTGTCAGTAATCGTTTGACCACATATGTAAGTTAATCAAAAATTAAGGCATTGTCTCATAGTCTGAAATATCTTACGTCTTTTACAATAGACATTTAAGAGCAGGGTACTCTAACCGGAACACACGAATATCCAAAATGGACTGGCAAATGTCTCTCTCATACAGTGACTCTATCATGCAGCAGTTCTGTTCCCTTTACTCTGACATCTCCTTGAAACAACCATGTGGCAGCAATTCAATAATTCTAAAAACATTCTCTCTATAACTTCTCATACATATAAATGTTCTCTTTTAGGACCATGTGCATTCTTTTGTTCTGAGTTTGCCTGCTAAGAAAGGTGCGTGTACTTAATTTATGTTTCTGTGTGGCTGAAAGCCACCTGCAGTGTTCACAGACTGATTGATAATATATTCTAGTATTAAATACAACCTATCAAAATAGAACTCTTAAACTTAAATTGAATTATTTAACAAATGTATAGTGTTCATTCACTATGTCCCAAGCATTGAGCTAGCTGCCTTGGATAAAACTGCAAAAAGGAAAAACAAGGTTTCTTGGGCAATTCATGGTCAAGTAAAGAATACAGACATTAAGCCTGACAGAACATCCCTAGTGGTCCAGTGGTTAAGTACAGATTCCACCCATGGTCAGGGAACAAAAATCCTGCATGCCACATGGCATGGCCAACAACAACAACAACAAAAGTCTGTGACAGATGTTTGGATGGGAAGTGCAGGGCGCTATGAGAGCAAATAATACAGATTCTTCACCAGTCCAAGACTCCATGAAATGATTCCTAAAAGGTAATGTATTACCTTTTGAAGAATGTACATTTTGAAGAATGAGTAACAGTTAGGTTCTGCAGAGGGACTAGAAACATAGAAACTACTTATGGGAAAAAAAAATCTCTAAGTGAAATATCAGCAAGTTTCTGCAAGGAAATACAGGTGAAGCTAGGTATGTGTTGAGCACAGAATAAGAGGAGAAGAAATCAAACTGGACAGGGAATCTTGGCTTCTGAAGGCTATGTTACCATTTCAAAGTTTAACGTTACGCATAATGAAAAGTCTTTGAATCATTCTGATTCAAGAAGGATATGATCAGTTTGCATTTTTCATAGATCACTTGAGTTTGATGTCATAAATTAATTGGAAAGGAGATATACTGGAGACTGATGACTGGCTTTGAAGCTATCATAACAGTCAAGTTAACATATGAGTGTTGGCACTAGAGGTAGATAAAACTGGAATGGTTTCTGGACTACTCTGAAGCAAGAATAAATCAGGTTTGATGTCCAGTTGGAGGTATGGTTGAGAGGGGCATGAGAAGCTAACCCAGACTGCAAATGAAGGGATTAGCTTTGGATAAGAAGTGATTACTCTTCCATTCTAAGTCAAAGATGATAAAGATGGGATGGATGGAAATTTAGGTCTGTTGGCAAAAGCTTAATGAGTCTGTTAGATAGCTTCTATTTTTCAGAAGAGTAGAGGGAGGGAAGTGTGGTAGTTAAGAGGACTAAAGTGTAAGGATAATGATGAAAGTTTGTTTACTATAGCAAACCAGGAAAAGTGTTGTTGACATAAATAATATTAGATTCTCAGGTAGCATTAAAGGGCAAACTATGTACTTATGGTGAGGCTGAGCTAACCAGCTGAGAGGTTTTCTCTAGTAATTATGGTTTTATCAGACTGGTAATGATAGTTAAAACAGGGGCAATTGAAGTAACCTGATCAACTGCCCTGATCTTGCTGGGACCAGGTTTTAGCACTGCGTGTCCTGAGTCCACAGAAATCCCTCAGTCCAGAGTAAACTGTTAGGGTTGGTCACCCTCAGTGTCAGAGAAATATGTATCAGAGTACAGAAAGCTAGATGAAATTAGAGAAAGGAGATGGACTTGAAAAGCCAATGTAGGGGAGGGAAAAAATTAGGGGTGTAAACAAGTTGTTAAGAAAATGAATTTTGTTTGAAAAGGGATGTACAAATTTATTAGTTCAACAGCCTAGTAGTCGCACTACTAAATTCCAGAGTTTAGGTAACTACGAGTTACAGGAGATAGACTGTTAGAAATAAGAAAGACAAGGAACTAAGGAGTCAGATTGATAGACTGATGGGCAAAATCAATACTTATTAATATGATAATCCATAGAACAACCTTTTTAATAAAAAGAAGGTACTATCAGTGTATAGGGCTTCCCCTGTGGCTCTAGTGGTAAAGAATCTACCTGTCAATGCAGGAGATTTAAGAGATACAGTTTCAGTCCCTGGGTTGGGAAGATCTCCTGGAGAAGGAAATGGCAGCCCACTTCAGTATTCTCACCTGGAGAACCCCATGGGCTATGGTCCATGAGTTGGACATGACTGAAGCTACTAAGCACATGGAACACACACATTGTTGCATAGGGGAAAAGGCATTTTACCCTAAGGACACGTGGCTTCCCACGTGGCTCAGTAGTAAAGAATGCACCTACCAATGCAGTATAGCCAGGTTTGATCCCTGGGTTGGGGAGATTCCCCGGAAAAAGAAATGGCAACCCATTCCAGTATTTTTACCGGGATAGAGGAGTCTGGCAGCTACAGCCCATGGGGTCGCAAAAAGTGGGACATGACTGAGCACTTGAGAACACCTAATGACATGGGTCTTATATGGGCAAGAATTTTCAAAAATTAGATCAGCTACTGAGGAACTGAAAAGAGTATATACTATAGTTTGGACAGTGATGTACCTAGAATATAAAAGAAGGAACAAACTTCACCAGAAAGAGACACACAGAAGCATCCTCAGCAGACTGTTAGGTTTTTGCTAAAATATGAAATATGAGAAAAGTTAGGTGAAGACGTAGGAGCCTTCATTAATCTTGAAAAGTAAGTTCTAGACGCAAATAAAAATGCTATCCAACTTTGTCAGCAGATTATGCATTTTTCTAAACATTTTTACCACAATTACAGACGGACACTAAATTTTAACAGGAAGAATATAACCCCCCAGACCTCACTCTTTGTTGGCTTGTTTTTCTTAGTGCTTACCCCAGTGAAAACCTTGACCAAGTATATAGAATTATCTGCAGGTGATATATAAGTCATGAAATTAGACCCATAAATATAACCTATTCTCAGAATGTGAATATTTATTTTAATGAAAATAAACTCTGTACTTTTTTTAAACAAAAATCAAATTCCTTGTTAAACATATTAGTTAATGTGTGAGAGTGTTGGTTTCTTGGTAAATTACCATAAACTATAAAATGTATGCGTATCACAAGTCTGATGGTGCTGTAATTAACAGAACGATGCTAATACACAGATGAGTCTCTTAACTCTTAGATCTGTAAACCACAAACAAAGCAGCCTTATGGACAGAGGTACAAGCTTTCTTGGAGTTCAGATCTTTACAAATTCAGTCAACTGGTGAAAATAATTGTGATTCTCCTGGTGTGGTACTTAACTTCAGCNGATGAGAGGACAGTTTGTTATGTTTTGTTGTAAATTATCTTTTTCTCTAAAAAGCGCAGCTCCCTGCATGTGGGGAGTAAATGATGAGTGAGGACATGGTGAGAGTTCAAACATCCCTGTCTGTCATCTATTAGCTTTGTGGACTTAAAGTACTTGCCTTATTGTTATGTAGTCACACTGAGATGATTTTATGTTTTTTAAATCTCAGTATAAGAACTAGGACTACTAGAATGCTTTTCCCTAAAAATATTTTTTAAATGGTATTATATATGTGAAACAGAAATGATCTCAATAATAGTACTTCACTTGACTGTGTATCAGATGAAGAATGATGCTTCAGAGTCTCATGGGAAAACTCCGAAACGGAAATTAAGGAATAACAGTACTTTCTCCACTCTCCCTTACGTGAAAGGCAATGCAGAATAATATTTAATTCACTGGACTTAGAAGAATGCCAAATTCAACTGTCCAATTCCCCATAGCTCTATTGTCTATAGTTAAATCTAAAGAAAATAAGGCTGTGTAGACCCCTGCCATAAATTATAGGTAAAGTGCAGAAAGAAAAATGGGTAGCTTATCCATTCAACATTTTTCCAGTAGCAACCACTCAGAGACTGTAGGAAGGTATGATCCAGTAAAATCCTTATTACCATGAAACAGGAAGAGACCTAACTGNCAGAAAATAAGGCTGTGTAGACCCCTGCCATAAATTATAGGTAAAGTGCAGAAAGAAAAATGGGTAGCTTATCCATTCAACATTTTTCCAGTAGCAACCACTCAGAGACTGTAGGAAGGTATGATCCAGTAAAATCCTTATTACCATGAAACAGGAAGAGACCTAACTGAAACAACTATAGATGTTATGAAGGGAGAAGGGTGGTCAATGGGGAATACCAAGTTTAACAATTCAAAAGATGTTACTAATTATACGTATGAATTCATATATACATATACATATAGGTATATATATCCTTATACAATTAAGCCCTGAAAAGCATAGGATGATTCTAGGACAAGATCATTTGTTGTTGTTCAGTTGCTCAGTCATGTCCAACTCTTTCCAACCCTATGGACTGCAGCATGCCAGGCTTCCCTGTCCCTCACAAGATCTTTTAGTAGCAGTAATTTTAAATTGAGATCAGAATATAAAGGGTGTATCTATTGCGATATGTTAAATAACAAATGGGTATGGCACNACCCTATGGACTGCAGCATGCCAGGCTTCCCTGTCCCTCACAAGATCTTTTAGTAGCAGTAATTTTAAATTGAGATCAGAATATAAAGGGTGTATCTATTGCGATATGTTAAATAACAAATGGGTATGGCACTGCATGTATGTATGAGAAAGTCGCTCAGTTGTGTCCGACTCTTTGTGACCCCGTGAACTGTAACCAACCAGGCTCCTCTGTCCATGGAATTCTCCAGGCCAGGATACTGGAGTGGGTAGCCATTCCCTCCTTCAGAGGATCTTCCCAAGCCAGTGATCGAACACAGGTCTCCAGCATTGCAGGCAGATTCTTTACCATCTGAGCCACCAGGGCAGCCCAGTGGCTCAGACAGTAAAGAACTATTTTGTGATGTGTGTGACATTACAAAATAGTGAACTAAACACACAGTTCAAGTAAGAAGTCATTTGAGAAAGAGGTAAGGTAGTTGGCCAGGTGAAAAAATCTTTAACTTAAATATAAAAACATGGCCCCTATTTCCATCTCTGACATTAAGTTGCTCTAGACACCCATTAAGTTTGCATATCTTTAGGGTTTTAGTGTGTTGTTTCTAACATAAGCAAAAGAGGATGAGAGTGAATTATCTCATATAACATTTCCAAAGGAACTGAAAAAGAGTATCACTGATAAGGTACAGAACAGAGAAGCCCTTCATAACTACCATTTCATGTATTTAATGTAGATAGCTGATCTGATTATATTGATCCACCAAAATTAAAAATTTTGATGATGTTTATATGCAAAGCATATTCTGCATTTGAGGTTGTAGGATAAAAGAGTTCCATGTTATTTTAGGATCGCAAAACTAGTCTTAATGTTTTCTCCAAATAAAACTACATGTTTAAACAGCGAAACTGTTGAAAGATTTTTATTATCCTGATTTAGATTTGGTTTTTCAGCACATTACAAAATAAGCTTTTTTATATATTACATAACCACCCTATGGATAACACAATTAAATTATATAGTACTTTAATTTAAAAGTATAAATTGGAAATAGCTTTACTTCTACTATCTTAAACTATAGAATTTAACAGTACATAATTGACTCACGACTCTAACAAGGCATCAACTCATCTTAAAGAAAATACTGAAGCAATCAGACACCTCAAAATTAATTTGCACCTTTACTATCAGGGAATTGAAGATTCCCTGGTATATATATAGTTGAACTAACATTTATACAACTGAAAGAATTAAGCTTAAATTAGAAATTAATTGAAGTAAACAGCATGCTATTCTTTAAAAACAAATATGTGATTTCAAGAGCATTGGTGAATATGTTAACTGCTTTAGCAACTTCTGATTTAACAAAGATGTTAACATTAATGTTCAGAAAAAAAAAATCTTTTTGAGTTTTCATTTATAAAGCTCTAAACTTGAGAAAAGTATTTTGCAACTTTATCAAAGAGATCAGCTACATAGAATACAGAATAACATGACCAATCAGTCATAGCATATCATACTTTTATATCTGTTGGGTACATTTGTTCTACATAAAGAGATCAAGCAGAGAAAATAAATAACAAATACTTCTTCAGACATCATTTGACCCAGCAAGTGTTAGACTCCCCTGGCAAATCACAGTGGCTGTAAATAATAGAGTTAATTGCAAGCCTTCTTCTGTTTCAAAAACTAAAGTTGTGCTATCAAGAGAAAAAAGAAAGTTCTACAGTGATATTACATTAATAAGCAATTCCAATATTTTCCATCATTATTGCTGTTTGTCAAAACTAAGCATGCTGCTCCAAAAGGAAGGAAAATAAGCCTTTACTTTTGAACTCAGGGCCACAGGTGCCAATCTAAAGGAATATATTTAGTATATAGTGATTGGATTCTCCAACCCCCTGGTTTGCAATATGAGCTGTATAGCAGTTAATTTTAAAGTCTCAATCCCCAGGTTCCATCCACATCTAATGATATGAGAATCTTGGGAAGTAGACCCTTGGCTTTAGTTTTGTTTTGTTTTGTTTTTTCAAAAATGTAACACAACATTGTAAATCAACTATACTTCAATAAATATGTATGTTTTTCTGTGTGTGTACACACTCAGTCACTTCACTTGTGTCCAACTCGTTACAACCCTATGAACTATAGCTGCCAGGATCCTCTGTCCATGAGAGTCTTCAGGCAAGAATACTGGGGTGGGTTGCCGTTTTCTTCTCCAGAGGAATTTTCCCTACACAAGAATCAAATGAAACCCACAACGGTGACTCCGGCCCTGGCAGGCAGGTTCTTTACCACTGAGCCACCTGGGAAGCCCATATGTAATATATAAATGAATATATATATATTCATATTATTGTACACTTAAAATTTAATGTAAAATTCCTTAAACTGTATACTAAAGTGGGTGAATTTTATGGCATATGTTATATCACAATAAAGCTGTTTTATAGATATATCAAAAAAATCACAACCTAGAGGGATGTGATGGGAGGGAGAAGGGGGAAAATTCAAAAGGGATATATGTATACCTATGACTGATTCATGTTGAGGTTTGATAGAAATCAACAAAATTCTGTAAAGCAATTATCCTTCAATAAAAAATAAATTAATTAAAAAAGAATCAGACAAAAGATTAAAAGAAAAAAACTGTGAAATTAAAAATAAAAACAAATTTTTAAAACCCTTAAATACCTCCAGACAATTCTAATATGTATCCAGGTTGACAACCAATGGTCTATAATGCTCTCATCTTTCTTAAAACAGTCTAGTAGAGATCCTTGAGACTGTGTGGATATTAAAATGTTATCAACATTTTCTTTATTATAAAGCACTCAACTAGTTCTATTCTTTAAGATTTTTTTTGACGTGGACCATTTTTTATGACTTTATTGAATTTGTTACAATATTGCTTCTGTTTTATGTTTTGATTTCTGGCTGTGAAACATGTGGGATTTAGTGCCCCCCAACCAGTGATGGATCCCTCACCCCCTATATTAGAAGGTGAAGTCTTAACCACCTGTTCTTAATCAAAAGTGCCACTAGTCAGCTGGAGATGCATGCTGACTGCCTAGAAAACCAAGAATTCTATGGAAGTTAAGAGCTGCCAACAGGCAGAGGTTTATTATTTCAAAATTTGAATCCTGAAGATTATCTTTCAAAGTATGAAGATAACAATGTGCTATCTTCCATACAGTTTGCAGCAGTATTAAAATTATTTTATTACATGAGTGATCACAAAAATTATCCTTCGCAAAAGATGACAGAAAACATTGAAACTTTTTTTTTAACCAACCAGCAATGATTTTAAAAAAGAGAGCGCCTCTCCTTATCACTGTATTGGTTGTTAATAAGTACTGATGGTAGACAAAAGCCCACCTACAAAAGTCTGAATCACTAGCTCAAACTTCTGTTGTTTCCCTCATTTGAGGGACTTGCCTGATGAGCAGACCTTGCAAAACCAGCAGCAAACAAACATGACATCTATGCAGAAAAGAGAGTTGATAAAAGAAGTATCTAATTAAGGAGAAGAAAGACATGGGAAATGGAAACTCACAAACCTTACAAAGAGAAAATAACATCCTAAATCCAAATGGCATATAGAATACTGCTAAGAATAAGACGTCTGATAGAATAACACAAAAATTAATCAAAAAGCCATTTCCAGTCTAGGTTGTAATGATATGCTAACATATCTAAGACATGTTTTGCCTTTCCTCCTGTGTATTCTGAATCCATCCTAGTAAGAGTTAAAAATGAACCATTTTGCAATTTCAGTCTCTCTAGTCAGCAAAAAACACCAGAAGGAATAGGGCTTATATTTTGATGGCTGAATATTTTAATTTCTACTTGAAGTAGAAAATATAAAAATTCTGTCATATTTTCAAAAATCACATGTAGATTAAAAAAATGTAAGGTTACTGTGTTTAAGAAGAGAGAAATGGCTGAATTGGAAAATGGATTTTGTTGTTCATGTAGTGATTTCCAATGTTGGTTCTGACATATCCTAAATGAAGACTGCTGTACTGCAGCATTTACTTCTAATGATCCAAAGCAATTCTCTGGAAATCTCTGTAAATAAACCAAGATGTAATTTTTTTTTCAGAAGTTTATAGCAGCTTTATTTCATAATTGCCAAGACATGGAAGCAAACAAGATATCCCTCAGTCATAAAATGGATAATCTGTGGTCCATATGAAGTAAATTTGATAGTATATTTTGTGACTTATTACAGCAAAACCTTA
This sequence comes from Neotragus moschatus, assembly GCA_006410615.1. Taxonomy (NCBI): domain Eukaryota; kingdom Metazoa; phylum Chordata; class Mammalia; order Artiodactyla; family Bovidae; genus Neotragus; species Neotragus moschatus. The sequence continues at coordinate 294,310 of SJYA01002364.1, forward strand.
ACAACACTAGTAAATGCTTATATGTATGGACAATGTTCACAGGGTTCAAATCACTTTACATATTAATCCAATTCTTATAAAAACCAAAAATTAATATATTTTCTAACCTCAAAATGACACAGAATAATTGAATAACTTGCCCAAATAATCAAAACTAAGTAATATTCCGAATTCAAACTCAGGCCTCTCGAATCATGATTACTGTAGACTAAGTATGCAAATATTATAAACCTCAAAATCCCTTTTCTGTTTTGTTTTTGTTGATGTAAAAATCGAATTCAGTAAAGACAAACTCTTTTTGACATTGTTAAACCCAGTTCTATATTCAGAGGCTACACTGTAGCGATTTGAGAAGGCAGAGAAAGAAAACACTGTCATTTTGCTAGCTAGCTTGCCTCTACTAACTCCCAAACCTGATCGTTAGATATGTAGTCACTTTGCTTTAGGCAGATCTCTAATTATCACAAGGAGTTTCACAGAATTCTAAAATAATTGTAATTTGAATTTTAAACACTTAAAATACTTATGTGTCATATAGCTTTCGAGGACAGAAAGGAGTTTTATGCTACCAACTCAAAAGATGGAGGTTCCAGCCCATCCAAAATGCCAGAAATAACCATTACAGAATTTCAGGCTGAAATTAACCAAGAGCAACATATCTTCTCATTGATTTGATAGAACACTTTGAGAGAATAGAATCCAGGTTTCCATTTAGTGTATAAATCTCTTTTTAAAAATTTAATACAAGAAGTGTGTATAACTAAATCAAAGTCCCTTGACAAGAAGCTTAAATGGAGTGCACTGTTTAGTCAGTGTTCATTCACTGTGATGGATCTTTATTTGATATGTATTTAGCCAACCACTTTAAAACTGCAAATATCAAAAGGGTGAATTTACCATGCATGACAATAGTCAACCAAAGAATGTTTATTATTCTCTGCTAATAGCAACATCGCTTGAAAGGATAGAAACAAACTTCACTCAAACTTTTTCAAGATAAAATGCCGTGTTAATCCGATACTAAGTTTCTTACACTTTATTACACAGGCTGTGTACAGGTTCAAAATATTTAGATTAACAGTGATCTCTTTAGCCCTGTCTTTTTCTTGAATTATACGTCTGTATGCCATCATAAAGAACATACTTATAGATTGAAATATATTTGTATATTTGAAATATGTCAAAGTAAACTAAAGACTGAAATAATCACATCACAGGACTCCTGGCTTCAGTGGTGACATGTAAACAACTTGGAAGCTATCACCTTTGCTCTCACAACAACAATGATGGAGAAACTGAAAAACTATCACTTTTCTGGGACACCTCAGTGAACTGAAAAATCTGGAGAGAGAGATGTCACATAGAAGCTGTGTCCAGAGAGTCACAGCTGGGTTCTGTTCTCCTAGACTAGAAATTGCTGAAGACATAAACTGGTAGGGATCTAACAATGAAGCAGCGTGCTGGAAGCTGACTATTGATTAGCATGACAATGAGAAAAACCTGGGGGCAGAAAATCTAGGGGAATGCCACACTATTTTTGTGGGTTTCATCTCCAGAAACACCCATCCTCAAGTTCTCACCAGCAGCAGAGAGCAGAGAAATACATTCTCATGTCTCCGGCAAGGGGAGCAGGCAGGCTAATTGCTTCAAGTGTGTCCAACTCTTTGTGACTCCATGGACTGTAATCCGCCAGGTTTCTCTATCCATGGGATTCTCCAGGTAAGAATACTGGACTGAGTTGCCATACCCTTCTCCCGGGGATCTTCCCAACCCAGGGATGAAACCCACCTCTTCTATGTCTCCTGCATTGGCAGGCAGGTTCTTTACAATTAGCCCATCTGGAAAGCCCAGCAAAGGGAGGGGAAAGGTAAACATTCTGGAATAATCCAAGTGTGTTCTCCATAACAAAGGTCTATACTCCAGATACTAGAGCTGTATCCTAAATAGGGGAAAGGCATTTCCCCAGTTCCAGACTCCTCTCCCTTCCTACCTCCCCTATGGAGGGGACATGGAAATAAAGACAGAAATAAGTGAATTAGAGAACATCCCCCTCCCTCGTCTTTCACTCCAGCACTAACAGGGCTTCAGTGTAATGACTGCAGATCAAAGCTAAAGAGCTGCAGAATACAAACTCTCTTGAATTAACAATTAGTAAGAAAGGACAACAGAAGACGAAAACAAGGACAGTAGGGGAACTTGAAGCCCCCAGAATCTACAACTACAGAAAAAAGCTAAAAAGAACCCAACTTCTAGCCAGATTAACATAAATGCTTACCATGTCCAGACGTTTTTCACAATGAATACAACTAAAAATTTAAAGATGAATGTTGCCACTGCTACAAAATCTCTTCTGGAAGAGGGGAAGGAAAATTCCCAACTATTTTCATAAAAACTAACATTACCATACTACCAAAATTAGTTAAATATATTATAAGAAAGAAAAACTACAGACTGATAGCTCACATGAACATAAGTGTAATATATGTATGATGAAATATTAAGATTGTTTATTCAATACTGTGCAAAAAGAATTATATACCACAAAGAAGTATGAATTCTTTCTGCCAAGTAAGGCTGTTTCACCTTTCAAAAATAAATCAGTATAAACTCTCACATCTACAAGCTAAGGAAGAAAAATTAGATATTAATCAATACACTAAAAGGATTTAACCAAATCTAATATTCATTTAAGATAAAAATCTCTCCTTATGACCTCACTTATACATGGAATCTAAAACACAAAACAAAGAAATAAATTAGGAATTATTTTTAATTGAATGGAAATAAAAATATAGCATATCAGAATACAGAGAATGCCACTAAAAAAGTTAAGAGAAAATTTAAACTTAAATGCCTGTCTGAAAAGAAAAGAGTTTCCAAATGTCCTCAGCTTCTATCTTAAGAAATTACAAATACAAGAGGAAATTAAGTCCATAGGAAGAGGAGAAATAATAAAGATCAAGAAATGAATGAAGAAGAAAACAACAACAAAAGAAGCAGCAGAAAAAATCAATGTAACTCAACTCTTGTTCTTTAATAAGATGAATAAAATCAATTAATTTCTAGCCAAACTTATTAGGAAAAAATGAAAGAAGACAAAAATGCTTATTGTCAGAATTGAAAGAGATAACATCATTATTGATGACTGATTATTGATTATTGATTCCACACAGATTAAAAGAAAATATTAGCAACAATCATGTGACATTTAATTCAACAACTTAGATTAAGTGAAAAAATTCCTAGAAAGGTATATAACACCAAAGCTCATTCAAAATCAAATAAATAGATGAACAGATATGTATTCATTAACCAAATTGAATTTGTAGTTTAAAATCTTCCCACACAGAAAGCTCAGGACGAGGTGGCTATAATGGAAAATTTTACCAAATATTTAAAAAGAAGTAAAACCAACACAGTATGGTACTCTTAAATCAGTTACAAAAATAGATCAACGTGAATAGAATAGAGAGACCATAAATAGACCTGCATATATGGTCAACTGCTATTTTTAATTGAAAAGACAATTCAAGAAAAAAAAATTTAGTATTTTCACCACATTTTACTAGAAAAACCTCATACCTAGTATCATACAAAAAATGAAATTAAAGCTTATAGGTAAATATAAAACCTAAAACTCAAACTTCTAGAAGAAAACTTTGGAGAAAATATTTGTGAATCTGAGTTAGGACAACATTTCTTTAATATGACATCAAAATATCACAATTTGCATTTTATGAAAATTAAAAACTTCTGCTCTTCCTATAACACTGGTAAGAGAATGAAAAGACAAACTACGATATGGAAAAAAACCTACTTGCAGCTACTTTGAAAAGTTTGGCAGTTTCTCTAAGACAAAGGAAAGCATATGTCTGTACAAAAATTTGTACATGCATATTCATATCATGTATGTGACAGCCCCTATCAGGAAATGGTCCCAATGTACATCAACAGATGGACAAAAAGCTGAATTGTCATATATCCACAAAATGATACACTACTCACAAATAAATACTGAATGAACTTATGACATACACAAACAAGAACTTTCAAGATAATTATGTGAAATGAAACAAGCCAGATAAACAATATAAATATACTGCATGCTTCCATGTAAATAAAATTTTAGAATATGAAAAATAATTATTATAAACAGAAAGCAGGTAAGCAGTTGCCTCAAGTTGTAGCAAAGAGTTGGGAAGGGCAGGAGGAAGGTACTTAAAAGGAAGAACAGGAAATTTGAGGGCTGGGATCCCATGGACCATAGTCCACCAAATTCCTCTGTCCATGGGACTTCCCAGGCAAGAATATTGGAGTGGGTTGCCATGGCCCCCTCCAGGGGATCTTGCCAACTCAGGGATCGAAATCACCTCTCTTGCATCTCCTTCATTGCAGGTGGATTCTTTACCACTTAAGCCATCAGGGAAGCCCCCAATCACTCTAACAAGTATAATTAATAAGAGCTCTCCCTTGAGGGTTTTGTATATATTAAATTAAATGATCAAAATAAGACTCTCAAAAGAGAGCCTGTAAAATTGCATGGCCAGTACATTTTAAATATTATTATATGCTTCAATATATTTTAAAGGGAAGTTGCAGGCAATCAGTTCTTGCATAAATTTCTGAGAAGAATTAAATAAACAAAACTTGGCTCTGTCTCAACAGAATAGACTTTCAAAGATAATATTTAGCTTAAGAATTTGAATACAGTAAACCCAGTTTAGAAAATTACCACTCCATGTTATGACAGCATGCTTGCCTAACACCCATTTGATTGTTTTAAGCTCTACTTACAAGCATTTTCACTCTCCAAATACATTTTCAATAATACTTAGATCAAGGGCATGATTTCTTTCACACTGCTTATAGTTTTATAACTATATATTTAAAGTTTTAATATCACATTATTTGCTATCTATTAATTTCATTAGATCCTAGTTTTACTGGAATTCCTACAATGACTTAAGAGCACTATCATGTAATAATAAACACATAAATAATAATACAAGATAATACAGTCATAAAGAAATATGTAAAGTCCTATCACTAATTGCTTAATTACTAAACTAACCATAAACATTTGCAGCCATTATTCACACTGTTCTGATGAATCAGACAAGTGTAAGAAACAAAATATGGTTCCTATTTTCCTTTTCATCGAAAAGTAATAGGACTATATTTCCTTAGCCTTAGGAATGGAAGCTGTGAGAAATTCAAGTGCCAAAGAACTCTAAAAATATAAAAATCATTAGTATGGAAACAAACTACAAAATAGTAGTTTAATATAAATAAGATATTCTATTAGAAAACTACTGAAAGTGAAGAATATGATGACCAAAAAAATGGTTTTTAATATCTCTATTTTCCAACAACAAAAACATTCCATTTCATAGGCTAAAAAAGCATCTCATTAAATACACAGTCATAGAAAGCTTAGTTAATACGATAATGTTATATAGTTTCAGCATTTGTCATTCAAATAGTAGTTTTTCTTCAACATTAAAAAAAACAGAAAGTAATCATTCAAAATATACCCATAAGAAAAATTTAACTCATTATATTAAAATATAAATACCAACTTAATTTTTATTGAAATCAACATGACCTATAAGTACAATAAATTAGTAGCATGGTAGATTAAAACGGCCACATATTTTTGCCCTCATTTTCCAGAAAGAGTTGGAGTCTATTTCTCTTCTCCTTGATTCTGGGCTGGATCCACAACTTTTCTTGACCACTAGAATACAACAGATGTAACCTTATGAGGTTGGGCCTTAAGAGAGCTGCAGTTCTTGCTTTCATATGTTTAGAAAATCTCCTCTTGGAAGTCACCCACTAGTGAGAATTCCAACGGAGCCAGGGAGGCAATGTGAAGGACAGTCAGTGTATTCCCATGGGCAATCTCAGGTAGATGTCCACTTAACAGCCAGCACCCACTACCAGCCATGTTGAATGAGTTATAGATGCTCTAGTCTGGTTTGGTCTCCTGGTGATTATAGTCTCAGCTGGCTCCATGTGAAGCAGAAGATCTGCCCAAATGAGTCCATTATCTTAGTATGCTCAGCCTGCTACAGCAAAGTATCAGAGACTAGGTGGCTTAAAAACAACAGAATTTCTCACAGTTATGGAGGCCAGGAAGTCTATGACCTAAACACCTCCCCAAATCCCAACTTCCTAATATCATCACCTTGGGATTAGGTTTCAACATATAAATTTGGGGGAAACATGAATATTTAGTCTATAGCACCAGTTAGTTCATAATATTAAAAGAAATAATAAATCATACTGCTTTTAGAAACACTAAATTAAGGGATGGTTTGCTACACTCATGAAGAGACTGAAATAGAGACTAAAAGTTCAACTGTGATTTAAAATGAACAGTGACTCTGTTGTCAGACTTCCTGCTTTTGCTCCTTGGGCTGACAGTAGTATGACCTTGGTCAACTCACAATTCATTCCATTTCTGAGTCTCAGTTGCAATAGAAATTACTTTATGGATTTTGTTGAGAGGCAGGAAGAGAAGAGTTCATGTAAAGCACTTACACAGAGACTAGAACCTGGCAAAATATCAACACAGGTTGGGTGTTGCTGTGTTGCTGAAATTAATGTTGAAGTTAACCTGGTCTGTATGAAATATTATATATGAGCTTTCTCTCTGTTGACAGTTTGTGGTATTGGGAATGGAGACATTAAGAAAGCATAAAATCAAAGCTACCTTATGTTTGATATACTATTTTAAAGGATACATAATTTTAATAAGCTTTTAGTTTAAATAACAGCATTGTTGGACAGGAAGGTAATTTTCGCATCAAGTAAATAAAGCTATAATTTATTTTTCCTAAATTGTTCCAAAGTACATTAACTTTTGCCATTTTTTCAAATATATTCTAATTGAGGCTTTTATTATAAAACTTAAATACCCAAACTTAGTTGACTACCTATAGTTTTACACAATGATAGAATTGATGCCATTGCTTATCTAATAAAATATTTGATTTGACTATTTAATATAAAACTGAAGTTATTCCAGAAACGTGCCATATATATGTCTCAATATTATTTCATTACATGCTTCATTTGCTTTTTATTTATCTCAGTAAATTTTAGTTTCTGACAAGTACTCTCATTTACTCTGGGCATTCAGAAAATCCCTCTCCTCTTTAGTTTTGAAATTTTCCAGTGGTATTCTCTAATTAGCTCTAAGTTTTGACTTCACATTTAGAATGGCTTCTATTTCTTCTTAAGAGAAAATTAACATTGGATTGATACTAATAACTAGTATCTATTTGTGTTACCCAAACAACAAATATTTTTATCTTTATGTTTGACCAACTGCACATTGTAAACCACTAATTTCACTTGCAAGGAGTCAAACTCTTAATTTCCTCTGTGTTTAGCCTTTTCAGCTCAGCAGGACATGTTTCTTCTCTCAAGCCTCCATTACAGACAATTTATCCAATAGAGAAAGGCAGTCATTCTGATACATAGCTATGAAAAGCTGCCACTGCTTTCTACTAATCTGTCTACCAAATCTCATGGACACTTCCCTTAAATTTACCCTTTAGAGTTTTCTTATCCTTGAATAGTTTCTATATGTTCAAGATATTAACATAAATCCAGAGTGGTCCCAACAAATCTTAGGGGAAATGCAAAAGGGAAACAAATAAAGGAGAAATTATATTTCTGAACAAAATAAAATTTTAATTAAGAATTGACCAAAAAAATATACATATTTAAAAACCATCAAACAGTTCCTAAAGCCTCCATTTAGTGTAGATTTAAGGAAGCCAAGTCCACCCAGTTGGTTCATTTTGTTCTCTTACACAGAGTTGTCTTCCTCAGAAACGTCTTAATCAGTATGAAAGCCATGTTCAAAACTATTTCTCTAATTATCTTAATCAACAGGAAAAAGTTATAGTAAAAAATAACAGAATATTTTCTATGATTAAACAGAAAATTCTGATAGAGCCAGAAATATACGAACACTTACTTTAATGATAAAGTTACAGGGATGTTAACCGACCAACATCAGTTAGCAGATTAATAACAAATGTCTAACAAAAAAATCAAGCTTTAGATTTTTTAACTAGTTTTGTTTTCGTCTTTTAAAAATCTTATTGACATAATATGGGTTATATTATTCAGAAAGTATTACTATTGTTTAGTTGTTGTATCTGACTCTTCCTGCAATCCCATGGACTATAGGCTGCCAGGCTTATCTGTCCATGTAATTTCCCAGGCAAGAATACTGGAGTGGATTGCCATTTCCTTCTCCAGGGGATCTTCCCAACCCAGGGATTGAACCTGCATTCCTCACATTGGCAGGCGGATTCCTTACTCCTGAGCTACCTGGGAAGGCCCTCAGAAAGTATTAGGAGGATCCTAAAGAAAGAGCAGCTTCTTCAGTCATCCAGGCTGTGATGGAAGCAGATCTCACTCAGTCCTTACTACCTGTTGGTAATCTCTCAGTGGATATCTGTATATACATACAAAACTGTATATGCAAGAAAGAATGATGATAAACACAACTTAGTTGTCAGATCAAAGCAATATCCCTATGACAAATCATTATTTAACTGTCAGTTATTGAGTTCCTTGTTCCATAGAGATGCAACCAAGGGTTATATGACCAAAGCTATCCATCATCTTATAGGTGTCATCAGATTTACCTTCCATACAGATAAGCATGTCCAGCAATACTCCAACCCCAAGTGAAGTAGTACAATATAGATTAAAACCCAAGTAGGCTCTCTAGGCACAGCTAAGCTGAATGAGGAACCCAGCTTAGAGATGGTACCACATATTGGTATAATTCAGATGTAAAACTGCCACAACAGTTCCACCACACTCAGGTGGCTCTAAAAGACAATGAAGGAAAATCCTCTCTGTAAGCAGAACTGTAAGCAATTCACTTGGCTAGCATTTCTCCTGAAAGAGAGATGGCCAGAGATAAGACCTAAGGAGAGCAGACATTCCTTCTCCCCTGTCCTAGGTAAACAGAGAATGGGGCATTGGCCCATGACTGATCACTCAGATTCTCCTGGCTTGAGTTCTGACATATGAAATCTGAGAAATTTATACAANCAACTGCACATTGTAAACCACTAATTTCACTTGCAAGGAGTCAAACTCTTAATTTCCTCTGTGTTTAGCCTTTTCAGCTCAGCAGGACATGTTTCTTCTCTCAAGCCTCCATTACAGACAATTTATCCAATAGAGAAAGGCAGTCATTCTGATACATAGCTATGAAAAGCTGCCACTGCTTTCTACTAATCTGTCTACCAAATCTCATGGACACTTCCCTTAAATTTACCCTTTAGAGTTTTCTTATCCTTGAATAGTTTCTATATGTTCAAGATATTAACATAAATCCAGAGTGGTCCCAACAAATCTTAGGGGAAATGCAAAAGGGAAACAAATAAAGGAGAAATTATATTTCTGAACAAAATAAAATTTTAATTAAGAATTGACCAAAAAAATATACATATTTAAAAACCATCAAACAGTTCCTAAAGCCTCCATTTAGTGTAGATTTAAGGAAGCCAAGTCCACCCAGTTGGTTCATTTTCTTCTCTTACACAGAGTTGTCTTCCTCAGAAACGTCTTAATCAGTATGAAAGCCATGTTCAAAACTATTTCTCTAATTATCTTAATCAACAGGAAAAAGTTATAGTAAAAAATAACAGAATATTTTCTATGATTAAACAGAAAATTCTGATAGAGCCAGAAATATACGAACACTTACTTTAATGATAAAGTTACAGGGATGTTAACCGACCAACATCAGTTAGCAGATTAATAACAAATGTCTAACAAAAAATCAAGCTTTAGATTTTTTAACTAGTTTTGTTTTCGTCTTTTAAAAATCTTATTGACATAATATGGGTTATATTATTCAGAAAGTATTACTATTGTTTAGTTGTTGTATCTGACTCTTCCTGCAATCCCATGGACTATAGGCTGCCAGGCTTATCTGTCCATGTAATTTCCCAGGCAAGAATACTGGAGTGGATTGCCATTTCCTTCTCCAGGGGATCTTCCCAACCCAGGGATTGAACCTGCATTCCTCACATTGGCAGGCGGATTCCTTACTCCTGAGCTACCTGGGAAGGCCCTCAGAAAGTATTAGGAGGATCCTAAAGAAAGAGCAGCTTCTTCAGTCATCCAGGCTGTGATGGAAGCAGATCTCACTCAGTCCTTACTACCTGTTGGTAATCTCTCAGTGGATATCTGTATATACATACAAAACTGTATATGCAAGAAAGAATGATGATAAACACAACTTAGTTGTCAGATCAAAGCAATATCCCTATGACAAATCATTATTTAACTGTCAGTTATTGAGTTCCTTGTTCCATAGAGATGCAACCAAGGGTTATATGACCAAAGCTATCCATCATCTTATAGGTGTCATCAGATTTACCTTCCATACAGATAAGCATGTCCAGCAATACTCCAACCCCAAGTGAAGTAGTACAATATAGATTAAAACCCAAGTAGGCTCTCTAGGCACAGCTAAGCTGAATGAGGAACCCAGCTTAGAGATGGTACCACATATTGGTATAATTCAGATGTAAAACTGCCACAACAGTTCCACCACACTCAGGTGGCTCTAAAAGACAATGAAGGAAAATCCTCTCTGTAAGCAGAACTGTAAGCAATTCACTTGGCTAGCATTTCTCCTGAAAGAGAGATGGCCAGAGATAAGACCTAAGGAGAGCAGACATTCCTTCTCCCCTGTCCTAGGTAAACAGAGAATGGGGCATTGGCCCATGACTGATCACTCAGATTCTCCTGGCTTGAGTTCTGACATATGAAATCTGAGAAATTTATACAAAGACACAGTGTCAAATCAAAGAGCATGTCAACTGGTGGAGTTATGTGTCCAGGGGCAGCAGCAGCAGTACCAATAAGAGTCAAATGAAAACAGAACAAGTGTGACATTCTGACCAGACATCCTGGGTTATTGTGGTGATACAGATCCTTGTCCAAACCTAGTTCTACAGCACTCCTTGAAATTCCATGATTTAGCAGACACTTTTCTAAAAATTTTACTGTTTTATTCAGGGTAACCAGAGTTATGTATTTTTGAAATCAAAAAATCTAACGAATATGTCATCTACATCTCTGATTCAAAAATTTTTATTCACTGAGAAATATGTCTTGAGTTTAATGCTGGGTCTATTTAAGAAAGAAAAATACCTTCACTTCCAACATATGAACATTTATCTACAGAGATTTATATTTCAGAGCAAGACTGACATTCTGGGATTATGTTTTATAGATATGACAATCAGAGTTAATAATAAATCTCTATAAATTGCAATGCATTGAAATATTATTTGAATGATTTTTCTAACCTAATGTGGAAAATATCTGATTTGTGAATAGAAAATTCCTAAAATGCTGAAGTTTTACAAACTAATTAATATTTGGTAGCTGTGATTAATGTTCTATTTTAAAGGGAAATATGAAGATTTTTCAGAACCTTAGTTCAGCTGAAATAGAATAGAAATTAAACTTTAATACATACATTTAATTGGTTTTAATATGAGAACTAACATAAGTATATTAATGTGGCAGGACTACGAAGGAATCAGCAGGTAAGAAAATAAGTTTTAAAATGCAAAATTGGAAAGCAAGAATAAATAATGTTTACTTTGTTTTGAATAATCTATGAACTATAATTACTGCTTCTATTTATTCGAGTCTGGCTCAAAATATAAATCAACTTAAGGCCAAGTAAGATGCTGTTTTCTTCTTTTGATCTTTTGTTTTTTGAAAAAAATATTTGCAGGGAGCAGGATTTCTATTTTACCCTTAAGTTGGAGGCAGATCCTATTGAATTCATAAATAGAAAACTCAATTTAAAACTTAATATCATCTACTATATAAATTATAATTAAGCATGTGAAGTGGGCCAGGGCACCAATGTCTGTGTTCATAATACTTGAATATGAATCCTGAAAATATTGTTTCTCATTGAGCCAAGAAAGAAAGAATCATGAAAGGAAGCAAGTGACTGAAAGGAATAGTGGTCACTACAAATGTCAGCGAAGCCAGAAATAGTCCTTTAAAAGTCAGCTATGCTGCCCGTGAATGCAGAAAGGGCAATGCTTATAACTCATTAATATAATCAAAGTAAAAGTTGAAAGGGCTACTAATCAATTAATAATACAAACTAGACTATCATTTGAATTCATTTGGACATTTTCAATTTAAAAGATCATCTTCCACATATAAAGAGATATAACATTTATATTACTAAAAATGTTTCTTTTCCTACATTTTTTTAAAGTGAAGAATGCTCTAGAGCCATGGTCTGAATCTCACTCTCAACTTAAACATGAGGGAAAAACCATTAGAAATAATAAAGAACATTCTTCTTTTCCAATCTTCGGGTAGACATTTAATCGAAATAATGTAACTGATGGATGTCCTCCACAGAAATATGTAGAGGTGATGGACCATGCCCAAGTTGTTCATAAGGCACTAAATAAATGAGAGCGACACAGGGACAGAGACAGAATAATCAAGCGTTTTCAGAAGGAGAAGCTATAGGTTTTTCCAGGTAGAGAGTCATAAAAGTGTCAGAATTATTTTAAACTGCTTGATACATAAATATGCAATAATGTCTTGGTATCTCAAGAGATAATGCAACTTGCAAATATTCTTAGGTCAGAATTTATGTACTAATTTTGTCTCATTCAGAATCTAAATTAAAACAAGCCTTGACTCTGATTACACACTGATGCAAATTAGCTTGCTGGGGCTATGATAAAATATATACTTTGATAGAGTTAATTCCTAGATCAGGATACACAAAGTGGAGTTGACCCCAGTGGCCAAGCCCAGGTCACAAATCTAAACCAAGGTCAGTGTGCACTCTTGGGAAATAACCAGTAAGGAAATCCAACAAAGAGCAATCACAGTCCTCCAATTCAGCTTTAGCTAGCTTAACTTACTCAAGAAAATAGGACCTGTCAGCCTTATAAGTGGGCTTCTCAGGTAGTTCAGTGGATAAAGAACCAGCTTGCAACACAGGAGACACTGGCTCCACTCGTAAGTCGGGAAGATCCTCTGGAGGAGGGCATGGCAACTCACTCCAGTATTCTTGCTTGGAGAATCCCATGGACAGAGAAGCCTAGTGAGCTAGTCCATAAGGTCACAAAGAGTCAGACACAACTGAAGCTATTTAATCCAGACACACACACACACACACACACATGTCTTATCAGGAAATATCTGACCTAGCCACAGGTGCTCTGTTTCCCTGTTGCTGCTTCTAAGTAAACTTTCTCTGGCTCCAAACTGCTTGTGAGGCACTGTACTGCCCCAATCTACGAATTGTTTTCCCTTGAATAAATGAAATCAAACTCATATTAAACTGTTTTATCATTTGATATTTTTATACCCATCAATAGGCACTGATGTCACCTGACATGTTCTTTCAATGAGTGAAATATTCAATTCATAATTAAAATGACAATAAGGAAACAGTTTTTGACAGTTTTTTCCAAACACCCACTAGAATATCTATGAAAGAAGAAAGAAAAAGACACAAAGATTTATTTTAAAAAAATAAGACTGTTGTTGCTATGGTAGTTACCCTTCATTAAAATGTCTAAGAATTTTATTTAAAAAATCTAATCTCTTTTTCACATCCAAAATGAATCAGCTTCTTAAAACACGGAATAAAATAGAAAGATCCTTAACCATTCCCTCACTGCCTGCCTACCAAACTGAAATCCTTAAACTGTAGCAACCATACTCTAAAATCTGGCAGTGTCCCATTACTGTAGATGGTCAGATTTGAGGAAGATACATTGTCATACTTACAAATGACCTTTAATTTTCTATCTCAAGATACATAACTTCTCTGAAATTTCCAATATTTTAAGTAAAAACAATTTTTGGGTGGCAGTATGTTATTTTCGTATTGCTGCTATAACTACCATGATAATGTCTTAAAAGAGCACACATTTAGTATCTTACACTTCTGGAGGTCAGAAGTCTGATACGGGTCTCACTAGACTGAAATCAAGGTGTTAACAGCACTGTGTTCCTTTATGGAGGCTCTAAGGGAAGAATTCACTTCTGGCCTTGTCCAGCTTCTAGAGGTTGCTTATATTCCTTGGCTCATAGACTTCTTCTACATGTAAAGTCCTGCTTCCACTCTTACATGCTTGATCCTTTTTCTAAAACACTGTGAAAAGAGTGCATTTTTGCATCTTGATTTTTGGGTCTTCTAATGAAATTCTTCAATATCTGACAAATGCCCTTGTTGTTGTTCTTTAGTGGCTAAGTCGTGTCTGACTCTTTGCAACCCCATGGACTGCACCACACAGGCTTTCCCATCCTTTACTACCTCTTACAGTTGGCTCAGACTCATGTTCATTGAGTGAGTGATGCTATACAACCATCTCAGTTCCTGCCACCCCCTTTTCCTCTTGCCCTCAATCTTTCCAAGCCATCAGGGTCTTTTCCAGTGTATCAGGTCTTCGCATCAGGTGGCCAAAGGACTGGAGAGTCAGCTTCAATTCTTCCAATGATTCTTCCAATGAATATTCAGGGTCGATTTCCTTTAAGATTGACTGATTTGCTCTCCTATCTGTCCAAGGGATTCTCAAGAGTCTTCTGCAACACCACAGTTCAAAAGCATCAGTTCTTTGGCATAGCTTTCTGTACGGTCCAACTCTCACATCTGTACATGACTGCTGGAAAAACCACAGCTTTGACAATATGGACCTTTGTCAGCAAAGTGATGTCTCTGCTTTTTAATAGGCTGTCTAAGTTTGTCATAGCTTTCTTGCCAAGGACCAAGCATACACCCTATTTAGTCTCTAACTCTGCACCTTGTTGGCTTGTTTTTTTCAAAGAAGTTACATAATTTATAATTATTTAAGTTCTCCATCTCTGTTTTACCCTATCTTTCTTTGTCTCCTTTTCTCTCTCTCCTCCATCTCCTCTCCCCACTCCCTACCTCCATCTCCCCTCCCAGGATTCAATTATACCAACTCCCTGCTGTAATCTTTAGAAGAATAGGAATGTGACTGTATTACTTGTTTCTCTAAATTCAGTGCTTGGCACACCTTAGCAACAAATAACTTTATGTATTTATGAAATGACCTCTTTTACATGTTTACCATGCCTGCCAGGAACAATTCCTAGTGTCTTAAAAATAAAAAAATAAAAAAGATACATTCAGTGGTCCTTCATGACACCCTAGTGAGGTGGTATCATTTTTAGCCCCATTTTGAAGCTGAGGAAAGTGAAGCACACAGAAATAATTTGATTCAGGTCACTGGTGGAAGGGACAGGATGATAAACCCCAGGCATATGACTATATGGAACCTGCTCTTAACCACTATGCTATTGCTGAGTAATTTAATGAAATGTTGTTTTAATTTTCCTGCAAATGGGTTTAACTTCCTAGAACTACTTTGACAGAATCTTTCATTTCAGAAGTGGCCTCTGTTTTACATTTGTTTAGAGACTCACAATTTAAAGACTCCCCTCTTTATGAAAGAAAGAAAAAGAGAGAGAGAGAGAGAGAGAGAGAAAGACTGTCCTTTATGGTGCTTCTACATTATAGTACAACCTTTCAAGAAAATATTTGCTAATTTAAAATATAAACACATAAAGGCAGCCATCTTCTTAAGTGTAATACAGCTGCTAAATTTAACTATATCCAAAGGAAGCTTCAATTAAATTAATAAGAACCTTACTGATTCTCATTAAATTTTCTGACTATAACAATACATCTTGAAAAATTCCACTAGCCAGTGAAATATTTTTCATTCAGAGCAGTTGAGTGATCTGTCTTTGGAATAATAGTAAATACAGCTCCCATTTATTTAAGAACGTCAGGAAGCCATCCAGTTGACAATATTAATAGAGCTGAAAATCTATGTTCACAGAAGCTTTCATGTCAAATATGAAAACTTGCTAAATTGCTTATCAGTGCTGACCTTACCCAAGCTTAGATGAACTGTTAGGCAAGTTAACAGTGAATATGCTGCTCCTGCTGCTAAGTCACTTCAGTCATGTCCAACTCTGTGCGACCCCATAGACAGCAGCCCGTCAGGCTCCCCCGTCCCTGGGATTCTCCAGGCAAGAACTCTGGAGTGGGTTGCCATTAAAGGTAAATAAATCTCAGAATTTCAATGATATCAATACTAATCACTGTACAAATCTTGGATTGACAAAAAAAAAAAATGGAAACCTTACCTACTTCCTGAACCCATCTAAGAATGAAAAGTATATTTATACCAAACTCAGAGAAAGGAGACTTTTATCACATATTTATGTAACCATCAAACAAATGTGATGGGGATTTATTCTGATTTATCATCATATGAAAAGAATTGTTAATAAGGATGTCAAGTAAATGTGTATGGTAAAATCAAATGATAAAGATGGTATTTACAAGTAGGAATATTGACTTTTCTAAATTCAAACTTTAATTTCTGAAATCTAAGACTAGAAAGTAAGGAATATTTCTATGACCTAATTTATCATCCAAATGTATTATAACCATTCAGCATATTTCTGGATGAAAGACAAAAGTAGTTCTTAAAATCTGAATAATATTTCATGCACTGTATATGGATATATTCTGAGGACAGATGTTAGAAGTTAATTTATTATTATGGTTAACATTTAATGAATACTTACAATGTGCTAGGCACTCGTCATCCTATATAAATTATTAACTTATTAATCAAAATCAAACTATGACAAGGTCCCATTTCTAGCTCATTTTTCCAGATGTGAAAACTGGGGATCAGAAAATAAGAATTTTCTCACTGGCAAATGTAGAGGCAAGATTAAAACACAGATATTAGACCCCACCTTCTTAAGCATGAACACAAAGAAGACTTTTACATTAAAGATTTTACAGTATTGGACAAAATTATCCAAACACATTTCCAGTCTGAAAATCCATCCGTTGTCTACAGCAGTTTTATAATAAATTGTACAATAAATTATAATTCATGAATCATGCTATCTAAAATATTTATAAAAAACTCAGTGCAATTCTCCTTTCATTATATAATAAAGACTACTTTTTATGCGGGAAAAGATCTTATGTTGTACATGTTAATATACCTCAAAAAGTTGAGCAAGATCTGTCAAAACATACTTTGAGTTTCTCATTGAACACAGCCCACAGTGACCATGGAATAAGCCACACAAAAACAAAAAAGTCAGAAAAAATCTTAAAACTACTGGGACATTCAGATTTCTCTGCATCATCTCCTATGAGGTACATTCCTGAGACATCTGAGAATCATTTTGCCCCCACCTATTTTCTGCTATAAGTTATTTTATTAAGTACATTAAGCAAGAACATTCTAGATTTCCTCTTGGTTCAAACAGAATTTATTGGCATCAGAGGGAAGTGGTATTTCTCATAGTTGCATGTAGCTGTGCTACAGACCCTCATGATCTATAGTCAGAGGGAAACAAAAAAGGAAAGTAAATAGCTACCATTTGGTGAGCAACGTGCATGCTCAGTCACTCAGTCATGTTCAACTCTTTGCAACCCCATAGACTATAGCCTCAGAGAAGGCATTGACAACCCACTCCAGCACTCTTGCCTGGAAAATCCCATGGGCGGAGGAGCCTGGTAGGCTGCAGTCCATGGGATCACGAAGAGTAAGACACGACTGAGCGATTTCACTTTCACTTTTCACTTTCATGCATTGGAGAAGGAAATGGCAACCCAGTCCGGTGTTCTTGCCTGGAGAATCCCAGGGACGGGGGAGCCTAGTGGGCTGCCGTCTATGGGGTCGTACAGAGTCGGACACGACTGAAGCGACGCAGCAGCAGTAGCAGACTATAGCCTGCCAGGCTCCTCTGTCCTTGGAGATTTCCTGGCAAGAATACTGGAGTGGGTTGTCATGTCCTCCTCCAGAGGATTTTCCCAACCTAGGGATCAATCCTGCATTTCCTGCGTTGGCAGGTGGATTCTCTACTGCTGAGCCACTGAGGAAGTCATCATGTTTTATATTCCACATATAAGTAATATTGTATGGTATTTGTCTTTCTGACCTCACCTACCTACTTCTGGTTATCTTAGTCTGATCATCTCTGTTATCATAGATAATATAATATCAGAGTGATCTACGTTGCTACAAATGGTATTATTTCACTCTTTTTTGCAGCTGAGTAATGGTCCACCTTACAATACTTACTGCATTTTCTTTATCAATTCATCTATTGATAGACATTTAGGTTGATTCCATGTCTTGGCTATTGTAAATAATGCTGCTATGAAAACTGAGGTGCACATATCTTTTTAAATGATAATTTTCTCCAGATATATGCCCAGGAATGGAATTGCCAGATCATATGGCAACACTGTTTAGTTTTTTAAGGAATTTTCATCCTATTCTTCACAGTGGCTGTACCAATTTACATTCCCACTGACAGATTAGGAGAGTTCCCCTTTCTCCACACCCTCTCCAGAATGTATTATTTGTACACTTATCAATAATAGCCATTCTGACTGGTGTGAGGTGATACCTAATTATGGTTTTGATTTGCATTTGTCTAATAATTTCCAATGTTGAGCATCTTTTCACATGCCTGTTGGCCATCTGTGGACTTTTAAGGTGGCACAATGGTAAAGAATCTGCCTCCAAGGCAGGAGATGCAGGGGCCATGGATTCAATCCCTGGGTCAGGGAAGATCTTCTGGAGGAGGAAATGGCAACCCACTCCAGTATTCTTGCCTGGGGAATCCCATCGATAGAAGAATCTGGCCAGCTATAGTCCACAGTATCACAAAGAGCTGGACATGACTGAGCAACTGAGCAGACATTCACTGGCCATCTATAAGTCTTTGGATAAATATGTATTCAGGTCATCTGTCATTTTTTGATTGCACTGTTTGTTTGTTTTTGATGTTGAGCTGCATGAGCTATTTATACATTTTAGAAATTAAGCTCTTCTTGGTCACAATATTGGCAAATATTTTCTCCGGCTCTGAAAGTTGTCTTTCTGTTTTGTGTGTGGTCTCCTTTGCCATGCAAAAGATTATAAGCTTGATTAGATCTCATTTGCTTAGTTTTGCTTTTTTCTATTGCCTTGGGAGACTGACTGAAGAAAACATTGGTATAATTTATGTCAGAGAATGCTTTATCTATGTTCTCTTCTATGAGTTTAAAAGTATCCTATCTTACATATGTCTTTAACCATTTTGAATTTATTTTTGTGTATGGTGTGAGGATGTGTTCTAACTTCATTGATTTATGTGGGACTGCCCAACATTCCCAACACCATTGCTTAAGAGATGGTTTTTTCTCCATTGCATATTCTTGCCCCCTTTGCCAAAGATTAATTGACTGTTGATGCATGGGTTTATTTCTGGGCTCTTATTCTGTTCCATTGATCCATATGTCTATTTCTGTGCCAATATCATGCCAAAGATCCACTCTGCTTTACTGGAGCACTGTAGTATCATCTTAAGTACCAGAGAGTTATGACTCTAGCTTTGTTCTTTCTCCTCAGTATTGCTTTGGCAATTCTGTGTCTTTATGGTTCCATATGAATTTTAGGATTATTTTTTCTAGTTCTGTGAAAAGTGTAAAAAGGGTAATTTGATAGACAGCACATTAAATATGTATAGACTGCTTTGGGAAAAATGGTCATTTTAACAGTTATTAAGTCTTCCAATACAATAGCATGGGACATTATTCCATTTCTTTGAATCATCTTCAGTTTCCCCTAATCATACTTTTAGAATGCCTTAAACATTTACAGAAATTCAACTCTATGCTGGTCATTATTTCTGATTCTAAAAGCTATGACACTGATGTTCATACAGGTGTTCACACCAACATCATGAGTTGTATGTGCATATGTGTGTGTGTTGGGGAGTGAGGTACAATGATAAAACCTAATAAATAAAATAACCATGCTTAATACATATATGGCTAGGTACTATATTGTTAGATTAATCAGTGATAGCTTTCCCCTACTTCTGATTTTGTGTTTTTTACTGATTACCCTTCGAGAAAGCAGAAAAGTCCACACTTCAGGTATTCAAGATAGGTATGAAACGAGAAGGAAAGAAAAGAGCTTGCCAGAATTTTTAACATTTGATTTGTAGATCCTAGACCCAGTGTGCATCATAGTGTTAACTGCAGAGCAAAAAGGGTCTTGGAAAAGCAAGAGGAAAGCTGGGGTTAAACTTAAATTACAGTTTTTCTTAAGTTGGTGGGTACCCAAAACCATGGGCATGAACAGTGATGGGACAGTGACCCAAGGCTTCCTAGAGGGGTGGCCATGAGCAATGCAAGAGCAAGTGACCCTGGTCACTGGTCACCAGCCTCAGCAGAGATTTTGTGACTACGAGTATAGAACAGTGATGGTTTAGTCACTAAGTCATGTCCCACTCTTATGATCCCACAGACTATAGACCACTATGTTCCTCTGTCTTTTTCCTTTCCTTCCCAGGCAGGAAAATACTGGAGTGGGTTGCCACTTCTTTCTCCAGGGGATCCTCCTGACCCAGGAATCAAACCTGCATCTCCTGCTTGGCAGGCAGATTCTTTACCATTGCGCCACGAGGCTTCCCACAAATATGGAATGGGAAAGTTAAAAAGTGGCAAACAAGTAGATTGCCACTGTTAGTGTGGGTAATGGGAATATCAGCAGAGACAGTCATAGTCACCAGAAGCATTCATTCATTCCTTGGGCACCAAGTAGGCCTCTCAGACTCTGGAGGGACACTAGGTTGGAAAGGAGAACCTCCAGACAAAAGACAGGATTTCCTGTAAAGTTAGAAAGCTAAAGGGTGATGGCAAATAAGTTCTAAAAAGAAATTAAGTTTTCACTTTCACTTATACTTGACACATCTTGGCTTAAAGACTGCAATTAATACCTCCCTGGTTGTAAAACAATAAAAGTATGTGTGAAGTACATAACATGAAAGACAAAGGTGTGATTAATATGTCACACAAAAAAGTGACATTTGAGAAACCTGAAAGATGACCAAAGGCTTCCTTAGCAGTGGAATAGCACATGCAAACTTAGAGATAGCAATAATATCATGCTTTGACCTTCATACCAGCAGTAGTCCATTAGGGTACAAATGGAATATAAAAATTTACAAGCAACTGATCTTAGGAGATGTGGAGTAGAGAGATCAACATAAAATTCACCGAGTGAGTAGGACAATAGTTTTCAATCACAGTGGTTCTCCAAATGTGGTTAAAGGACTCCTAGTGACTCCAGAAAACAATTTTTCAGGGGGTCCACAGGGTCAAATATATTTTTCTAATAATAATAAGGCATCATTTGCCTCTTTCACACTCTTCCTCTCACAGGAATGCAGTGGCAGTTTCCAGGGGCTACAAAACAGATGAGATCATAAAAGATTGAATGTAAAAACTGAGATGAGAACCTATCTTCTACTAAAGCAGACATTAAAATTTGCAAGAATGTAAAGCAATGCCACCCCCTCAACTTTTTGTTTCAAAATTATTGTGTGTGAGTGTGTGAAGTCGCTCAGTCGTGTCCGACTCTTTGCGACCGCATGGACTGTAGCCTACCAGGTTCCTCCGTCCACGAGTTTTTCCAGGCAAGAATACTGGAGTGGGATGCCATTTCCTTCTCCAGAGGATCTTCCCCACACAGGGATCGAACTCAGGTCTCCCGCATTGTAAGCAGACGCTTTACCATCTGAGCCACCAGGGAAGTCACTTTTTAAAATTATTATTTTTCATAATAATATCATATTTACATTAACATGCAATTAAACTTTAAAAGGGTTTGAAGATATGTTTTAATTCAAACATGGTATAAATATTGTTATATAAGAGCCCTTCAAACAAAAACTTTTTATTGTTTGCCCCAATAATTTTCAATACTATGAAAATGTTTGAAACTATAAGCTGTGAGGATCTGTTTTGAAACCTTACATGGGCTCAGTGTATAGGCTTCATACTTCTCAATACTGAGATAACTATTATGATAAAATGGAAAATGTGAATAATCAACATAGTCATTAACCACAACTGCAGAGTTAGTACATGGAAAGGATGCCAAAGCATTAATAGTGACGGTAAGTATAGAAGTGGTTGCTAGAGGTTTAAAATGGAACTGAAGGGTAATATAAATAGATTACTTTTTTTAAAAAAGGAAAGTAATCATGTGGTAAGCAGATATGCCTTTTATTAAAAGAAGCCTCACTATCATTATTTTTGCTTAGAAGAAGGAAAGAAAATTTACACAATTAAACATCTGCAGATTAACTCGTACTTTATGCACAAATAGGCTGAGTGTCTTAAAAACAAAAAGGGAAGAACAGTTTGTTTTTAGTGTCCAAAATGAATATTTTCTGGGATAAACTAAGATGGTCAAAAATTTTAGACTCAGTGAGAAAAGAAGGTGGGATGATTTCAGAGAATAGCACTGAAACATATATATTACCATATGTAAAATAGATACCCATTGGGAGTCTGACGCATGATGCAGGGCGACCAAAGCCAGTGCCCTGTGACAACCTAGAAGGATGGGATGTGGGAGGCGGGTACAGAATGAAGAAATGGGATAATTAGGTATCTACATGGAACAAATAGAACTGGACCATACATCATACTAGGCAAAAAAATAAAATAACTTCAGGTGGATTACAGACTTACATGTTACGACAAAACAAAACAACAAAACCCTACAAAGCCTGCAGAGGATAACCTAGGAGATATAATCTTAGAAAATACCTAAAATAAAACAGAAAAGCACTAACTACAAAGAAAAAACAAAGCAAAAATACAAAAGAAACAGAAAAAATTATCCACCTAAAACAGTCATCAAGGACAGCACAAAGAAAATAAATAGACATCACAGAACAGAAAAGGGGTTTCAACATGTGAAACTGACCAAGGATTTATACCGAGGATCAACAAGAAAACGCAGACAACACAATAGAGGAAGAAAATTGGGGAAAACACCTAAACAGACACTTCACAGCAAGAAATATCCAAATGGCCCATAAACATAAAAACAACCCAAAGGCCCGAAGTCAAATGGGTTTCAGCGTTAATATACTGTAACATAATGCACATGACGAGAACATTACACAGAAATGAAAGGTAAAAGTTAAATCTACATGCAACGATCGGACAAATTTCATAAACATGGGTTTTAGTCATACTAACACCAAGTGAAATAGTTCATACTGAAAAATTCTGCCATGTAAATTTCAAAAACAGACAAAACCAGACGACACATATGGTTTAGAGTTGAAAACACAGATTTCAAAATTCTGAAAGTAGGAAACTTCTTCCCATTTTATGGGTGAATTTCAAGAACCAGAGACCAAGTAAAGGCAAAGAACTCTCTGGTATTAAAAAAGAAAAACAAAAAACACAAAAAGCAAACAATGGACTGGCATCAATGGCTCTATGTTCACAGCCACTTACTAATGTACCCAGGATTATCTATGAGGGCAATAACTATTATAATTAATTTGTTTCTAGTTTCTGCCATATTTTTACCATGTGCTGCAACCAAAAAATACTGATATTTACCGAAACAGGTACCAAAATATACACGGATGCATGCTGTCTTTTTCCTCAAGCTCACACAAAAATTACCACAAAGCTTCCTATACTCATCTTTCACAAGCAAATAAAAATGGCAACTGGTATTTGAAAAGAATTAACATAATGAGGTACTTTACAGATACAGTTACTATCATTCTAAAACTTTTTAAAGATTCCTACCAGTGATGTAGATTCAATGGCTTTGTTAAAGCTGAAAGAAGATTCTCTATGACTTTCCTAGCAGTATCATAGAGAGTTGAACAGAAAAGAGCAACCACAAAAGAATAATGTCTGTTGGTAACCTCAAAGAGATCCAAGGTCCTGGATGGCCTAATATTTAAAGTGTTTAAACCATTTCCTTTATTGACTGCATAGGCAAAGGTCAGGGCTACCTGCAACTCTTTCTTCTATTTATCAAACATCTTAATTTGAGCATCACTAAAATACAGTCTTGTGTATTCATTAGGATACTCACTACCATTATTATGATCTGTTATGTGTATACTCATTATATTAACTACTCAAGTCTCTCCTTGGAGAAATAAAACCTGTGGTTTGTTGCTGTTAAGGCAGCAACTTGATGAAAACATTACCATTTGGTAACACTTGTTCTGTGAGGTAATGAGATGGATTACATCAAGAGAGGCCTTGCTTTCTCTTGCCTTTTCCGTAAATCTTGGGGCTACAAAAGTATCAGAAGACAGGTGAGTAGGGCAAGGTGTGTGGTGCTGACAAGTAGTAAAACACTCGTCTTTCCTTCTAACACTCATCACCCCAAGCCATGGCCCACAAGCTTAGCTTTGGAATCTTCCTATGAATCCTTCCTTAGGTTATGCTCACATTCATCACTCAATGTCTGTAAGGGTAACAACGTGTCTCCTGCACCATTTGAAATGTTACATTTATGACACATGGACTAGATGTTGATTCTGAATCTCAGAAAATTTACTACTTAAAAATAAAAGAAAAATTACCTTGGAAATAACCAGTAAATGCATTAGAAATCTTTCTTTAGTTGAAAAAAATGAACTGTATTTTTCCTTCCTTGTCTAGTACTAGTCAGATCATATACAGAATAAATACAGCAAAGAAAGAGAATTACTAAAAGTGATGCTTTTTTTTTTTTTTTTTGGTCAGCTAAGAAAATCAACTGTCTTGGGGTTTCTCTCCTCTGTCTCCTTGGTTGCTTCTGTCAAATTTTATATAAAATGTATCACTAAATTGAAATAAATAAATATATATATATATATATTCTGTAAGAAAAGAAATACCTAAATTTTATGTGGTACTCTGAGATTTAGCTTGTATAATTTCCTTGACATTTAAGGAAAATAAATACACCGAAATCTTACTCTGAGATGATTCATAATTGCACATATTTTGACTTAATTCAATTTCAGAATTTGTTCAAGGGAATTTAGTAATGAAAATGATTCCACCAACCACAAGGAATGAAGGCTTTAAGCTCAAGAATGCTAGGCTAAAGAGGTTGTTTTGAACAATTTTCTCTTCAATAATTTTAGATTACCTATTTGAACTCTTTCATTTTCCTATATTTTCATATAATTTATTTGCCTTTTAAGAACACTTTTGTTTCATCTCGGCCTTCATTTCACATAGTGTGCATTTAGAAAAGAATCTGAAAAACCATGGATTAGGGATCAAAAAAAGCTCATAATTTTTTATTTAAAAAAAAAATGTGGTGCTTTAAAGCATGACATTGATATGGAATTGATTTTTCTGTCCTTATATAATATATGCTAGCTTATAAACTTCCCTGAATGAGAGTTCATCTGAAAACTGACCTTTAATTTCAGAATTCTGTTACTAAGCCCATGCTTAAAAGAAAAAAACGAACATTTGCCTATTGGTTCAACTGTATGTATTTTAGTATACTGTTTAGTCACATTTTTCTTTGGGAGCTTAAGAGTGGCCTGCCGAGAAGAGTGTCATTAGTCTGAGAATGGCAGAGACGATTCATGATACAAAATTTGGGACACTCCAAACACATTTCACCTGTGGGTAAAATTGTTGCAGAATATTCTTCACGATAGACACGCATTGTTGTTAATTAAAGACTATTTTAAACTGACAGTATATAATAATTCACATATGTACATTTTCCCCAAAACAACATTGAAAGAGTAATGTATTACACTGTATCTTCAACTGTAATAAACAGCCCATAAGATATTCAATTTACTTTAGGACAATTACAATTAAGGCATAAAGACTAAACTAATCAGACTAGGCACAATTCACATCCAAAAGGGAACTAACCATAATTTGGAACCACATAATGCATTTTAAAAGCTTTAGCAGATTGTTTTTTATATTTTTAAAAAGAATTATTCTATTCATTTAAGATAAGTAACTATGAACATACTAAAAAGAAATAATTATCTGGTATATTGAAAAGGTATCTGTAAATGAAAGCTTTATTGATATAACAAGAATTTCCTGNTATAATATACTTTTAGAAATATACAATATTATATATAAATTATATATTTTATATTTTATAAAAATCAGATTCATATTTTATAAATATATATATCATATATGCTATAAAATATAAACATATTTATAAATATACAAATTTATTTTATACAAATAGCTGGAGTTTTGGTGTTCAAACTCAACTTTCTCAAAATTATTAAATAAAGATACACTGTAAGCATTTACTATACATTGACAATATAGTAATAAGCATAATAAAATTTTACTACTAAGCTATTAACTTTGAAGAATGTGCCATGGACCTGCATTCCATAAAGGAGCAAAGTCTTAGCCCTTCTCTACCACAGGTGAGTTTAAAGACTTCTAGTTCTTTAAAGATATTCTAAAAACTGTATTATTGTGCCAACTTCTATGAAAATTCTTAGAGCAATTCCTCAAGATTTCATTGGAAGAATAAAGCTATAATTCAGCTAAAATCCACTGCTGTATGCTATTTAGGACTATACACAAAGAAGTCTGGGTGTTCTGTGAATACACTCTGAACACAAAAGTAGCATAAGGAATTAATTACAAAGAGATGTGCATATATACAAATTCTATAGATGCACATATAAATATATGTAAGTATCGTGTTCATAATACTAAAAATGTTTTCAGTATTGGGGCTCAAATTATATTTATAGGTGGAAATTGTTTCAAATATGTTACTGAATGATCAGGTAGACTCTGCAGTGTAAAGAGAAAAACATATGGCCCATTTGGAACATCATTATCAACACACTTCTGAAGAAAGTCAAACTGAAGTGTATATGTGTATTTGTGTGTGTGTGTGTGTGTGTATATATATATATATCGGAGAAGGCAATGGCAACCCACTCCAGTACTCTTGCCTGGAAAATCCCATGGATGGAGGAGCCTGGTGGGCTGCAGTCCATGGGGTCGCTAGGAGTTGGGCACAACTGAGCGACTTCATTTTCACTTTTCACTTTCATGCATTGGAGAAGGAAATGGCAACCCACTTCAGTGTTCTTGCCTGGAGAATCCCAGGGACGGGGGAGCCTGGTGGGCTGCCATCTGTGAAGTTGCACAGAGTCAGACACGACTGAAGTGACTTAGCAGCAGTGTATATGTACATATATATATATGTATATATATATGTGTATATATATATATGTACATATACATTATGCATATAAATTCTTAAAAAGGTTCCAGCGCGCATGCGTGTGTAGTCACTCGGTGATGTCCTACTCTTTGCAACTCCACGGACTGTAGCCCACCAGGCTCCTTTGTCCATGGAACTTTCCAAAGAATACTAGAGTGGGCTGCTATATCCTTCTCCAGGTATCTAATCTCCTATATTGGCAGGCAGATTCTTTATCACTGTGCCACCTTGGAAGCCCTTCAAAGGTTTCAGAGGTCCTCCTTATTTGGATTTCATTACTCAGAAACTCTCATCTAAACAGGACAATGATAGGAACCAAGAAACCAAGGTTCTGATTGCCATTTTACCATTATTTCACTTTGTCACTTGAAACAAATCAATTAAACCTGTCTGAATCTCAGCTACCTCCTTTTTAAAATTAGGAACTAGATTAGATGATTTCTATGGTTGCCTCACGCTCTAACAGTCTGTGGTGCAGATTACATTCTGGCTTGAGACCAAAAATCTTTAGTGCAAGATAAGAGATACCACTTAATGACGCTGTGACCTTTATAAATGATATTCTCACAAATGTAAGAGGGGCAAAAGCTTGCAGGCATAGGATGAAAGGCTTATACTTCTCCAGGGAGCTATATAGTTCATTTCCTCACTTTATTCAGGGCTCTGTTGAAATATCCCCTCATCATAAAGGCCTTTTTTTGTTCCCTGAACATCCCATGTAACCAGTCACCTACTGTTCTCTGCACAGTACAAATTTTTATTCTTGTTTCTAGCATCCCTGGCCACAAAGTATTTTACATTTTTAATATTTTGGATGTTTATAATCTTGTCACCAATGATAACTCCATGAAAGCAGTTTTGTTTTGTCTTGGTTTACTTCACAGCACTTCGAATAGAATAGTGCCAAAGGTACTCAAAGTTTGCTGACTGAATGATTGATGCTTTCAGCCATAAGTTCATGGACTTAACTGGATCACAGAGGTGTGCTGACACTGAGTAGAAGAGAATGATGCTGGAAAAGTAACTTGCAACATTGCTATAGAAGGGTTGGTATAACATTCAAAAGCAGATCTAACAGAACTTTTTATGATGATGGAAATACTCTAGATTGGTGATGTCATGCCCCATTCAGTAATCACTGTCAATTCAGTACCATGTCATCTGAGTGCTTAAAATGAGGCTGTGATTGAGGAACTCAATTTCTTATATTACTTTTTAAATTAATTTTAAATTTAAATATAAATAGCCACATGGAACTAGTGGCTACTATCTTGACTTATATAGTTTCTTAGTAATTTGAAACTTAAGACAACAGGAATCTATACAAGATCTTCTAGAAGAAAAAATAATGGGATAAGAACTATATTTTTGAAAAATGATAGTGAAAGTAGCATTTAGAATGAATTGGAGTAGAGAGAAACTGGAAAGAAAAATGGCCACATAGAAACTTAAAAAAATCTGAATGTTAGGAACTGAGATCAGTTGAACAGAAGGAAAAGAGATGACTGGGAAACATCAAACAGGCAGAATCAATAGGACTTCAATGTTTTTAACTATGACCTCATGTTTGCTGCTATAGGTGATTAGATGGATAACAATATAACCAACAAAAGAATCCAGGTAGTGGAGAAAAACCATACTTGTGCTAAATGACATTTACTTTTGGAAAAAAAAAAGTCAGGTCATTTTGAATATTTTTTAAATCCAAATACCTACATTTCAATTATGGCCCAGAAAACACTTGTAAATTTAAAAAAGAAAAATATTTTCTTTTTTTCCTAGTTTTTCAAAAACAGAAAACAAGTCCAAGGAAATTTGTATCCAATTTAATATTGACATTAAGTTAAAACTGTTTCTACTGAAACTCCAATACTTTGGCCACCTCATGCGAAGAGGTGATTCATTGGAAAAGACCCTGATGCTGGGAGCGATTGGGGGCAGGAGGAGAAGGGGATGACAGAGGATGAGATGGCTGGATAGCAACACTGACTCGATGCATATGAGTTTGTGTGAACTCCGGGAGTTGGTGATGGACAGGGAGGACTGGTGAGCTGCGATTCATGGGGTCGCAAAGACCCGGACATGACTGAGCGACTGAACTGAACATTGAATGTATATGTATGTGTGTTTGCACGTATGTGCATATACATATATACATGCACACACACACACATATTCAAGTTTTGTAAGTACATGTAGTTCAAAAAATAATTTAAGATCTAAGATGTCATCAAATAATCAATTTTGTTCATCTTTCTTGTAAGAAGCCACCTGGGACAAGCAGCCATGTGCTTTGTTCTTTGTCTTTTTAATGGAGGAATATATTTTTATTTTAGGCTCACATCTCAAGAGTGAAACACTTTCTATCACAACACAAGAAAAATTTCTGCCATATTGGCAACTATTTTTATATGGTTGGCAGGTTTCAATGAATCTGAGCATGAATAAAACCCAACAACTACACCGGATGAAAAGCTCATGAACTTCCGCTTTTAAAGATGAAGTAGAAAACAACTGTCAGATGTAAGAAAACCAAAGAATGATTTAATATTTCAGCAACAAAGAATGCTTGACCCTTACATGCACTATTAAAATCTTCATATAACAAACTCATATAATGGGCCAGTCAGAATTTAGA
Organism: Neotragus moschatus; assembly: GCA_006410615.1. Classification (NCBI taxonomy): domain Eukaryota; kingdom Metazoa; phylum Chordata; class Mammalia; order Artiodactyla; family Bovidae; genus Neotragus; species Neotragus moschatus. The sequence goes on from SJYA01002364.1 coordinate 324,130, forward strand.
AGCAAATAAAGTTTCTTGGCAGACTGAGGATTTTTGCCATCTGTATCTCAGAGCAGAAGGAAACATACCCTGTGTTCATGCTCTGTAATAAGCATATGAAAGTCAAAGGTGCGTCTATATATCCCAAGTGAAGTAAAAATGAAAAGAAATGCCTGCAGGGCTCATGTTCTGAATAAAACTATCTATATTTTGAGAAATTCCACTCTCTATAGACTTCTAATGATTACAACAGCAGGAGATGAAGCCAAAGAGACTCAAAGCAAATTGAAAAGCATGTTTTTAAGAGAAACCCCCTAACACCCAGTAGAATGATAATATAGATTTACCCAGATTTCAATCTGTATCCACTAGTAAGACACATATTGGGACAATAGCAGCATGATAGAATATAATTCACCTGAGAGATTGATACATAATGGCCACCTTTTCTATTTTTCTTCTTCTGAAAGAGATGTGATTATAATTATAAAGCACAACAATTATTTCAAAGAAGCACATGTACACTAGGATTGTAAATCTGGAGGCTACTAAAAATCTTCAAAATGAGATATAATACTAAAATATGACCATAGGTAGGAGAATGTGCAGAAGAGAGTTTACCACTTACTAGGTCAATACAGGTCTGACAGATTCAATCTTATTTTGAGTAACTAAATTTTCATTAAAATTCTGTTTTATATGGATATTAGAGTTCTTAAGAATTAATTAAGCCATAAATTGTTCATAGCCTTAGCTAGAAGGGAAATGGAAATTAGAAAATCTCACAACTGTGAGCATATTTATCTGAAGGTACTCTATGAGTACAGAGCTTGTATTTTCTTCAGAATTTATCAGTTCATTACTGTATTTCATCTTTTTGTGATAAAAATATATCTTTGGTCAAAAGATCTATATTCTCACTTTTTTAACACTTCCCTTTCCCATCCCATAAGCTGAGAGATGAAGCTTTCCTCATTGGCTTGGGTTGAGTATGAAAGTTTGGACTCTGAGACTGTTTTTAAAGAATTATAAATGCAATAAAACTATGAAACTATTTTCAATATTGTTGGTAATTCAGGATATCTAAGTGAATACTATCATGGAATATACATGCACACCTATGGAATTATCAGATAACTAAAATTGTATCCAGCACTATAAGCTATTAAATATGTGAAAGCAATGTGAACTCAACATGAACTGCTGATGAGAGCTATATTGCTACAATGGCTTTGAAAAGTTGTCACTATCTAATAAGCATATATCTCACATACACCTGCAGCTATACTAGAATATATAAAAATTACTAAGAGCATTTATGATAGTCAAATATATATATATAACACACATAGGCAACAAAAGTAAAATAAATAGCTTAAGTTGTAAAGAAAATTAACTATAACCAGTCAGTGATATATAGGATTCTTGTTGCTGTTGTTTAGTCACTAAGTCATATTCAACTCTTTTAAGACCCCATGGACAGTAGCCCACTAGGCTCCTCTGTCCATGCCATTTACCAGGCAAGACTAGGGTAGGCTGCCAGTTTCCACTCCAAAGGATCTTCCTGACCCAGGGATCAAACTCATATCTCCTGCATTGACAGGCAGATTCTTTACCACTGAGCCACTCTGCCTAGCAATGTGTATGGTTCTTATAGGTATGATGTTAATTAAAGGAAGCATAACACAAAATAAGATATATAATTGTTTCATTTACATAAAATTCACAAACATATAAAACTATTATTTTACTACATCTGTAAAATTTTAAAGGAAAGTGAGGAAGTGATTCTCATAAAGTTCAGATAATCTTAGGGATGGAGAGATGATTACTAAAGGAAACAGTGCATTTTCAGAGTGCTAAAAATATTCTATGTCTCCATACCAGGGGTGGCTACTCAGCTTATCACTTTATTATTATTAATTATAGTGTATATCATGTATCATGTATTTCTCCATACTTTTATTATATTTTATAATTTTAAAATGTTTTTAAAAATTCGGCCTTGATCACTGTCATTGGTTACATAGTGGTCGCCCAAAACATGTCCACCCAGAAACCCATAATGTGATCTTATTTGGAAGATGGGATTTTGTAAATGTAACTAAGATAAGGATCTTGACAGAAGATCACCCTGGATTAGGGTGGTTCCTAAGACCAATGGGAAATGTCTTTATAAGAAACAAAAAAAGGAAAAGAGACACAAACACAGGGAAGAAGGCCATGCAAAGGTGGAATTGGCAACTCAAGTCCTGTTGGCAAAAGCCAAGGAAAACTGTGAGCCACTAGAAGCTAGAAAAGGTCAGAAAGATTCTTCCCTGGAGCCTTCAGAGGAGTCAACATCTTTGGACTTATGGCCTTCACAACTGTGAGAAAACAAATTTTTGTTATTTTAAGCTACTAAATTTGTGGTCATTTGTTACAGAAGCCCTAGGAAATGAATGCAGGCATTCTGCAGACAGTATTATAGAGGGAGTCCTTTAGATCTTAGGCTTTGGAATTGGCCTTGGTTACAATTCTGAATCAAGCATTTACAAATCTTGAACAATTCATAGTACCTTTTACTTCTAGTTTTCCCATGTATAGAATGAGAATAACATTACTGACTGGAAAATGTTGCAGTAAAGGGAAAATAGTAATTTAAAAACCTTGATACACTGCTGCATGTGAAGGGCCCAGATAATTACACACACTTATACCCTCTCTTCACAATGAGCCACAAATAATGAACTGTTCTTGAGATAAGACCATCATATGAGATGAATGTGTTAGATAACTATTATGATACTATAAATTTAAATTAAATTTACTCACTTTGGACTCATTTCAGGAACACCAAGCAATTGGTCCCTGCAGAGGCTTAATTCCATGAAGTAAACGTGCTTCTCTGGTCTAGTTTACACCTCTGGTCTCTTACTTATTTATATTTGGACTTATTCTGCTAGTATACATCAGGTTTCCCTGGTAACTCAGTGGTAAAGAAACTGCCTGCCAATGCAGAAGACCCAGGTTTGATCCCCGGTCCAGGAAGATTCCCTGGAGAAGGAAATGGCAACCCACTCCAGTATTCTTGCCTGGAGAATCCCATGGACAGAGGAGTCTGGCAGGCTATAGTCCATAAGGTCACAAAAGTGTCGGACACGATTTAGTGACTAAACAACAAGTACAAAATATACATCAGTCTTTCACTATTAGTCAGTGAGAAATGATACCAGAGAAACAGAAATAATCTCAATATATTCAAAGAATCAGGCTTTTAAGCTAAACTTTAGACAATGAAAAATCCACTTAAATGAACATTTTAGGGAGAAACAAACTGTTGGTCCTTCCCTAAGAAGAAACCATCCTTTTGTTTTTTTCTTTTTCTATTCTGTATACTTATTTGAACATCCAGTGTAATAACATGGTTCTAAAGAATAAAACCATCTATCAATATAGTCACCAACTACACAGACATCTACGCACCTTCTTCATATAGACAAAATTAATTGCAATAAAGCGTTACCATAGGGTTTCCCTGGTGGTTCAGACGGTAAAGAATCTGCCTACAATGAGGGAGACCTGAGTTCGATCCCTGGGTTAGGAAGATCCCCTGGAGGAGAACATAGCAACCCACTCCAGTATCCCTGCCTGGAGAATCCCCATAGACAGAGGAGCCTGGAGGGCTACAGTCCATGGGGTCGCAGAGTTGGACATGATTGAGTGACTAAGCACACATATAAAAAATATTACCGTAGTCATTACAAGGGAACTTCAATTTAAAATTTTAAATGATCATACACCAAATAAAGTTAAATATATTGAAATGTAAAGCTCTCCCCATTTAAGCAGTGTTTAAAAAGTTTTTCTCCACTGAAACCTTACAAATATACTGTCCTTTCTGACTAAAACCATCTATTAACCTTCACTGAGCTCCTTAACTTCATTTTTTAAAGAGAAAGCAGGAAATTGGATGGCAGTTCAAAGTTGAGATGCTTCATAAATAAGAAGACAGTAAGGTGGGTTGGGGTTATAAGCTTACATAGAGGCTTAGAGTAAAATTCTCAGCTTTGGTATTTAGCAACTCTGTGTCTCAGTTTAAGTTATTTAATCTTCCAGGCCTAAGTTTACTCACTTAAAAAATTAAGATGTTGATAACACCTACAGCAAATAGCTAGTGCATACAAAAGCATTCATTTCAGTATCAATAGCATCACTTAATAAATATTAATTGGTCATCAGTCTTACCTTTTTTTTTTTTTTTAACTCACCTCTTTCTGAATTCACTTTAGTGTCCTCTCCCTCAAAACCTAAATTTCTGGACTACTGTCCCTACCACTCTCACCTTTCAGGCAAACTTCTTGAAGGATTTGTCTCTCTTTTTAGAGCCACATCTGCCATTCATTGCTCAATCCACAAAAATCTGACTTAAAAATAAGGTTTTTAATATACATACTGTGATTCACACATATCCATATTTGCAAATGCAATCTATACGCCAGTGACTTAATTTAGGACTGTTAGATGCATACTCCATCCTCCATTCCCTCACTTTTATTTAAATATAGTAAGTTATTTTTAGCCTGCCATGATACCACACCGAATAAAGGACCACAAATATGATCAAATTGTGGTAAAAGAGAGGAAAAGGAATGAGTTGGAGGTTGACAAGGTCTTTTTCTAAGGGAGAAGCTATGCTATCCTCCTCTCTTCCTTTGTTTTACTATCAGAGACACCACTGTGAGTGTCTACTACAGACATTTGGGACCTTGTAGAGGAACGCCACACCCTGGGATGGCAGANGACTCAATAGGCATGAGTTTGAGTAAACTCCGGGAGTTGGAGATGGACAGGGAGGCCTGGTGTGCTGCAGTCCATGGGGTCACAAAGAGTTGGACACGACTGAGTCACTGAACTGAACTCAAGCCAGATCTCTCTGAGGAGCTCCAGTCCTATATATAGGTTGCTATTTAGTATTTCAAAAGAACCTCAAGGTTAATGTATTTGAACATGTGTCTTCTCCAAATTTCTTGCTTATATTTCTTTTCTCAATTAACCATGCAAAGACCTGCCACCTTATTCAAAGTGTCATAGTCAAAAGCTAAATTCTCCAGGCCCATTTGACTGTAAGAGATTAGGAGATTCTGCTCTATGAAAATTAGCCCCAAATAAATGATCTCTAGACACTGATATTTAAGAATCTCCAATTAAATGATTCTCCCTAACATTAGGAATGTGCTGCATTCTCATGCTGACCTTGTACACACACACAGCATCCAATCACCCTTTTATTTTGAGCAATAAATCAACATTTTAATTCTGCATTTAAAAGTGACTGGATAAGCAGCACACATAGATAATTCTCAAAATGAAAAAGAGTGAATAAAATCAATCAAGGGAAAAGCAAAGGGAATTGGGGGATGATGCGATGATGACGAAAGGAAGCTCTCCACTGATAGCCACTGCAGAATGGAATAATGCTAAAGTTGGAAGTAAAAAAGAAGAAAGCAAGAAAGAAACTAGATTATCTGATTTACATGATGTACTTGTAATGAGAAAATTTTGTGGCACTTCTGAGAATTTGGAGTGATAAGGATATACAAACTAAACACATAATAAAGCAAGTGATTGACTCCAGATAAAGTGTCACACAAGAAAGTAATTATATTCATAATATATAGTATTTAGCTCAGAAACACAAACACATATTAATGTAACGACTGAATAACGTTTTAACCAAAAGTTATGATAAACCTCTAATGAAACAATGGAGGTAGAGAAAATGTGTTTTCAAATGTATGAACAGACTGCTAAAAAAAAACTTCAACTGTGGGACATTAATGGATACATAGAATGTAAAAGTAAAACTGAGAAATCCATAAATAGAAATAGAAACAAGCCATTTAGATATATAGGTACAAATGCCAAAAGAAAATTCCTCTAAAGTTCAAATACTTGGCCCTGATGATTGGGTATCTTGAATGAGGAGAATAGAAGCAGAACTCAAATTTTTGCACATGTACTATTTGGTTAAGATGTATAGGTGCCTCAGACAGTAAAGAATCAGCCTGCCATGTAGGTGACCCAGGTTTGATCCTTGGATTGGGACGGGAATGGCAACCCACTCCAGCATTCCTGCCTGGAGAATTCCATAGAAAGAGGAGCCTGGCGGGTAACAATCCATGGGGTCCCAAAGTGTTGGACACAGGTGAGTCACTAACACACACACACACACACACACACACACACACACACTAATTCATCATAACTGAAAAAATTAAAAAATAGTTATTTTTAAGAAACCATAATAATTTGAAATATGTTATCTAAAACAGACAACTATTTTTTAGGAAGATAAATGCTATAATTAATAAGTGAGTTGAAACTGTCATAATGCTTTGAACATTTTCAACTATTAAAACTTTGAAAACTGCTTGATCTTGAAGTATTTATACTTTTCCTCTAATTTTTTATGCTATTTATTTGTTTAGCATGCTTTTTTCCACTGTGCCAAAATAGTTCAGTGTTAGATTCACATTTTCAGAAATTCTAAATTAATCAAATGTGAATTACGACATAATACATGCTAAACAGCAAAATTCCAAATGCTGGCATAAATTCTGCCTTTGAACCAATCTCAACTGTAAAGGAGCAAAACTGAAAATAATCTCCATAAAAGTCTAATATTTTATGACAAAAACAACAACAAAAAAATTCACTATAAGACCAAAAATATCTTCACTATCTATCTCCGCTGAGGTAAGAAACGCAAAACACGTTAACAAAATGTTCCCTCACTCTATCACTTATGCATTATCAAGAGATTTCAATTCTGCAATTTATATCCCTCCTGTCATGTGTTAATTTTAAAAACAGTTACTCGGCTTTTTTACCAGAGTGAAAGGGAAATGAAAACCTTTTCGCAACTGGCCTAGTATAAGGCATTTGCAAAGGTGAAATCTTAAAAGCGAAATGGAATGGGCACAGGAAATCAAAAGAGTTTAAGGATGTAACTATAACCAGGGAATAAAAGGTCATTCATTTCTGCAAAAACTCAAAGCAGTCTCTGACGCATCTAATTAATGAGTAAAATTCTTATTTCTTTTACAATAGACCTTTAAACTATTTCCACTCAGCAGTCTCAAAATGATTTCACTACAAGGTTACTGGAGTTACTGAGCTGAAATGGCAGCTGCTGTTTTTCTCGGTTTCCTTTATTTCGTAAAAGGACTGGTGACTTTACATTTGGTTTCCACACACTTCTCCACTGGCAACTCCCCTCTGTTTTGTCTCTCCCCAAAAAGTTTAATCTAATTTATTATTCTAATTTAGTATTCAAAGGGAAAGAATTAACTTCTTTTCTAAAAGTAATTAAAAGCAGGATGCCTTTTATTCACTTGCTTCTAAATTAGGACTGCCCTTTCAAAGAAATATTAAGCTGAAACAGATAAAGTTCATCTTAGTAAATACTACAATTATCTAGGGAAGCAAGGATCTATATGTGAGACAAGCTCTTATACCTGTAGTTTAGCAATATCCACATGAAAGAAGATTAAGCAGCTCTCAAACTGCATTTGAACTGTTCAGTAGATGTCAGCATATTAAATTCCTTACTCTTAAAGATCAACGAGATATATTTTCATATTTGAATACCTTCTTATCATAAAAATACATCCGGTGCCTTCCTGGTAACAAAACAGGATTGATATTGATCCTAGATTTGACCACAGAGTTATAGGCTTCAACAAATATTACTTAGGAGAAAATATATACTCTGGAATTTTTTTAGTGAGTCATTGTGGAGAACATAACGAAATCAAATAAAGTGGAGAGAAATGAAAAAAGTGAAAAATGCTCTGATTCAATTAACTAAGGGCAAGCTCCCTTAGACTTTTTCACAACTAAAGATTCTTCTGAGGATACAACTATGCTAATTAAATAGGTACCTTTGTGCTTCTTAATTACTTTCATCTCTCCCAGAGAGGTATTATATGAAATTTCACAACCATTCTACAGAAGCTAAAATATAATACTGAAAAAAACTAAAACACAGTTTCAAGTCTATGAGATAAAATTAAGTTAGAAACTAGACATCCCCAGGTAAGTATGTATAAGATAACTCTACATATGCTGTAATAAAATAGAATTCATTGTGTGTAGGTGAAAGAGTGATTTACACATCAATATTTGAATGTTTAGAAGGATTAGAAATGCATTCACTAATTGCATTGCAAATCTATAAAGTGTAAGAAATTCTTCACAGAAAGAAAACAGGTTGTTGCAGCAAACCAGTAAGACAGAAATAGTACAACTAAAAAAATAGAGTGAATAAAATATATAATGGTATAACTGATCCATTCATGTTTAAAAAGAAAATCATCCCTACAAAGTAACTTTATTTACAAAAGAACTTTAAAAATTTCACAAACTACTTAAATATATCAATGTGAACAATTGTTATTAATAATGCAATTTGTTATTAACTCCACATAAAAGACTACTGTGCTGAAATAATTCTGAAATGTATTAAAATGTCTCTGTCTTATTAAGAGGAATATAGGCAATAACATGTAACATTTTCTCTGTCATCATTATGGCTGTCACATATGTAGCACCTAACTGAATTAATCCAGTTTGTGTCTCTCCTTCCAAACCTAGTGAGACTTCTATGTATGTCTTCACAATCATCCATTTCCCCTTTCCTATACACAGCTGTAATCCAGAAAGAACTAGTCATTCTCCAATTAGGTATTGAGACTAACCATATCACAGTTCCACTTTTCATATGAAAACATTTTTATCCAGGACTTTGTAAGTATTTAGCACAATGTCCCAAACATAAAGGAGTTCATTTCATATTAATATTTTTTAATATGTGAGTAAATGAATGTATGTAGTTAGTAAGCAAATAAATAAGCAAGTGTGGGAGACAGGCATACTGATAAAATCAAACAATGAAATTTTAGCAAGAAAAAAACCATCCAGAGCACTGCAAGAGTGAGCATTTTATACTTACAGATTTTGTATGGACAGAAGACATAACTTGTTCTAAGACCACTGCTTGTCTAGTTAGATACCTGAATGAATTGAGAGAAACCTTATGAAGTGTGTAGAGGCAACACCCTATACTATTGGCAGACAGCACATTCTAGAAGAGTCTATCATATTGACATTTAGAGTGTTGATGCATTTTTCATTACAACTTGAAGGCAAATCATATTTTTGTAAAGGTCAATGGAGGTAGGCACTTAAAGCACTCAAATTTGACATAGTTATTCATCATCAGTTTTTCTAGGAAATGTACTTACTCAAATGACAGTCACTAGACATTGCTTTGCTTTTAATTTCCTTTGTTATTATTGTTTAACTATTCCCCATGGAAGATAAAGGTTTTGTTGAGGCAACCAAGAAATTCTAAAGTCTCCTGCTGGGGACTTAATATCCTAAACCCAATTTTCCCCTCCACCAACACATCTTTAAATACTCCCTTTTGTTTCTGGTGGGGGAAAAAAAAAAAAAGCAACTATCAAAAAATTGAAACCTACTCTACATCCCATGTAGACATCCCTTTACTTTTAAAACCTCCTCGTCATTAAATGACAGAGTTGTTTTAGTGGTTCTCCCCCTAATTTAGTGTTAGGGGCAAATTGCCTAGTGGGAAAACATTCAATTTAGTAGATAATGAGAAATCTACTTTAAAGCAACTCCTAAAGGAAACCTTAAAAAAGAACATCTCAAGTTCTGTTTGTTTTCTCTTGTCATGGCAAAACAACCATAGCCAGTTACTAAGAACCCAATCTACTTCATGTCTGAGTTCTATTACCCTCACAAATTTGAGAAGGAAAAATTGATCTCCTTCCTTTTAAAATAAGAGATCCTCTTAACCTGTTCTTTTCCTGTTCTCCATGGCACTTTTCACTTTCCAACATACTGGTTTATTTATTACACACACACACACACACACACACACACACACACACAAAAGCAGTTGAGAACATCTGTCTATTTTATTCATAATGTATTCCAAATACCCTAGTACATCATGGTGGTGGTGAGTTGCCAAAGTGTCTGACTCTTTGTGACCCCATGGACTGTAACCACCAGGCTCCTCTGTCCGTGGGGATTTCCAGCCAAGGATACTGGAGCGGGTTTCTATTTCCTTCCCCAGGGGATCTTCCTAGACCAGGGATCAAAACCGCATCTGCTGCACTGGCAGGCAATTCTTCACCACTGAGCCACCAGAGAAGCCCTGAGTACACAGTAGTGCTCCATATGTATTTCCTGAATGGATAAATGAATTAATCAACCAACCAAAATGTCTTGCCATTTTTCATTTCAAATTCCAGTCATATGGCACATTACATGTTGTTAACTTTGGAAGGACCCTATAGTTGATAAATTTGAGTTCATAAAAGATTTAAAATCTAGATTATAATACAGCTTTATGTAAGCACTATGTAAACACAACCTAAAGAAATGATCTTTTTGTTTTCTCTTAGTCTCTAGCTAAATATGCAAAATAAGTCAGCTGTACTTCTGTTGCAATATCCACATCTTAAAGATGTTTATTTATTTTTTATTAAACCTAAGCATCAATAGTGGGAAGGATTGAGATCTCAACCAAAACTTTATTAGGGAGACATATCCAGTGGAACTAGGTTAGCACTAAGCATATCTGTTTCAAGTGAAAAGATACTCATACTTAACTTGCTATTTCACTCAGAAGCTATCCAGGAAAGTAAATTATTCAAAAATAGGGAAGACAAAACCTGGGGCCCATTTCATTTCTCCAACACAAAAAGGGGACTATGGGTTAGCCTCCTATTTTAGCAGATCTTCACGCCTTCATTTTATTTTAAAAATGAACGTAACAATACATTTAGCCAGCGTCTCCTTGGGTTTCTAGAGGTTTGTTTCTATTTCAAACTCCAAATGCCTAAGAGCACTCATACTTCAGAATGTTGGAGAAGTTACACCTCATCAAAAAACAATAAATTTCATTGGAAAGTACTTCGAAAATACTCAAGTTTAGAGAATTTATCTTACCGACCTTGGAAAAGGGCAGTGAAAAAAAAAATCTGAAGATATGGTTTCTGAATTTGTCTGCTTATTTCATTTTGGAATTCATCATGCTTATATATCAGCTTGAGAGAACCAAATGATCCTAAAACAATTGGTCAGCAGTAAAGTGAGCATTTGCAAGCAAGCACATCTTCTTGAAAATTATAAGCTACCTATGGGCCAATAATTGTAGAGTAATTGAGTGCATTAAGATAAATAAACAAATTATGGTGGCAAAGAGGACAAAGCCAACAGACAAATAGGAAATACTGGAGAAAACATAAATTCAAAGTTAGGATTGCTTACTTCTCCATGTAGCAGTGGGTAATGTCAGCCCTACACTGATAATTACTATCTTGATCCTGGGTAACTGTCCCATCTACTCAGCTCTCAATGCTCTTCTCTATACATGAACAATTTGAATTAGATAAAAAGACTTTAGTTTAAAAGGGAAAGGGGTGTGGTATTTCATAAATTTCAGTAAGTAAATTAAAACAACAGGAAAACTGCAAGACACCAGGTCAGACCTGCTTATCTCTTAGGCTCTCACTTCCACTCTCCTTGCCCTCCCCTTGCCACTCCTACCCCATTTGTTGGTGGTTAACTTTCAGGAAACCCTAGATGTACTTTGTGAAAATCTCTGGAAGAAATGGACTGCTAACTTTCTTATTCTCCATGAGGTGCCACAGTATGGCTATAGACCATCAATTTAAGCTTATTCTGTTTTCTACATCATTCATAATTGTATTATTGTTCTCATGAATATAATGCATTTAGAGTGGATAGCAGGCATAAAGAATAGCAATTGTGTACTTAACATGCTCAAAGATAGCTATCCCACCTCAGGACAGTAAATCAAGAAAGTATTGCATTTTTACAACTTAGCAATCAAATCGTATTTGCCTATAACTTTTATAACAGAAAATGTAAAGAGACAATAAAAATTTCTCTGTCTTTGGTTTGATATATAATTCTAAAAAATCCTTTCAGCATTAAAGTTCTGATTTTAATATTAAATCAACTGCTAGGTGAATATTATACTCTTTCTAGTGTATCTTTATTTGATAACATTAAAAAGAAACTTCTTAAAAATGTTTCAGAATAAACCTGATATTTAAAACACTTTTTTTTTAAATCTAATGGAGTTTATTTCATGCTCTTATAGTCACAAAAAAAAAAAAGGAAGGAGGGGTTTAAAATAGGGCTAAAGAGACAAAAAGCTAAAAAATAAAATTGTTAACCAACTGAAATATCTTCTATATACCTGCAATAAAATATGGAATTTAGCTGTGTATACTGCCACCTATAATTCACCAAACTATAACACATTTCTCTCAAATAAAAGAAGGAAATGTACAAATGCTCTTGAACACAATAAAAATTCTGCAGTGACTGTGTGACCATCAGCAATTTAAGACAGCACCATATTAAAATAATGTCCTTAAATGGCATAGCCTTTTTTCTCTATCCATTTTATTTTTAATTATTACAGTTGAAATAAAACTCTAACTAATAACATTTCTGCCTTTACATCTAAAACTCATCTTCATATTTTGGTACAATTTAAGAGAATAGAAATAAAAAGAGGAATTCCTATTACAATTTCCATCTATGAATCAGATCTCATGTTCCCATGCATGCATATCCTTATTTTAAACACAAACACATTACATAGTTATGAGAATGCCAACTAAATCCAAACTAGTCACTTAAGGAGGAAGAAGAGCAGGTTTTTAGAGGGCCTTTATTTTTTAAATTGTAATTAAAATTTCCCATCTCAACAGAGCTTATTTCATAAGTGTTATTAAAAAGAATCATGACAAAGAACAATAGATCTTTAAAATAAATCATATAAATCATATGTTCTAGGATGATATCTACTCATTCCTGCCTTTCCAAGATAAACACAGTCTTAAATTATTTCAGTTCTATTGACAGAAGAAATATAGTTAACCTGACAAGGAATAATACATTAAAATACAAATAAATGAAGAAACAGAAAATTTTAGAAAAATTCGAATGTGAATTCAGTAAGAAATAACCATACAACTTAGTTTTTTCTGAATTGTCAAAACTATCTATGCATGTTAGAAGCATTCTCAGCATTTCAAAAGGACTCTCCACTAGGAATCTGAAAAACAGGTCATTATTTAAGGATTCTCCAACTGAGNATTAAAATACAAATAAATGAAGAAACAGAAAATTTTAGAAAAATTCGAATGTGAATTCAGTAAGAAATAACCATACAACTTAGTTTTTTCTGAATTGTCAAAACTATCTATGCATGTTAGAAGCATTCTCAGCATTTCAAAAGGACTCTCCACTAGGAATCTGAAAAACAGGTCATTATTTAAGGATTCTCCAACTGAGAGAGGGCTTCCCAAGTGGCCTAGTGGTAAAGTATCTGCCTGCCAATGCAGAAGACACAAGAGACACCAGTTAGATCCCTAGATTTCTGGATTGGGAGATCCCCTGGAGAAGGAAATGGCAACCAACTTCAGTATTCCTGTCTGGAGAATCCCATGGACAGAGGAGCCTCATGGGCTACAGTCCATGTTGTCACAGAGTAGAACACGATTGAGCACACAGCTGAAAGAAGCCTCTTCCTAGAGCTTCTAGAACCTAGTATCAAAAACTGGGATTTTTTTCTTTCTTTTTTTTTTTAATCCAGCTAGTGGAGAAGGAAATGGCAACCCACTCCAGTGTTCTTGCCTGGAGAATCCCAGCGACGGCGGAGCCTGGTGGACTGCCGNCATCACTGACTCGATGAACGTGAGTCTGAGTGAACTCTGGGAGTTGGTGATGGACAGGGAGGCCTGGCGCGCTTCGATTCATGGAGTCGCAAAGAGTCGGACACGATTGAGCGGCTGAACTGAACTAATGCTGTTAACAGACATGTCTGACTTGTAAATCCTGGAGTTCCCTTCCAGAATCTGCCTGTGTTATCACCATCAGCAGTTTCGGTGGAGACAGGCTACTGAGCAGCCAGCCTCCTTCCAGGAGAGGATGACAGCTCTGCTCTAGAAGCGCTTCCTGTTTCTGCTGTCCCTTAGATATTTGGGACTTTTTTTTTTTTTTTCCTTTCTAGAATAAATCTGAACAGAACATTAAACACTTTTAAGAAACTTAACTGGAGGAATGTAAAACCTCTATATGTGAACGGTGGTTTTCAATTCTAAATGAAAAAGCAGTATGAAAAGGATAACCTCACCAACTTCCCTCAGGAAAACAAAACTTGGGTACTGCGAGTTTTGTAAATACCTGATTTACATAAGACGGAGACTGACCAATGAACAGCTGCCATCAATCCTGCTCAATCCAATGAACTTACTGCTTAGACTCCGGCTACGCTCTGGCTGCGCTCCCGCTGTGGACCCTCTACAGACTTGAGCCTGGGTTGCTGCGGTTGTCATTTCCCAATTGTAATTCTTCTGCTGTTCTGGAATGAACTCAATTTCTGGTAATTCAAGCTTGACTCAGTTTACTTCATTATTCAGGCTGATAGATACTACTGTAGATCTAGTTATTCCGTGGTTTTATATTGAAAAAGTAAATCTTTCCTTTCATCACAAACATAGAGCTTTTCCATTGTAAATCAAGCAAACATATAGTATCCTCCAACTCTGATCCATCCTGTTTCACTGATACATTTTAATATTCTTATATGGAAAAATACGGTTGTGTCTACTGTGCCCTTTTTCTTATGTGTGTGTACTTTATATTTACACTTAAACCCTTTCATTCTGGTCAGCTAATCCTGGTTCTATTAGCCTGTGGAAAACCTCTCAGATTATTTTTAATCCTTCATATATAAAATAATTATGACCTAATCACAGAATTGTTTCTAAAGTCCATCATATCTAAACCACAAACAATACAGGTCTGTCAGTTATGAAAAAGGAAGGTGGAGAATAAGAAAAGAAAAAAATACACATACTATGATAATCAACAGTTCTTTTTGGAACTGACATCCCTTCATTTTAGGAGACTGAAGAACAGAAGCTAAAAGCAAGACAGTGTCCCTTCTGACTTAAAATTCAGGACATTCATTGCTTTGAATCTATCAAGTCAATCAACCTTTCTTTTAAACTTAACCCCAAAACACTTATAAATTATAATATCTCCTGATTCTACCTATGGCAGAAAATGTCCTCCTATCTCAGTCATATTTACTTTTAATGTCTTAACATGCTAACCGTGGGGGACTGCTTCTTAGCTTGCTATTCTGACCTTATAAAAACAATAAAACAATTCAGAATACTAGCCATTGTACTTATTCTAGTCATAGTTATACAGTCAACATAGTATATACAAAATAAGATGAAAACTAGAAAACAGAACATTATAAACTGATAACATCACTTTTGAGTAGTAGCAGTTCTGAGAGAGAAGAAATGCATTTCATGAGCTATAAATGAGAGATCAAGTGTTTTGAACACACTTGTACAGTGGATTTTCCATTTTAATTTGGGTTTCTTCTGAAATAACCCACTTCAAAGACCTGTCTCAAATACAAATTATTAAAAATATAGCCTGGGGAATTGAGTATAACATCTTAGATATATTTTAAAGATGAATAAAGTGGAAAGTTAAAAGGTCAAGCATTCATTCATTTAGTCAGCACATCTTTATTAAGCGCTGGTAATGCAGCCAACAACTCTATCAAAAGTGGGACCATTCAGCTAAATGTTTGTTAGGTTCCTTGGGCTTATGCAATACATGTCTCCCTAACTCGCCTAGCTGAATGAAAATACGTTTTTGTTAAATTAGATACTTGGTTAGGTAGTCTAACCAGACAAGATTTTTAAAGTATTTTGAGAAAAGCAGCCAACATCACGTCAGTATTAAATTAGAAGAAGCAGCCAGGATTCTCAAATATATATGCTAATGAATAAGCAATAATATTAGGTTTTATTATAATTCTAAGGCTGAGCAGTGGCTATTAGCCCAATCCATACCAAAAGCATTACTCAGGTGTGAAAGCTAAATGAGGCTCTCACCCAACTCTGCTGACCTTAAATCTGGCCACAGTCTTGTGGGTGGGGATAAGGAGGAATAAATCCAATGAAACAAAATTGAAGCTGCCTTGGCATCATAGATATAAGTAACTGGGTCCAAAGTCAGGATGTTGGCCTGTAATTAAAAAGCTCAATTTGCTGTTTTTATGATCTCCATAGAAAAGCTTTTTGCTATCACTATTTTCACTTCTTTACTGTGTAAGTCCCCCTCACCTGCTTTAGATATGTTTTTTTCTGCTAATCTGTATAGTACTATTGCCTTTAAAATCATAACACAAACTGCGTTTTTCTAGCAATCTTTGCTTAATTGTTTTTATTCTAGTATTTTCTATATTTCCCATGCACTCAGCATTCATAGTCATTAGATGTTTCAATGTATTTTTATGCCATTTAATGAATTTGTGTAAACATTTTATATGCATTCTTTATTTATCAAATTGATGATGAATCTTGGAGAAATATATCCATGATTTACATTTATTTTCTATTCTTTAGGTATTCGTATGGCTCTGCTCCTATCACACCAGCACCAATGCGTTTTTGTTTTCTAAAAGTATAATAAGTTACTAAGGAGAATACTAATAATAGCAATGCTAGACATAGATAGAGCAAAAGAGGAGAATGATAAAGAGAGAGCCTTGAGTCTCAAATTGGTCATTCTAATAAATTCATTCTATCTTAGGTGATTTTTACCAATTCGTTTTTAATCTGGAGAATTTTTGTACACATTGACATGAATATCACAGGAATATAGTTTAGTCGCTCACAGGAATATAGTAGTATGTATTAAGGAAATAGAGGGAAAATAGTGACTATATCAAATAAGAGTTTTTTAATCCTAAAATGTGGACTTTCTGGTGGCTCCTGCAATGCAGGAGACATGGGTTGGATCCCTCAGTCTGCAGGATTCCCTACAGAAGGGTATAGCAACCCACTCCAGTTTTCTTGCCTGGAAAATCCCATGGACAAAGGAGCTTGGCAGGCTACAGTCCACGGGGTCACAAAGAGTCAGACATGACTGAGCAACAAACACATTCACACAATCCTGAAATGTTGATAATTATAGAAATAAAACAACAGTATTTTATAATGAAACACCATGTTTTCATTTAAATGATTTTCTGAATCTACACGTTTTATCATATAAACTGAAACATATAGAAAATTTAAACTTCTCTAGAAGAAAAGTAAAGTGTTAATACATGATTATAAAGAGAAGCTCACTGATTTTTATACTTTGGTGTTTAATTAACATTTAGCTAGTTTGATCGTCTTCATTTATGATTTGCATTCTCTTCAAAATTATAATATCCTGCAAAACAAGGACAATGCAAAATTGTCCTCAAAGTAAATACTTTAGTACGGATTTCATGAAGAAAAAAAACACCAAGAAAATCAATACTAATTATTCTCAATAAATATTTAAGGACTCATTCAAAACATCTTGCTATAATATTAGTTAAAATTTATTAAAAGTTTACTATGGGCTAAGAGTTTTACATATATCATTTCAATTTAAGTCTCACAATGATTCAACAAGGTCAATTTTTGTCATATTTTAACAGATGTTTAGGATGTTTAACACACTTTGATAATGTTTCAAAGAAGTTAAGTAATTTGACCAAGCTCAGATATTTGCAGAAGCAGGGATTTGAGCCCAATTTCGTTTAATTCTTCATAATTTACTGTATCATAACCCACCACAGTTAAGTGCCTTCAGAAATAAGTAACATATAGAATCTTCCTTAGAGGGCCTACATTACACATACTCTGAATTATTGGGCACACTTCTAAAAGAAATACAATATTTTTCTTCTATCAGTACTTATTACCAAAATAATAATATATATTTTATACTTACAGTAAGTAAATAAGCTTCCATCATCTTCTTCCTTTGGTGATTTCTTCCTATATTTAAAATTGTTTTTAAGTCATTTCCTTTCATTTCCTGCAGGCATAAGATTATCAGATAAATTTCATTATTTGATTTTCAGAAATTTCAAATTTAAACAATCTTTTTGGAGTAACATTGAAGAAACTAGTGTAAAAATGATGGTTGAAATTTTGCTTAACAAAACACTCTTTCTTTTTTAAAGATCAGTTCAGAAATACATACAAAAAAGAAGAATATTTGCGCTGTGTAAAATGGGTACATGTCTTCATTCTTCCTAGCTTTTAACAATCTCTAATAAACTAAGTGAACAAGCCAGTACTTCTTGGACCATTGATCAACTTAGTATATGTTTCAGGAATGGATGAAGTAGAAGTGCCTTCCTTTTGGACATGGTTGTATTATCCATTTCTATTTTCAGTCACTAAAATCCATGATTCCCATACGACACACTTGAAATGTGAGAAAGAGATGGATGCTTCATAACCTCACTTGTAAGAAAGTTTTGGTCTCCTAATAAATCTCAAAAAATTAAAAAAAAAAAAAAAGTTTCCTCAAATATGTTTATGAACTCCTCCGTGGCTCAACTCAATGAGATACTAGCCATTTTGACTGGTCTAAAATCAGTACTTCTATTTTACAAAATCTGGATTAAAGATGAACTTTAAAGATTGAACTCCATTTTTAATCTGTAAATTAATTCATTTTTTGTTTTACCTCTAAAGTAAATCCAGATAGACCAGAGGAACATCATAGTGAAGCCTCAACCTGAGAGCATCAGAAGGCCTGGATTTGAATTTTGTACTAATTTGCTGAGTTACTTAAATGCTGAACATCCTGAGTATCATTTATCTATAATGTTGGGATGATATTACCTGTAGACATGGGCAAAAATACTACAACTGAATGCTTGACATATACTGGCTATTTAAAAACCACTTTGACCTAAAAAAAAAAAAAACAAGAAATTGCAATCAAATAAAGCATTTTACAGTATTGCATAGACAAGCCTATTTAAAGACATCATGGAAATCAGGTTTCTTATAGAAATAATTATAGTAACCAGCCAAACTGAGAAAGATATTTTTCTTAAACTGAAATATCTGTTCTACTATTTGGTCTGTTTATTATTATAATTCTAATTACCAATGTAATTTTCACTCTACATGTGATAGTGTCTCTGTGGTGCCTGTCTCCAATAACATTTTCAAATCCCTTAGAAAAGACTGCTATGACCTAATCACAATTTAAGTAATCTCATTCTGTATTCATAAAAATCAAGGGGCTTCCCCTTGATGAAAACAATTTATACTTGCCAGGCAAACACTAGTATTTTGCTGACTGTATCAGTGTCAAAAAAGAAGCAAACTCACTGGGGAAGAAAACAAAATTCTAGATATCTTTTCTGCTACTCATATAAACTTAATCAGGGCTTGCAATTAAATTTTTGAAATTGTTCTATATCATCCTTAATGTTTAAAGCTTCATTTCTACTTCTGGGCCCCATCAGTAAATAAAACCCACGTATCATCCCTGTTAGCTGGCTTTTTAAAATGTGATGTCTTGTAGTTTTATTTACAATCTTAATCGCATCATTGATTTCAGTAATCTTCAGTAAGAGTAATTATTAATGCTGTCAAAAGCAGAGGTTGGGATTCAATTTTTTTTTTCCTTTAAAAAATAAACCTGTATAATTAAGATTAAGCTTAATAATGTGACTCTAGAGGAAACTCGTTTGCTATGATTGACTATGTAATACAACAAATATAATGCCTTCACTTAAACTTCTAACATACCCCAAAATACTTATATGAGCCACAAATGGTTAAAAAAATGCTAAGAGTAGGCACTCATCATAACACAGAAGTAACTAATTTTCTTTTTCATATAGGCACCCCACCAAATTCTGATTATTTTTCTTTAATTTAAGACAACAATATATCTATCTTGTCTACCAATGCCCCCCAAACTAAGGCATGTGAAACTTTTACTAACTCAGGTGTGTCTTAAGGACACTAAGAAAAATTTAAAAATCAAAAACAGGATTAAACCAATATAAAGAGATGAGACATTTTGAAGAAATCAGATTTTTCAATATCCAAGGCAATTTTTTATAGAAGGATAAAATGAGGTAATGCATTTTGATTTTCAGAAAAAGAGGTCATGATGTAATAAAGATTGTCATTCCATATCAGATCTCTTTATTTACATTCTGAAAGAAGGTGTGAACAAAGCATAAGTTTCCAAAGGATTACTTATTTTTCACTAAAAGACACAATATGTGAAGGAGCTGACAAGAATGTGAATGTACTCAATGTTGATCACCCACCCCATACTCAGGAAATATATTGGAAACAATATCAAACACTATTGCCCGATTTAAAATACTCCTGGACTGCTTACTGATCAATACCTCTTAAAGAAAGGATAAGAGTATAGCATCTGAACTGAAACAGTATTATTAGAAAATGATATTTTGAGCATTAGGATATATAATTCATGTTGCTTTCATTTGCTCAGACTATTGCAAAAAATCCATAAATCATTTTCTTGTTCATGTATTGCTTAAGTGCAATTTGTCATTCTGCATTAAAGGGCTGCTTCAGCTCATCAGTGCTTTTAATTCACTGTTTAGAGTTTTACAAAATGCTGGCCCTGTCTGATAACTGAAAAGACACTGAAATGTGAAGCCACATCAATATTAACAAGGTTAAGCAAAATGGAGAAAACGTTTCTACATTGAATATCAAGTAACACTTAAGAGCTAGTATTCTCAGTCCCCCAAACAGGTTGACTTGGTTTCCACTGGGTTCAAAGCATTAGAACACAGTAACTAAAGAGTTACCTGAATGCTTAGAACATATAGCATGTATATGCTATAAATCTTTTCCAGCAACTCTCATCAACACTCTCCTGGAGATGAACCAAAACAAACAGTATGGCACTGATTCCAAAGCCTTGCCTTCCCACCTCTGAAGTTAGGTTACACTGCTACAAATAAACCGATTTCATAGTTACCCATAAGAGCTGCCATAGAGTCCAGGTCCTTTGCGTTTGCTCTTTGCACTGTGCTTGCTTGGAATAGTAAGTGCAGTGAACCACCCAGCTCAACCCTGGCAGGGGTTTGGAGTTTGAAAGACTACTTATTAACAATTAAAAATTTTTTTTTTCTTCTATTTCTTTAAAAAAAAATTCTCTCAAAGCTCTGGGCACACTGCAATAATAAGAGGATTTAGAAACAAATTGCTTTCAAGTCAAGTTAAATCACTGCAAACACTCATTCATCCAAATGCTAGTTAACAAACTTGTTTCCCTTCCGCCTTTCCAGGAAAAGGGCAGGGAGGAAAGCAGCCCCGTGAGTTAGTTTCAAAGTCTGTGACTACTGTGTACAGAAAACGTGACTGTGAGAGTCTTAGCGCCCACCCTCGCCTGCTTCCCTTAGAGGACAATGAAATTAACGAGGATGGTTTATCACTCACACACCAACAAGGACTTTCTATGAAGACTGATTTTGACAATCAGCCCTCCAAATAATAGTAATAGTTGCTTTCCCCCATCTGTTTTAGGGTACAGTTTGCGTTGGCCCAGAGAGTTGGCGCTCCTGGAGGGGGCATGAGGAAGGAGAAGGGTTATGTTAGGGATTGCTTCTCGCCGCCGGTTTCAGTTATGAGGGGAGAAGGGGTTGAAGGACGCTGCATATAAGATACTCTGTACTTCAAAGAGGTTGTCAGCCCCACCATCTGGGCTGTTATTTTTGTAAATACGGCCTCACTAAATTCTGGGGTCCGCCGAGTGAAAAAGCAAAGGGGGGAATGTGCTCCATTGAGACAGCAAGGAAGAAAGTACACGGGTTTTATTTAAGAAGTATTTTTAAAGATAGATTTAAAGCGTTGTTCTGTTCCTTGGGTGACGGGGTGGGGCTGTTTAATGGTTCCAGGGTAAGGAAGCAGAGAAGATTGCTAACGCCAATGTCTCAATCGTGGCCCGGGACAACAGGCCGTTGCAATTACCCTTGGCTGGAGCGACGTAGAGGGAGGCCGACCGAGGGCTCGTGCTTGTTCTTACAAGAGGAAGACCCCGTCGTCACCCCGCCGATTTCAGAGCGCCTTGGAGACTAGAAGTCAGAGAGGCGAGACCTCTAGAGGACCCCGACCGGCTTCGCCAGCGCGGATCCTAGCCTCTGCGACCCAAGAAATCCTGCAGAGCCCCCAACAGGCCGGCCCAGCCGAACCAGAGCCCCAAAGCAAAATTTGCTGGCTTGTCCTGTGCCGCTTTCGCCGCTAGGAGACGCCTGTAACCCACGTTTGTGGAGAGAGTTTCCCTTTCAAACAAAACTGCTATCCAAAAAAAAAAAAAAAAATGCAGCTCAAGTATTACAGTAGATGTAGTGATTATTTACAGGCAAATCTGGCCATCTCTCCACGTTCTCATCTCCACCTCTGAAAGCTCTCTGGCTCTAAGCGAACGTCCAAAGTCTGCTCAAACTTCATCTACGTTTTGAGAACACAATCCCCCTCCCGCAGTTTCTGGATCTGCATTGTCATTCAGCCGCATGCTTCTCACACGCAAACACGCGCGCACACACAAGTGTTTCCGTATGTACAAATGAAATATTAGAAAATTACCGTCATTTTAAAAATGCTCCAGGATTATTCTGACGA
The DNA here is from genome assembly GCA_006410615.1 of Neotragus moschatus. Taxonomy (NCBI): domain Eukaryota; kingdom Metazoa; phylum Chordata; class Mammalia; order Artiodactyla; family Bovidae; genus Neotragus; species Neotragus moschatus. Next base: position 346,719 of record SJYA01002364.1, read on the forward strand.
GTCAGCTTGAAGACCTCAAAACATTTCATTTCAATCCTGCAGATCTAAGGAAAAATCAGGAAGAGGGGGAGAAAGTACAGATGCAATGCCATTATTAATATTCAGATACACTATAATCTCCTTTTCATTGATCCACAGGTCCTTTTAGAAACTGACGCTCCATTCTCAGCTGCAGACGTGACGCTAAAATCATTTTAACTGCGGCGGTTTTCGCTTGGCTTTGGCCAATCGTCAGTTTACTGCAGCTGGAAAAGGATTAGCCATTTTTGCTGGCATCCTTTCCTTCCAACCTCTCAAAGGCTGGACCTATCTCCATGAAAGAGCCAATGGGGGCGGGAGGGGGGGGTGGTTAGAGCAGCAGACAGGCACTCGCGGGACTCGCAGAGGCAAGCTTGTCTATATTCCCGGCCATGGCCACTCGCCTTTCTTAATTCCCTGCCAGGAGGGAATGACAACATACCTCAGGATCGGATAAACGACTCTCCTTTTCCCGCAGGTTGTGGCGGTGTTACTCCCGGATCATTCATTACCAGGAAGCCCCAAGGGATCTTTCTATCTTGTAGCATAAGAAGCCAACTGAACAAGGGTTGCATTGGTTGAATAAACAACCCTCTACAGACCATTAATTAATATACAATTACGCTTTTAAAAATCTTTTTTGAGAATTAACATTCAATCCACTCTAGCATTGAAGAGTTCGCGCTATATTTTAACTTCACAAGAACTGGGTGCGTTTACGAGCCGCTTTGCCCCGGCGCTTCGCAGAGAGTGAGCACTCGGAGCTCCTCAAGCGCATCCTTCGGGGCCCCGGAGGTGTTGTGGGGATGCTCCGTTGGGGCTTATACAGAGCGGTGAGCGGAACCAGGTGGGACGGATGCGAACGCCGTGGATGCATGTGAAAGCGCGTTTGCAGATATTCGCAGCCTCACACACACTGGGGCCCCGCGTGTGCACGGCCCCAGCCCACGCACCTACCATCACCCCCGCCCGCACACGCGTTCACAGCCGCCCCGCTGCCCTCATCCTGCCGTCTCGCTCCAGGCTGGGCAAGAATTGGTGCTCGGGTCTAGTGTAGGGAGGAGGGGGAGATCGCCAATTGTCAGAAAAAGAAGAAAAAAGCCTGTGCGCGCCGCCGCTGCGTCGCACTTGGCAGAGGGAGGCGCAGGGATATTCGAGGCGCCTTGCAGCGAACGGCAGAGCTCCGTGCTCGAGGCTAGAGAGTCAGCGCTAGGCTGGCGGGCTGGAAAGCAGAGCTCAAATGAAACTCCTCAGTCGTTGATCAAAGGGCTCACAGCTCAAACCAGGTCCCTAAGCGAATTAATCTTTTGGTAAGATACTGTGGATGTACGTTTAGGAAGGAAAGAGGCGAGTTTAAAGCGTCTGCGCGTCTATAGGAGCCGCCAGCGTTCATCCCTGGGCTAGCATCCCCTGGCTGTTTGGGACCCACCTCTGCTCCACACTCCAGCTGTCTAACCCCTTTTCCCCGCAGTCCCTTCAGACCGTCACACTTAGTTTGGCACAGCCTACGCCATATCTGTTTTTAAATGTCCTGCTAATCTCCACCAGAGTCCCTTAAATTGGTAACCCCAGCCAATTAGTGGCCCCTCTGCAACTTTTTCGTTTTTCTCGGTGACTTATTTTCACGATGAGCAGCAAGGAAAACACCTTAAAGGAAAAAGAATGTTAGCGTCACTGGAAACCCCGCTCCTGGGAGAGGTTACCGCCGCTGCTATTATGTTTTCGCATTTGCTGATGCAAACAGGGAAACCTCTCTATTCCCTCCCGGTTACCTGCGGCTGGGGACTAGGAACTTTCCGAGGCAGAGTCCCCAGCTAGCACCTCGGGACCTGCCGGGTGTTCTCGCTCTCACACTCACACTCACCCCGGCAGCCCAGGCGCGGGTTCCATCCCGCCCGGCCCGGTTACTGCGTGACGCGCCTTCTTGACGGCCGGTTTGTCCAATTAGTTCTGACTCGGTGGGTGGTGCTCCTCGGCGATTGGTTGGCAGAATGAGGGCGCTGCGCAAAAACAGAGAAGCGGAGCGCTCGGAGCTCAGAAACTGCCAGCCGAGATCGCGGGCTTAGGGCTGAGGCAGCAGGAGGAGGGAAGAACTGAAAAGCAGAGAGACAGGTTAGAGGAAAGAAGAGGCTTAGGAAGGAAACAGCAAAAAAGAAACTGCTCCTCACAGTTACTGAGAGGCAAACGACGGTGGAGATAAGGACAGAGAGAGGCAAGACTATGACAGCCAAAACAGACAAATAGAGCGAAAGAGGAAAAAATGCCAAGAACATCCATCCGGAGAAATGAAGAGAATGAAAGTTTTATGCTGCAGAGCCATTCGATGCTTTTCCGGCACAAATTTCCCTCGCTGTTTTTAAGCCCTTTTGCATTTGCCAGCCGTTGACAGTAAGAGGCATGTTCAGCGGTGCCAACAGCATCTCCTCTTCCTTCTCCTCTTCCTCTTCATCTTCCTCCTCCTCCTCCTCCTTTTCCTCCTCCTTCTTCTCCTCCCATCAGCGAGAAGACAAACCGAGGACAGTCTTGAAATACCGAAATTTCCTCCTTGGGATTTGCCAGCGCCGCGTTGCGCCAAGACTGTCGGAATAAAGGACGCTGACTATTGTATTATTATTTTATTAATTGGTCAGTGGGAAGATTACAGATGAGGAAAGGGGACGCCTGTCACCCTTCCTGCTCTAAGATTAATAATGAGGTTGAATTGGGGAAAACCCTAAAATGAAGCAAAAGAAATAAGATTTGTAAGGACAGAAAACCACAGGAGCCCCCCCACATAGCGCACTTTTATTTGTATTTTTTGAGATTTTTTTTTTTTCGTGGTGGTGGGGGAGGTGATTGGGTGGCTGACTGGCTGCGGGAAGCTGCTTCCTTTCCCTTTGGAGATGATTGTGCTATTATTCTTTGCCTTGCTCTGGATGGTGGAAGGAGTCTTTTCCCAGCTTCACTACACGGTGCAAGAGGAGCAGGAACATGGCACTTTCGTGGGGAATATCGCTGAAGATCTGGGCTTGGACATTACAAAACTTTCGGCTCGCGGCTTTCAAACGGCGCCCAACTCTCGGACCCCTTACTTGGACCTCAACCTGGAGACCGGGGTGTTGTACGTGAATGAGAAGATTGACCGCGAGCAAATCTGCAAGCAGAGCCCTTCCTGCGTCCTGCACCTGGAGGTCTTCCTGGAGAACCCCTTGGAGCTGTTCCGGGTGGAGATCGAGGTGCTGGACATCAACGACAATCCCCCCTCCTTCCCGGAGCCGGACCTGACCGTAGAGATCTCTGAGAGCGCCACGCCGGGCACCCGCTTCCCCTTGGAGAGCGCATTCGACCCAGACGTGGGTACCAACTCCTTGCGCGACTACGAGATCACCCCTAACAGCTACTTCTCCCTGGACGTGCAGACCCAGGGGGATGGCAACCGATTCGCCGAGCTGGTGCTGGAGAAGCCTCTGGACCGAGAGCAGCAAGCGGTGCACCGCTACGTGCTGACCGCGGTGGACGGGGGAGGAGGGGGAGGCGGAGAAGGAGGAGGAGGCGGCGGCGGGGGAGGGGGCCTGCTCCCCCAACAGCAGCGCACCGGCACGGCCCTACTCACCATCCGAGTGCTGGACTCCAACGACAATGTGCCTGCCTTCGACCAACCCGTCTACACTGTGTCCCTACCAGAGAACTCGCCGCCTGGTACGCTCGTGATCCAGCTTAACGCCACAGACCCAGATGAGGGCCAGAATGGAGAGGTCGTGTACTCCTTCAGCAGCCACATTTCGCCCCGGGCACGCGAGCTCTTCGGACTCTCCCCTCGCACCGGCCGGCTGGAGGTGAGCGGCGAGCTGGACTACGAAGAGAGCCCGGTGTACCAAGTGTATGTTCAAGCCAAGGACCTGGGCCCCAACGCCGTGCCTGCGCACTGCAAGGTGATAGTGAGGGTGCTTGATGCTAACGACAACGCGCCAGAGATTAGCTTCAGCACCGTGAAGGAGGCGGTCAGCGAGGGCGCGGCGCCCGGCACGGTGGTGGCCTTGTTCAGCGTAACCGACCGCGACTCAGAGGAGAATGGGCAGGTGCAGTGCGAGCTGCTGGGGGATGTGCCGTTCCGCCTCAAGTCTTCCTTCAAGAACTACTATACCATCGTGACCGAGGCCCCTCTGGACCGAGAGGCGGGGGACTCCTACACCCTGACCGTGGTGGCTCGCGACCGGGGCGAGCCGGCACTCTCCACCAGTAAGTCCATCCAGGTGCAAGTGTCAGATGTGAACGACAACGCACCGCGCTTCAGCCAGCCGGTCTACGACGTGTATGTGACCGAAAACAACGTGCCAGGCGCCTACATCTACGCGGTGAGCGCCACAGACCGTGATGAGGGCGCCAACGCCCAGCTAGCCTACTCTATCCTGGAGTGCCAGATCCAGGGCATGAGCGTCTTCACTTACGTGTCCATCAACTCCGAGAACGGCTACCTGTACGCCCTGCGCTCCTTCGACTATGAACAGCTGAAGGACTTCAGCTTCCAAGTGGAAGCGCGGGACGCCGGTAGCCCCCAGGCGCTAGCTGGCAACGCCACGGTCAACATCCTCATCGTGGATCAGAACGACAACGCTCCTGCCATCGTAGCCCCCCTTCCGGGGCGCAACGGGACTCCGGCTCGCGAGGTGCTGCCCCGCTCGGCTGAGCCCGGTTACCTGCTGACCCGCGTGGCCGCGGTGGACGCAGATGACGGCGAGAACGCCCGGCTCACCTACAGCATTGTGAGGGGTAACGAAATGAACCTCTTCCGCATGGATTGGCGCACCGGGGAGCTCCGTACAGCGCGCCGGGTGCCAGCCAAGCGCGACCCCCAGCGGCCTTACGAACTGGTAATCGAGGTGCGCGACCACGGGCAACCTCCCCTGTCTTCCACCGCCACCTTGGTGGTGCAGCTGGTGGATGGCGCTGTCGAGC
>SJYA01002364.1:351821-434566 GCA_006410615.1 Neotragus moschatus
TGTCGAGCCCCAGGGCGGGGGCGGGGGCGGGGGCGGGGGGTCAGGAGAGCACCAGCGCCCCAGCCGCTCCGGCGGCGGGGAGACGTCGCTGGACCTCACCCTGATCCTCATCATCGCGCTGGGCTCGGTATCCTTCATCTTCCTTCTGGCCATGATCGTGCTTGCCGTGCGTTGCCAGAAAGAGAAAAAGCTGAATATCTACACGTGTCTGGCCAGCGACTGCTGCCTCTGCTGCTGCTGTGGCAGCGGGGGGTCGACCTGCTGTGGCCGCCAAGCCCGGGCGCGCAAGAAGAAACTCAGCAAGTCGGACATCATGCTGGTTCAAAGCTCCAACGTACCCAGTAATCCGGCCCAGGTGCCGGTGGAGGAGTCCGGGGGCTTTGGCTCCCATCACCACAACCAGAATTACTGCTACCAGGTCTGCCTGACCCCCGAGTCCGCCAAAACCGACCTGATGTTCCTTAAGCCCTGCAGCCCATCGCGGAGTACGGACACTGAGCACAACCCCTGCGGGGCCATCGTCACCGGTTACACAGACCAGCAGCCCGACATCATCTCCAACGGAAGCATTTTGTCCAACGAGGTAAGGCTGAAGCGAAAGGACCACCATCTCTCATCTCCTCCATCCGAAAGCCTCCTCTAGCCCGGCCCTTGTATCTCTGGTGCACTGTGTATTTATTTTTAGGATATTAGCTTATTTGTATCTTTGTGGGGGCAGGAATGGAAAGCCGCCTCTCCCACCCCTTCCTGTGTAACTTAAACTTCGTGTCGTCCCTAATTTTCTGCGCTCCACCCTTCCACATTTATTTTCATTCCCCTCCTTTGGTGCTTTGCCACCTTGGACCCTCCTTCTTCCCTCTGGCATCTTTCCTTTAAAATCCTAGTCCCCTCACCCCACCCGACCCCACCCCAGTCCTTTCCCTTCTTAGAAAGCTGGGGGTAAAGGAGAAAGTGCCCAGGGGGAGAGGGAAATGCAGGGAGGGACCTTCTGGCACTGGCAAAGGTCTTTTTTTCCTCTTTGCATTTGTCCCAAGCATAATAAAGTTAATTGTTTGGCTTTGTTTATCGATGCCTTCAGTCGCGTGTAAAAGTAAGCTATAGATTGTTTAACTTTGCACAGTTGTCTAAACTCGAATGCATGTTTTAGTGAATGAGTTATCAGATCCTTGTTCTCTGAACTCGGGTTGCAAAAAAAAAAGCCTTCAGTTCTACTCTGGACAGCATTTACAGACGTTCTTGAAGCCCAAGGCCCACACAGTGTGAATTTGAATGAAGTTGCTTTGGCACAAACCCCTGTAAACGTAAACTCACGGAAAGGCTTCAACAGTTCTTGTCTTACATATTCCTTTTAGCTAATAATCACCTTCTTGCCATCGTTTTTGATCAATCACTGCTGTTGGCTTTCTTTATCAAAGAATTTGGCTTGTCAATTCCGATTTCCTTTTTTAAGATGGAGAAGTGGCGAAGTTGAAAGGAGGGAGGGAGAGGGAAAACAGAGTTGATTTCTGTAAAAGAAAGTTTGGACCGGAATGTGTGGGGTGGTGGAGGCGGGGAGGAGAATGCAGAGTGTCTTTGGAGGGGGAGAGAACTGGGGTCAGGAGGGAAGCGGGTATTATGAACTCCTTTTTTGGCAGGTTATTTTATTTATTTTGAGTCTTAGATATTATTCATTGAGTTTCATGAATATTTGTACAGCTCATTTGTATCTTAAGCACATTTTGAAAATAAACAACAAAATAATTCCATAAAATATCCAACCTTTTTGCTTATTGAGCGTGCTGTTTTTCTTGTGTCAACCAGTATGCACCTAAACACTTTTTTAGGCCACTGAAAGAAAGATTGCAGCGTATATCTAGGTTGACTCTATTGGAGACAATAGTTTATGAGGGCCAGCTATGAGGTTATTTGCATTCTCTCCTTAAAACACACACACACACAGACACACACACACACACACACACATACTTAAAATTGGCCATTTATTTGTGTATTTTTTTAACCTTTATTGAAAATCTAGGTATGCAAAATCTGCATATCTTCTTGCCTTTACTAGCACTAGTCTTTATAAAAAACTAGTCTGAGGTCTTAGAACAGCTTAGAAATTCCTTAAAAATGTACACAATTACTTAAGCTACAAATAGTTCCTAGCCTCAAAATCAGACTGTTAGTTAAACCCATAGCGTTCGAATGCTCTTGATTTATTTATTTTTTTTCTAGACTAAACACCAGCGAGCAGAGCTCAGCTATCTAGTTGACAGACCTCGCCGAGTTAACAGGTATGGACTGCTTTTTTTTCCTAGCTTGGTATATAGACAGATTACAACCTATTAAAAGTAGGAATTAGGTATATTGTTTAATATCAAAATAGAAAATGATAAAATATTTCCAATTAGGACAGGACATAAATATTGATTATATTAGGTTTTCTAGACAATAAATTTAAAAATATTGGTGTGTTTCTTTTATATACAACCACTAAGTATATTTGAATATTTTGTCAGTTTACATTCCTACACTGCTTCTGATAATCTTTCTGACTATTCCCGACATATACATATATATCTGTCCTATGAAAATGATATAAGCATATGCTTAGCTCCAATCATAGAATAATGATTGAACTTTACATGCCTTAAGGGCTCAAACTGACTGCTGATGCTCAGTGTTGGAGAGTTAGGCTTAAGGTTTTAAAAACTAGCTTTAGGCAGAAATCAAGAGCTATAAGCATCTGCAGCACCATAGGTGACCATGTGGTGGCAGAAGAATGTTTTCTGTGTTTCTTCAATCTTTTTTTATTCTAATATTCACATTTTTGTACTTCTAGTTCTGCATTCCAGGAAGCCGACATAGTAAGCTCTAAGGACAGTGGTCATGGAGACAGTGAACAGGGAGATAGTGATCATGACGCCACCAACCGCGGCCAGTCAGCTGGTAAGTGTGATTAAAGGGCAATGCTGACTTTTACAGTGGAATTTTAAAAAATAAATCCTGAGAGGACGACGTTTTAGGTAGTTTTTAGTGTTAGTAAACCTACAGAAAACTGGTGTCATCCTATGTTGACAATTGTATACTCAAAGGGACTTGTAATACAGTCTAATGCTTTAGAGAATGAAAGTTAGAAATTCATTGTGGAATACGTGAGATCATGAAACTTTTCTTTTTTATGTCATGTTCTTTCCGGGAATTATATTGCATACAAAGGACATAGATTTCTCACCTGGTCCAGTCCCCAGTCTTCAGTCAATTAAGCTATTATTAGCCTTGCTTACGGATGAAATAACAGAAGATGAATGAAATTGGTTGACCTGCACAAGGTCACAAGAGGATAAGTGAATGACTGGGAACCAAAATCCAAATTTTCTCATTTCCAGAGCAATGCATTTTACATATCACTGAATATTGAATGAGAGAAGGAATGGTGATTAAAAAGTCATGAATAGATTGAAAGCAGGATTTCCAAATCTGGGTTCTTAGGCTTCGAGACATTAGTAAACATTTGATAATGTGCATTTTCTGAAGCATTCCTCATATTTTCAACAGGATCCATGTTCAAAAGTTGATCTCTGGATGTATTTGCATGTAAAGCTTGAAGGTATTCCCTGATGGGAGTCACAATGTGATACATATTTTTTACTTTGTTTTACTTTATTTTACTTTACTTTTTTCCTGTATACCTGTCCCCTTAAATTTTATAGAATCCTGATAACTCTAGTTACTAATAATTAAAGAAGACACTAAAAAGAAATAAAATATGTACCTTAAAATAATGAAAACAATTTCACAAGGTTTGGATTTTCTTTCTCCTTTGCATTTCAACTATGAAGGATGCTTTTTGAATTTTTTAAAAACTTTTTCAACTGAGTTTTGTGTTTATCTGACACATATAGCAATGCTTTGTGTCACTTCTAAAAAACGCCCATCTGTTTAGAGGTTCAACTTCATTCACTTGAGCTTTTAAGGTTTATTTTGGTTAGTGATTAAGCCATAGGGAGATGGGGTTCTCATTTTCAAGGTAACATTGATCCTCGAGAGCACTCATTCCGTAACACACTCCATGGACCTCTGAAAGGTGTTGAGGCAGTGTGTCAAAGGGCAGCACCCGCCCCACCGTCGCCTGGCAGCCATGGTGGCTGCAGGCCTCTCCCTTGGCTCATGTGTGGTGTGTCTGAGTCTGCCTTGGCCTTGGGAAACGCAGGCAGGAGGAGGGGCAGAAAAGACTGCTCAAGGGTCTCTTTATATTGCTGCAAGTCATTAATATGCAGACCTAATGAGACTTGAGAACTGCCAAGAATCCCCGGAGGTCCCTGCCCCTTGCGGGCCTTCACGCTAAGTGAACAGAGCATCTATTTAGTGTCTGGGAACCTGACAACAAACCAGATCTTGCCAGAAGTTTATATTTGAGTACAAAGTCCCTTTCATTTTTGGCCTATATATGACATATGATTTATTGTTATCTTTTAAAAGGTGTACATTTGGAATTGCTCATTCCTATTCTTTTTTCAGTTTCTGATTTCATAGTCAGCCTTTTAAAGCTTTTGAAACAAAATGTTTAACATTAAAAAAAAAGAAAATTCCCCGCTGCATGTTTCCTTGTGGGTGTATTTTACTCCTTTCCCACTCCCCCTTACTTTTTTTTTTTTTCTGTAGCACTCCAGTCTCAATGAACATTTCAATTAGTTTAGTTCCTCAGACATAATGAGCCATAATAATTTAACTGAAGAAAGAGAAAGGAATAAACATCTGCATAAAGTGCTAAATTTGGAAGATGGATGGGAATATGTTATCAATGTGCCTTCCCAGCGGCTCTTTTATTTCGCAAGCACTCAATGTTGCCATTTTGGTAGCATTACTTACAAATTATTTGAGATGTCAAAACATTTGAAAATGTTAAATGCTAAATTGTGTTTGGAAAACATGTTTAAAAACAGGGTAGTTTTCATTTTTCTTATTAAAATGGAAAATTTTTTTTCTGTCTTTAAGTTTTTAACATGTAAGAGTATTACAGAGTTGACAATCTGTGGATCTATTTCATTAGCATTTATAGGGTTGCCACAACATAATGGGCATAGTGATAGCTGTTTTTGAATTGTATTAACACACTTGTATTAAGAAATAATTACACATTTGTGTGCTGAATTGCAGTCAGATTTAATATATCTAGTTTTATTGTTAAAATGATTCTGCATTGTTTACCTTTTAAAGTATAAAGTCCTAAATGCAGAGAATTAAGATGCCTTTACTTAATGACTTTTTTCCAGTCCATTCTTTGTTGTGTACTATAAACTTCACACCAAGTATCTAGAGTTAATTTCCTAAAAGTTAAGCCTATCTCAGGCAAACAGTTACATCTGCTTTATTTCCTTGTACAACCAGATATTGATGATCTTCCAATTTCACAATATTTGGCGAATATTCTTCATTATACATCTGTTTCCAGGGTTAGGATATGAAAAACTTTTGAGCTAATAAGCAAATCCCACTCAACTTTAGGTTTTAAAGGAGAAAGTTAGACTATCATGGAAAAACAACACTGAAAAGATATGAATTCTGAATTCTCTAGTTTAAACCTCATTTCATGTTACATAGTATATACTGTTTGGCTTAGTTCTTCACCTGTTTAAGCTTCCTAAGTCTTTATTTATTCCCACTTTCATTTGCCATGTTAACATTAATTTGTATTTAGTTATTTGGATATGCCTTCCGTTTATTCTTCTATGAACAGTTTTCCTTTTTGTTCTTTCTCCCTCCTCCCCACTTGCTTTTCTCCTCTCTAAGCCATTTGCAGTCACCAATTTTGTTCATAGAAGGGCTTTAAACACGGAGGCAGCTGCACAGAGAATCACATAAGCTTTTTCAGTTTTCCACTGCACCTGGCTCCATGTGTGGAATTCTTCGACTTGACCACTGGTCTGTGGCACTTTCTCTCTATAGCCTTGTCAAGGTGCTTTCCGTTTTTTTCAGTGCACTATTGATGTATTGGTTAGGTATGGCAGAAGTCCAAGGAGATGTGGTAAATGCTTGCATAAACCATTACAAGGGGAGAAACTGATTAATCACAGCTCAAATAGCCAAAAAAGAAAAAAAGCCAAAGTGAACTTAANTCTATAGCCTTGTCAAGGTGCTTTCCGTTTTTTTCAGTGCACTATTGATGTATTGGTTAGGTATGGCAGAAGTCCAAGGAGATGTGGTAAATGCTTGCATAAACCATTACAAGGGGAGAAACTGATTAATCACAGCTCAAATAGGCAAAAAAGAAAAAAAGCCAAAGTGAACTTAAAACTAGTTTATGTCCAATTTTATAATACCATTAGATTAAAAGATAGATTTTTTTGTCTGATTTAAATACTGATACAGCATTTTTAGCTGTAGAGTCTTAAACATTTTAGTATTATTGGAGGTAGATTTAAGGAGATCTATTTAGCTGTAAGTAGTTGTTTCCCCCCACCCATTTATTAAGTACTTACAATGTGTACACTAAGATTAAATTTGAATTTATTTTTAATAATTGACCTTCTTAAAATGTATATTGAAGAAGAAAACCCTCATAAGTTAATGTTACTTGTTATAGTTTACCTGAAAATTTTCAAGTTTCTCTTCTAAATTTTTCTTTTATTTAAAAGGCACGTTAGCTTCTAAAAGTGTTTATTTCTTAACTAATTATTATGAGATGTGTACATGACACATGGTCAAAACTTGACTACAAATTTAAGAAGTGATTTATATTGTCAGTGTTTTCATATTAGTAGAAAAACATATATCATGAAATGAATTAAGCCGTTGTACTACTACTGCAATATCAAGAAGAATTTTCGGGCTATCATAAAGTTAAAAATTTCCCTTTCTCAACTCCAATAAAAATTTAGATATTGGCAATTAGCTTCTGGCTTTATAAATAAGGTGAATTTATATCATAGTCTGAATAAACAAAAGGTTTTTGCTCAGGTTTCTGGTGAAAATATGAGCTACAACTAGGTAATGTGGAGACATTTACAACTGAAAAAGGTATAAGACAAATATTAAGATAAAATGAAGAAAAATATAAACATATTGAAATATGTTAAATAGTGAGAAAATTTTGATGTGCATGTTTTTATTTTTTCATAGATGAATTATGTTGTAAAATCTTTGCTCCCAAACCAAACCAAAAACTACAGAAATTTTGGTGATTATTTTTAATATCTCTAATTCCTCTAGTGTTAAATAATTAAAAGAAGACTTACAATTTCCTCAAAAATATGTGTGATGATTTTTTTAACTAATTTATCATATTGGGGAAAAACTACATTTTTTGAAGGCTTGTTACATGAGAAAGGTCCATGTAATTTTATTGTATTGAATTCATCAGAAAACAGAACAAATTGACTATAATTACATTTTTTAAAATCACAGTTTGTTCTCAGTGGTAATATCACAGCCTCTGACTATAAGGGATCAAGTTACTTGCTAGTGTAAAAAGATGTATTTTAAAATTTGTCTAAATATATCTCTGTATAACAGGCAGTCTATCACTTCAGCTGTCGTGCCATGTAGAACAGACCATTTCCAAGAAGTGGAAAAAAATAAATTGCAAGAAATTGCAAATAAAATCTGTATGTTGAAATGCTTCTTTAGGAATAACCAAAACTTCATAACTCAGGTGCGGCCTGTAGCTTTCTGCTATACAAGTCTCACAGCAAGTCTCAACGCCTTTATTCTAAAATAAGGTCATTTGAATGAGGAAAACAAAATGATGTTGAAGTTATTTTCTCTTGGGCCTTCAACCTGAAATGTTAAAAATTTCCGAAAGCAGTGTGAAAGATACATTTTTAAATGTCCCATGTACTAAAATACTTGGCATTCTGGTCCTTTGTGCAGTCATTGACCACCACAAAACTTAAACATGCCTCTGCTTGTCTGGTCATTAAAATAATATACTTAATGGGGACTAGTGATATATGAAAAAAAGTCATTTTCGTCTTTCAGTGGCTCCCTAAGGTGAGGCCAGGTAATGGGCACAATTTATTTGGTTCTCAAACTATACATTTGAGATGAAAAAAAAATTTTTTTTCAATGAATATTTCTAAAACTTATTTGAAATCTATTGATATACTTTTTATGTGATTAAAAAAATTGTTTATACATCTGATATATTCCTCATGAAAAATTAGTACACTTGTTTTGTTGGTAAAACATGTGAAACATATTCATGCACAAGGTGTGCCATCTTCCCTTTCCTTGTAGTTACTTAAAGCTGTGTTATCACTACAGGGATCCCATTTTAAAAGGAGTAGCTCATAAATTTATGAGGAACATTATATACAAGTGTTGTTCCCCTTTCAGGCAGGCAACACTATTTATCCAACAGAAAACTTTATCATATTTCTCACTTTTCTTGTTATGCACATGATAATTTTTTTGTACAGGTTTTCAAGTCAGAGACTTTATTTCATCATCTAAGGGAATTTGCCTGGAAACTCCCATGGACGAAGGAGCCTAGTAGGCTGCAGTCCATGGGGTCGCTGAGAGTTGGACACGACTCAGTAACTTCACTTTCTCTTCTCACTTTCATGCACTGGAGAAGGAAATGGCAACCCACTCCAGTGTTCTTGCCTGGAGAATCCCAGGGACAGCGGAGCCTGGTGGGCTGCCGTCTATAGGGTCGTACAGAGTCAGACACGACTTGAAGTGACTTAGCAGCAGCAGCAGCAAGGGAATTTTAACTAGCGTCTAATAAGTCAAAGAGGCAGCAAACCATACACTTCAAGAGAAGAAATTCAGCACAATTGAATATCAACTAGCCATGAAAACAAGTTCTAATAAAAGTACCTTCTAATATCTCATAAAAGTACCTTCAAATATCTTAAAGGTAATGCAGAGACTAGATCATTAAAACTTTTCTGTGTGATTATCATATTCAGAATTATAAGAATCCTTGGGTACAGTGCTCAAAAAGATGTGAAATACTGTTAATGGTCTCATGAGGTATGTTTGAAAGGGTTTTATCAGTTATATGATGAAAAATTGTATTAATTCCAAATTTTGCCTTAGTACCCATCTTTATCAGGATCCGGTAATATAATTCTATCTTAATATTTGAATTTTCACATCAGTTTCAAATTTAATACAATATGTTTATTTTTAAAATAATTGCCCATAATTGACTTTTAATGGTACCTCAATCTATCAAAAAGACTTTTTATTGCTTATCACACTATAAATAGGGAGTGTTTAGAGTACAGTGAGTCAACCTACAGATCTCTATAGCTTCTAGTTACCTGCTGTGTCTGTGTGCATCAGGGATATTCTTCCCTTCCTCTTTTTTTTTTTTTTTCCTAATACCTATCTCCTTATGCTGCTGCTACTACTGCTGCTAAGTCGCTTCAGTCGTGTCCGACTCTGTGAGACCCCATAGACGGCAGCCCACCAGGCTCCCCTGTCCCTGGGATTCTCCAGACAAGAGTACTGGAGTGGGGTGCCATTGCCTTCTCCGTATCTCCTTATAGGAATAAGATAACTTAACTTCCCTGGTGTCTAGAAAATAGTTGACCTGCTCTACTTGCTGATCTTAGTCTAATTCCTTATCCTAGCTTCAACTCAACGTTTATGTTCCTCAATAATCCACTGATCAGTAATTTAGTTCTGGGTTTATGCATGACAATTATCAATAGATTATTATAATCGAAGTCAGATTTAGCGTTATACATGCTGCCGCTGCTGCTGTTTAGTCGCTAAATCCTGTCAGACTCAGTGTGACCCCGTGCACTGTAGCCTGCCAGGCTCCTCTTCCCATGGGATTTCCCAGGCAAGAAAGCTGGAGTGAGTTGCCACTTCCTTCTCCAGTAGATCTCAGTGCAAGGATCAAACTCCCCTCTCTTGCATCTCCTGCTTGGCAGGCAGATTCTTTACCAATAAGCCACCTGGAAAGCCTCAGCATTATACACAGTTTAATTTAAAATTTAAAAAGTCATTATAATGTGAGATTAATATATGATAAGTTTGGTGTTATTTCTTTAAACAATTTACATAATTAATTGTTTTAAACTCCAAAATACTTGAGGATAATCTGGGGTCTTAGTAATTATGAAAAAAAATATTTCTTTGTATTATATAAAGAGCTGTTAACATATGCATATAAAAAAGTAAATTATTGTGTGTCAGGATTTTACAAACTAAAACTTGCTCATAAGCTCAAATCACTCATAATATTTATAAAAGAAACAATCAAGTGTTTTCATTACACTCTCTTGATTAAAAAAATAATCCATGGTTTTTTCACACCAGGCATTTCATGCATTTGAGAGTCTGACGTACAGAATAATCACTCTTTGGTTATTTCTAATTGATCCTATTTTTAAACATATTTAATAAATGCATTGCCCTGTCTAGAAACACATTAAAATGTGATTTTTGTTTGTGTGCTTACTTTTTTACATAATGCTAGTTATCAAATTGAATAACAGATAGTATTCTGTAGTGCCCCAAAATGATATTTTGCTAAAGAGACTGAGTGAGCTTTCTTGGGTCATAAATGTCATGTTTAGTATTCTTATCAGTCTACAAGAGACAATGAAACTTGAAGATGTCATTTGAAATCTTGGTATTCTAAGATCAGTAAGCAAACATTTCTGTGTTGTCTGGGAACAAGTAATAAGGTATTCGTCAATAGCGTCTGCAGCTGACTCACCTTGCACTTGGTTACCTTGGTTTCACTAATTACAGTCATTTGTTCTGGGCTTGTCTAAGTGGTAAATGATAAGCAGTTTGTAGTAATATGGACTACGAGAGTATCTGAAAAAATAACTTGTAGGAAGTCATTTTCTAAGAATCTAAAAAAGCATGCTCTTGGCCACTCTTACAATTTATTGGTATATCGATGTCTAAGTGGTAAATGATAAGCAGTTTGTAGTAATATGGACTACAAGAGTGTCACTGAAAAATAACTTGTAGGAAGTCATTTTCTAAGAATCTAAAAAAATCATGCTCTTGGCCACTCTTATTCTTATTATTTATTGGTGTATCGATATGTATGCCATGTTTCTGTTGAATTTTGCTTTTTATTTCATCTCTAGATCTTATTATCTAAATATCTTCACTCACGCTTCCCATATTTCTTCCATTTTTGTCTCTAAGGAAAAAAATATGACTTATCATCATTAGAAATTACAGGTAATGAAGGCTTTCCACTTGGGTTTTATTTATTCTGTTACGAATTTCAGAGATTTTCTTTTTTTTTAGTATTCATCCTCACTATTTTCTAATTATTTAAATAATTTAGAGTCAATATTTTCCCTCAACATCCTGACCAGTTCAGAAACATCTATCTCAAAACCCTGTTTGCCAAGAGTCCTACCCTTTACAAAATAATATAAAGTGATTTGGGGCTCCTGTCAGGTTAACACAAGAAAAATCTGTTAAGATACCTTTACCCATTACTCTTTACATTGCCTGTAATTTTTCACTTCTAAGCCGGGAAGATTCCCTGGAGGAGGGTGTGGCAGCCCACTCCAGTATTCTTGCCTGGAAAATCTCACGGACAGAGGAGCCTGGTGGGCTACAATTCATAGGGTCACAGGAGTCGGACATGACTGAGCCACTGAGCACAGACACAAGCAGCTGGTCGTGTTGATGAAGCCTCCATCCATAGCTTCTCTGTTTTCTGCTCACAGGTATGGATCTCTTCTCCAACTGCACCGAGGAATGTAAAGCACTTGGCCACTCAGATCGGTGCTGGATGCCCTCTTTTGTCCCTTCTGATGGACGCCAGGCTGCTGATTATCGTAGCAATCTGCATGTTCCTGGCATGGACTCTGTTCCAGACACTGAAGTGTTTGAAACTCCAGAAGCCCAGCCCGGGGCGGAGAGGTCCTTCTCCACCTTCGGCAAAGAGAAGGCCCTTCACAGCACCCTGGAGAGGAAGGAGCTGGATGGACTGCTGTCTAATACACGAGCGCCTTACAAACCACCATATTTGAGTAAGTATTACATAAAAGGCTGTATCAAAGTCTTCCCTTTCAGGAAATAAAGTTCAACATGCCCTTCTTCTTAGTAAAAATAGAATTCAGGTTGTTTTCAAAAACAAAGATAAAAGTGACTCCAGAATGCAGGCAGCACTTTACAATACTAAAACGAATATACTTAACAGGAAGACAGGTTCCTGGGTTAGTATATTAAATCAAACATAACTTCTGATGTTGTCGAAAACATTTTTCAAATGATCTTCATATTTCCTTTGAGTATTGCTCACCTGTTTACTTGATTTCCATGTGTTTCAAAGGGCTTATGTAAGGTGGAAAAACGTCTCCCGACACAATTCATAGAGAAATTCTGTTTTCTTATTGATATTAGCATTATTGCTTAGTCATCCGTTTCCCATAAAGACATTAAACATGTTAGGCTAAGTTCAGAATACACAGCAGCCATCAGTTTGATAATTTTGCGTAGTTTAGTAATATGTTGGCATGGATTCAGTTAACTTATCAGAATCAGAGGGACTACATACATGATGAAAGCATATCAATACAGCAATATTATTCATTTATTTACAATAGGTTCTTCTTCTAATATTGGGACTTTGATAATTGTACTCAGCTCTTTCGATTTTGGGACCCTAGTCTCTAAGTGAATTGTTTTATACAATCAGCTGAAAAACAAATGCTTTAGGATTATTTAGTATATTTTATTTGAGGGTCTTGGTAAGGAAATTATTCCATTTATTCTCTGCTATAAAGGAATCTTTACTTTTTAGTTAATGGTTAAATACCACTGATGATTCAATATTTTGTTCAAACCACATCAACTAATATTTGATAAGTGGAAAATATAAAAACTTAATCAAAAAATGATTTTTATCTTGTACAGCAAATCCAATGTACATGTCATTTTTTACTTTCATCTTCCAGTGCAAAAAATAAAAATAATGTTACTGTAAATTAGAAACAAAAATGAGCCACTGCAGATATACCATTTCTTTTATGACTTATGAAGTGGGATGAAAAAAATACTTAAATGGAAGAAAAAACCGGAAGAATTTAGCCCTTTTATGTAAATATGAAAATCATTGATTAAATACATGGAGGATAAGGATATGGCTACAACTCTGGATATTGATAATAAGAGTTAGTTATTATCTTATGATTAAAAATGTGAATCTGCCATTGAATACATGCATTCTGATAGCAACAATGATCAAATTGTGTATTTAGAAGGATTGCATTCAGTTTTTCAAATTACTTAGAAATGACATAGTATATTAGCATTTCAGAACCAAATAATTATGCCTCTCTATGAATTATTGATATTTGTTTTGCTTCATTTTATAAAGTTATGAAATATGAGGGCACAAATACTTAAAGAAGGTATTTTGTTGAACTATCTAACAAAATATCTTATAGATGTAATTTGGATGCTAAAGTCCTAATGTTTAACTTACACATCGTCATACACTATGATTTAAAGCAGCTTAAAATCAAACTTTAATAAATAAGGACATATTTAATAAATAAATAAATTCACTCTTTGCCCCTCAAACTAAATTTTGGATTTAAAATTTTGCTTACCAAAGTTTTCCAAATTTAAAACCACATATTCTCACTAGTGTTTCACTTAAAGTAAGAATATACACTACAGAAATATATTACCAGTAATGTCAAGGCAAAAATTCAAAATGTATATGATTCAGAGTAATTCAAATGTATATTTCTAAATAAATATACAATATTTTCTGTTAGCATATATTACCTGGTAAATCTACATTAAACATAGTGAGAAATCACTTCACCCTCTTTAACTCTTAGTGAATACCAACCTTGATGAAGCTTCATTTATATTATAGAACTAAAATTTTGAACATCTATAAAAGTCTTTCTCTACTGACCAGCTTTTCTTTTCAGTTTTAAAAATCATGGTAACATTTTTTGTTGATAAAAATTTTAATGCTGCATAGATTATAATGCCAATATCTCTACTTTAGGAGTCTAGTATTTTCATTTAGATCCTTGATTTCAGGGATTATGAAATATGTTACCAGTTATATCTACTGCTAGAAATCAAAGAATGCCTGTATTATTTTACTAAGAAAATTAAGATTTTTTTTTGCATATTATCCAGATGTGTTTTATAATCAATTAATTTTGAGTAGCAATTTATGTCTTCTGTTTTAGTCAGCTCAGCTCACATTGCTCAAAATTTAGGGTTTGAGGTAAAGTGTGACCAGGATGAAAAAGAAGCAGAATATTAGCTATTTTGCTGTTTTTATTTATACTCTCCTCAGTTCTTCATATAACTTTAGTCATATATGAACTTTTTTTAACTTCCAGTGTTTAATCTCGTTTTAGACACACAGTTATCTTTAAAATTACCTTGTGCCTCTGACTTAATAAGCATAGTCAATTTTATGCTTAATCTAACTATACAAACTATATCAGAACCATACATTCCTGAGTATTTTGTCCCCAAATTCACATAGTGGTAGCTGTTAATATGTGTATCATTTATCATCAGAAATGAAAATATTCTCATCTTTTAAATTGAAAAGCACGTCCCTTATGTTACTAAAGAAACTAAAAATTAGCACTAAATACCTTTTCATGCAGTTTTACTTTTGCTAAACATACATTTAGTTTTTAAATGAACATAATGTACATTTTTATGTTAAAAAATGTAGCTGTATATTTAGTTACTTTTGTGAAGCCCTAAAAAAAACCGTTATGAAGCTAGTACTATCACTTAGAAATGATCCCAGGGAAATGGTGATATGCTTAATAATACAAATGAGGTCATTGTCTGCATCCAAGAACTTTCCATTTCTACACCCCTGATTGCTAGAGTTAAAATTAAAAATTGGAGGAAAACAACTTTTACACAAAAGCATATATATACATGTTTTAAAAATATTCTTTGTGTTTATAAATAACTACCTGTATTCAATTTTATTTCTTCCTTTTTCAATGTATAAGAAAAGATCCATGAAGAGCATACATAATGCACTTAATGAAATGGAACTTACTTTTTTTAATCAGGAGTAATTTTGAACTTATCTGTTAATACTTAACATCATTAGTCATGAGCACTTTACGACTATGCCTTCTCTTATTTGTGTTATGTTGTAGATTTCTAATACTCTAGTAAGGATTTATGTTGTAGATTTCTAATACTCTAGTAAGGATCAAAGGAATACATTGAAAGATTGAGAAAATAAATTTAAACATGTAGAGTATGGTCATACAGTGTTTAGATTTTATTTTAAAATGTTAGTAAATTTTAGCTTAGCTTTACCTTTAATTTTTACTAGAATAATAACAAATAATAAAATATAACTAACTTTTAATAGAAGTTAATAATTGTTTCAACACTTGCTAAAATGAAATAAAAATAGTCTCTGGAGTTTAGAATTCCTTATATTCTTTCATATGGAATTCAATAATTTCTTTAAAACTATAAACGTGTTATTTAAAAGTAACATGTTTCAAGTGACACGATAAGTTAAACATAAAACAATCTAGATAGTCCAAGCAAATAAGGAACATAAAAATAATTTAAGTTCAAGAATATAACAGGTAAAAGTTATATCATTAATGTAATTTAGAAAATCTCAATATTTAAAATAGTAGATTTAATACTGGGGACTTCCCTGGTGGCTCAGATCGTTGAGTCTGCCTGCAGTGCGTGAGACCCAGGTTCGATCTCTGGGTTGGGAAAATCCCCTGGAGAAAGAAATGGCAACCCACTTCAGTATTCTTGACTGGAGAATCCCCATGGACAGAGGAGCCTCAGTTCAGTTCAGTTCAGTCCCTTAGTCCTGTCAGACTCTGCAACCCCATACACTGCAACACTCCAGGCTTCCCTGTCCATCACTAACTCCTGGAATTTACTCAGACTCATGTTCATTGAGTCAGTGATGCCACCCAGCCATCTGATCCTCTGTCGTCTGCTTCTCCTCCCACCTTCAATCTTTCCCAGCTTCAGGGTCTTTTCAAAAGAGTCAGAGGAGCCTGGCAGGCTACAAAGAGAAGTCGCAAACCGTCGGACACGACTGAGCGACTTCACTTTCATTTAATATTATTTTTGTAATCTTTCTTGCTCATGATTTTGGCTTCACATTTTGAACATTATCTCTTCCGATTTTTTTTTTTTTTGTCTGAAAGCAAGTATATCTTTCAGTTTAAATCAGCCTAAACAATACCGGTACTAAAGATATAAGGATTTGTGTTTTGGAAACCTGTTGATTTCTTGTCAAAAACATAATCGTTCCGTAAGAATTGAAGACAATTATAAGATAAATGGCTAATGAAGTTTCATCTAAAATGTATTTGTGAAATATTTCTTTTATTTGTTTAAGGAATCATACAAAATAAATTATATTGAATAGAGTGAAAAAGCCTACATTGATACGATTTTTTAAAAATCCTAAATCCATGAAATTTTCTACAATCCTAGGACTGTAGGAACTATCTATTGAAAACTGTTGCTATTGATTCTGTTTTCATATCAAATAACATTTATAGTGGTCCAGGTGTGTCAAAAAAATCACTCTTGCTGTCTCCTGACCTAACTTTGTTTTTGCCTACTTTGGAGCCCTTTTGAAATTTCAACCCAAATCATACATAACATAGAGTTAAGAAAAGATGTCAGAAGTTGGAAACATTGCGTTTAAAATACTGCTGCCACTTTAACCTAGACTTTTCATTGGTGACCATCATTTTAGGAAAAATTCTTCTTTGTATCTATATTATTTCTACCTAGAACTTCTTAAAATTGTAGAGTATATTTTGTTGAGTCCCACCTTTTCCAGTCCTTTCATTATTTCAGTCTGCCCTCTGAGTGTTGAAGTCAAGATTGTGTAGGAGCATATATAGAATTCAAAATAAAATGACTTTTCTTAGCAGTACCGATTACCCTTATATCCATGTATAGTGTTTTCTTTGGGATTTGTATATTCCTTTAATGTCATAAACATAGCACCACTTTACTAAATATTAAATTCCACAAAAGGTATTTTTATATGTGGCCTTTTTAACATTTTTGTTTTTTAGGTCCATACTTTACTAAATGAATGGACATCTTTTTCAATATTTTTTTCCTTTTTTTAAAATGGATTTTTTTTCTGTTCACTTTTTCTTCAAGTTGTACTGCTTTTTTAAAAAAAATATCCTATTTCTGAGATTTTTGTTCTTTCACTAATCTTCATAAAAATACATCTAGATTTGTAAGCCTAACTAATTTATTACTTTTCTTAGTTTATCTCTTTGTGACAAACCTCTGGTCTTTGAATCACACCAGTGTTTCTATTTTTCCATTAAATTCTTTTATTTTGTAATTATAAATTAATCTCTCATAGTCAAAAAAGTTTACTCACCTCAACTCTGTGAGCAGGAAACATATGACAACTCAAGATCAGAAGAAACCTGACCCTAGTTCATAGTCTCTATATATCTACTGTTAGAATTTAATGTTCACTGAATTTTATAATATTGCGCTGTTTTGAAAAATGGTAATCTATTCACAATTCATATCATTAGTCCAGTTAACTGATACAGCAGCTGACTGGAACCTTCCTATACTCTAGATACGTGAGATGTTATAAAATTATATTGTTTCTTCTCCTTTAGTTGTTGAGTAATAACCTTCTGTAACTAATATGATTTAAAGTGAAAGATGCAAAAATCTTCTAAGGTGCAGATATGAAACAGAGCAGTTCATTTTAAATCTATACATCTGGCAATTTCTGTGGACGATTTGCATTTTACTTATTTAGACAGTAGTGCTTCTCTTACAATATGTCATTTAAAAATTTGTGCCTTTGGGTGAAACTAGTTAGTAGCCAATACTTTCTTGACATATTTAAACTCATTATGCAACTATGCATATTATAAGTGCAAAGTCATTATGTGATGGAAAATGAATTAATGGATGAATAAGTGTTATTAAAGTAACCAAATTTTCTTTAATGCTGTCATCGTATTTTAATTTACACACACGTCTACACACAGTTTTGATATCTCTTGGAGAAGGAAATGGCAACCCATTCCAGTAATCTTGCCTGGAAGATCCCATGGACAGAGGAGCCTGGCAGGCTACAGTCCATGAGGACACAACAGAGTCAGACACGACTGAGCAACTAAACAACAACTACACACAGTTTTGATATCTCTAGGCAAACTATCTGGTAGCTCGGCGGTAAAGAATATGCCTACCAATGCACAAAATGAGGGTTAGATTCCTGGGTTGGGAGGATCCCCTGGAGAAGGAAATAGTAACCCACTCCAGTATTCTTGCCTGGGAAGTTCCATGGACAGAGAAGCTTGGTGGGTCACAGTTCATGGGGTCACAAAAGATTTGAATACGATTTAGCCACTGAACAACAGGCAACTCTCTTTATTCAATTAATAAAACATGTTTTACATTGCTTATATTTCTCTCTAAATAGTGTCTATAAGCTTTTATGAGGGAAGACAGAGTTTGAACTCATTCAAAATACTGAAATACACCTAACAAAAGTGTTTTGTGAAATATGATTTTTTTTAATACCTTAAGAGTTTAAATTTCTTTTGATTTATTCAAAGAATTGAATTCATATCCTAAGGAAGAAATATATTTGTTTTTATTTCTTAGCATTTTAATTGCTCCCCTTTCTTACCAGGTCTGTAAAATAATACTTTACATTTTACTTACTAGCAACTTTCATACATAAGCTGTCATCTTTCACAGTTTTTAAAGCTAGTATATGTCTCTTTCTTTGCTCTATTACAGTCACTTATTCTTCTTACTTAGTTCCCAGGTAGGAGGTGTTTATTTGTGTGTTATTAATTACATTTTCAATTCATTGATACATGGTTAAATAAAATACTGAAGGTCATACAGAAGAGACAATTAAGAAAACTAATTTATATATTTATTCAAAGTTTTACACCGCTTAGTAAGTGATTCTTTATCTACATAAAGCCGTTCTTTTTGTGCACACTTTGCATTTTATTAAATTAACATTTAGCATATTAATATTATTTATATACCTCATTTTATATTACAGATCATTTTCATCCTCTTTCTTATTTTGTACATTGGAAGTAAATCCATATAAGCATTTGTCCATCACGTGAGCCTAATAAAGGAAGATTATCAATTAAAATATAAATAGAATTATCAATCAAAAGGAATATCTACTTGGGAATTTTTCCTGCCTCATCATTCTGAAGATCATGGGTCAAAATTTAAATGCATTAATTTATAAAGATATTGTATATAAGTCTGGAATTTACAACTTCAATTGCTCATAAATATCATTAAACATTGTTCAATACTCAATGTGCCAGACTTTTTTTGAGTGAGTCTGCGTCTTCTGAAATCCTTTTAATAGAAATTAGATAGCATCATTTAGACAATGTAGTTTAGAAACTGTTTTGGACCATAAGGTTCATTTCTCAAGATTAGATAACACTACTGAGTCAAGACTAAACTCAGCATAATGTGGATCCACTTAATGCTTCCCAAATAAGATTAATAATAATCTTGGAAGTTTTATGTTAAAGTCCAATAAGACTCCCTAATTACTGCATTAATGATTTCTAATAACCTACATCAGTTTAGGTGGGGACAGTATAGAACATTTGAAAGGTTTAACCCAAAAATGTAATCACATACAAAATGACATGAATAAAAACAAGTCGTAAGGTATAAAATTTACAGGAAAAGTCAGGTCTTTATTTCTTATTCTTTGATACAATACACAACTTTATGTTTATACATTATATCTACGTACTTAACTTCTAGGCACTTCTTTCTCCTAGAGACAGATTATTTTTAACTGTAGGGATTAAAAGATTATATGTGAAGTTTATTTCAATAAAAGTTTTATAACCTTTGCTTTAAAGTGCTCTCTAAATCATCAAGCATAGCTTTTAAGTCATTGAGTTCAACAAGTGATTATAAATATATTTTCTGTGTCCTATTTTCATGATTCTGTTGTATGGATACAGTTATGCATATATGTATCCCATAGAGAAGCATTATATTTTTAATTTAATTTTTAATTGTATCTATCAGTTTCCAGGGAAAGAATAAACAAAGATTATGCTTAAGATAAGAGTAAATTTATTTAACTAACTGCTACTTCATTATCAGAAGCTGTTTAACATGATAGTGTAGTGCTTTTTGAGGAACAGATGAGTGATACAATCAAGTTTGGTTGTTCCTTTATTTTTTTTAAACTACTAGTTGTACTTTTGAGGAACAGTTCATATTATATCATGTAGCGAAATTAACCATAACTCTGTAGAGAAAATAGATGTCTATATTATAAGGAAGACGTTATTATTACTGCTTGTAAAAATGTTGTAATCGGTAGGGCTTTTTTTCTTTTTTAATGTTGATGTCGACTAGAATCCCATACAAGATTCTAATATCACTTGTGTTGGATATTTAACTGCATGTTTTACACAAAGTAGAAAATTGACATTAGTTTGTCATCAAATATTCCAAGATTCATATATATGCCAATAACTATGTTTCAGCTGAAATTTGGATAATTACTGTTATTCCATAAAAAGCATATTTGTAAATGTTTTTGTCAGAAATTTCCAAAATAAATGTTTTGAAAGATAAGAAAAACTTAAGCCTAGAAGTAATACATAAAATAAACTCAATAGCACATGTATATTTCCTATATTGTTAATCATCTTGGGTAAAGAAATAGGGTAGGACGCTTCTCTTGTACCTAACTAAACACTGTTGGGCTTTGTCTCAAAGGGCAATATACAGCAGGAAGTTTTTGAGTCAAAAATGGCAACAGTAGATAAAGTATACATAGCAAGATGTCTTGATGATGTACACTTGATGGTGTATTTAAGATAAAATACTTCTCATGTAGGTTTAGTTGAAATGGTGGTAGGTCCTCAGATAAGAAAGTTAATGTTATAGTTTGACAGTTGCTATCCATTTATTTTTAGAAATATGTAGAAAACCTAGAGATTGACCTACAGAATTATTGTACTTTTCATCTTTAATAAATCTGATGTCAGAACTAATCCCCTTGCTAGTGACTAGTAATGTGGCTTTAAGTTTTATTTGCCATAGAATTGTTCATCAGACATTTGCACTGGAGGTCATGAGTCTAGATCTGTCCTGGGGGAATATATATTGGTTCTTGACTTAGCTCAGTCATTTTGATAAGAACAATGGTAACAGAGAGCAATATTATGTAGAACCCATACATTCGACTAAGTTATGTTTGTAAACATTTGAAATGAAGGATAATTTCAGGCTTATTCAAAAAAGAGAATAGTTTACTAAACTCTCCACATTCTCCAGCTTAAACAATTACCAATTCTTGGCCAAATTTGTTTCATCCAAAAGCTAATATACTTCCTCTTCATTCAGATTTGGTAAAGCAAATCCAGAAACCCTACTGTTTAATCCATAACTATTTCAGCAGGTTTATTAAAGTTTAGCATAACCACAAGAATACTCTCTCTCCTTAAAAATTTTCTTGCTATTGTTCATTGTCTGGTCATTATTCAGACTTCCATAATTTTCTCATAACTCTTATTTGCATTTATAATTAATTTTTTCATGATTAAAGTCGTTTTTTGATGGAAACCCATCTTTATTTTAAAACTTTGATTAATATATGATATGTATATTGGACAGATATGGCATGCACATCATACCCATAGAGAAAAGTAGGAAAATCACAAATGGATAACTCAAGAAGTTTTCAGAAAGGGAACACACCTGTGTCACCTGGAAGCATATTAACTGAGTACTGACTCCAGTAGCCAGAACACCACTAGCATCTCAAAAAGTCCACCATTCTGTCTCCTTTCAGTTCCTACCACTCACGGGGTTACCTAGCCAAAGATTAGTTTTTGTTCTGGGCTCTAGCCAAAGATTAATTTTTCCAGTTATAAAACTTTATATAGTTTGAATAAATAGTGCAGTATAGTTAACTAGAATATAGTAGCTGGTTATTCTCTCTGATAACATAGGGAAAGCAAATATAGCTAAAATATATCAGTGTGTAAGCTAAATAGACAGTTTACTTAGGGTATATTCTCCTTGGATATTTCTCTTACTATCTTCGGAGTTCTTACCACATCTAATATTTTTAAAGTGCTTGATATATCTCATTATATCTTCTTATTGAAACATAATCTTCTGTTAACTTTGCGGTGTTTTACAGAAACAAATATTTAAATATGTTGACTTGAATACCAGATTATAACAACAGAGTAGAAAAATTGAAATGTCTCTTTCACATCTCTTTGAGTCTCGATTAGAAGATCGTGGCAAATTGGAGACCAGGCTGCTTAAAGGAGATTCGGAATAAAGTAAAGAGATTAACATTTTGGAAAATAGCATATCTGAAGAGAGTCTAAAAGGTTTGAAGGACTGCAAATTGAGAAGAAAAGGAGATCGGTAACAAAGCAAATGTTAAGTGTTTAAACAAATATGACACAGATAAGATAGCGATCAGTTAATCTGTCTTTATTGAGAGCAGAAAAGAAAAAAAAAAAAAAGGATCTATATTGAATCCTGAGAGATTTAAATGACATGTTATGGTAAATATCCTGACGCTGACATTGGTATTTGCTCCTGAGAGATATGGAAACACATTACCTAGAAAGCTTTACAAACTACAAACGTATGCATATGCCAACTGTGATTTGGTGGAATAGCACTTTCTAGTCCTGTGATGTATTGCCGCAGAATGCTTTTCTAACACTGGGCCTGGTTGAAAGGAGTGAGGGCATGAGGCTCAATTTTACTAGGGGAGAAAAGAAAGGCAGTTGAGAAAGCCTTGTGCTTTTATATACGTCCTTCCCTTCCTGTTTCTACATAGATGACTTCTTATCTTTTCTACTTTGGAATTTTGGAAGGGAAATATTTGGTTTCTTAAATCCTTTTTTTCCCCTCTCACACGTGGAATTGCAATGAATGATTAAATGTCTAGGAACAGAAATTAAGAAATCATAGTTTTAGAAGGAAACTTGAGAAAATAATGCAAAATCTGAGTATGAAAATGTCTAGTATATTTTATGTATGTCCAGTAAATACCATTGGGTTTGTCTATTAAATGTATGTATTATGACTTAAAGATTTAAGACTTCATATTATATAATATTTTTTAAAAAGAACCCATGGCTAGAGATTTCAAATATCTATATGAAGATATTTTAAATATTTTAAATCTCTTCATCAAATATTGATCTTTTCTTCATTGAGTTGGCTTGTTTCTCTTATAATAAGAATTTTCTACTTTAGGTATTATATTTTCCTCTATTGAGCAATTTTAAGGAAAACCCTTGGTGTTAATTACTATGAAGTGGCTCACAAATAAAATGAAACAGCCAGCAGTAGTGATTCAAGATCAAATTGCCTACTCTCCTTAAACCTAGTAGTGATATATGCTTTCTTAATTATTTTGGAAGATATAGCAAACAGGCTATATATGATCATTATATCTTGGGTTGATTATTTTGGAGAGTAAATTAAAATGTAGCATTAGCATAGTAATGTGGAGGCATGAATTCATTACACACTTAAGAAAGGAAAAATAAAGGAAAATTGTGTTAGCTAAAGATTAATGCTAGATTTAATAATAGTACCAACTACTACTGAATGCCTATTTAATATAGGCATGAGAAGATGAAATAAGGTGATAGTTATTCTCATCAGTCAAGGGTGATAAAATAAGGTCTATGAATTTCAGGTTATAGTACACAATTTAGAATTATTTTAAAATATTTTATGATTATATAAAATCACTCAGTTTTATATAGGTAAAGGGGGTTTAGTATTAGTGTAGCAATGACTTTTTTGGTAAAATGGAGTGAATTTTAACTCCTTTGAACTTGAATTAAGCTAAAGATTTGAGAAATATACATTTTAAAATTATATTATGAAATGATAGGAAGATAATTATTTCTCCATTATAACAAAATATTGACTATTTAAATGTTACTAGGAGAAGTATACATTTTTAAGTGTAGGTTTACTTTAGAATTGGTTTTAGGAAAATACTTAACATTGAATAATTTCATTTTCATCTCATACTTAAAACTGAGCCTGAAATCTAGAAACACCTTCCTGGAGAACTTAAATTATTTTGAGTTTGGAGGAATTTTGTAGGAATGTTTGCAGAAATTCTTCATAGAAATTGTGATTTCTAAATGCTCATAAAAAGTGTGCTAAAGTATCTAGTATCACCTTCACTTTAAACAAAAAAATTTAATGTAGTTCACAAAGGGCATATTCTACTGCTTTGAAATTAATTTTAAATCTATGTCGTTTAAAAAATCTTTTAAAGTTTTTCATATTTCAACTACTTTCTAATTCTGAAGGGTAGACATCCATAGGTCCTATTGTTGTAATACTGTTCTTTAATGCCACGGCCATTTAAAACTGTAAAAAGGTTTTTAAGCAGCTGTTTTAAACAGGTCTTCCCAAACAGTGTGACCCACATTCAAGAAAATTTATTATTGAAAACCCACTATATTGTGGGCCTGGTGGTCTTCAGTTTTGTTTGCCCTAGATCTAGATTATATGAATGTTCTGAAGACTGGCCAAATATGAAAATGATTTTGTCTCGTGAACTCATCAGAGTGATGTGAAAATAGGATCGATATAATAATTTAAAATATGTAATAACTGAATCAACTGAAGTACTCCTGGAAGATATCCAGGGGAAAATACTAAGAGAACTCTGGTTGAAAAATGTGTTGTAAACGGCATCCGATCAGCTTTATTACTGGTGATCACAGTCTTGGGCATCCTCATTCTGTAAGGACACTATGCTTCATGCCCAGATCAAAAAACTTGAGTTTGGGTCATCTCAGTGACATCTATTCTGGGCTGTGTTAGAAACATGCAAAAGCATTTTTAATTATTGATATCCCTCCACTCCATACCTCATAATACCTCATACAAACTTCCTTTGAAATAATTTTGAAAAAAATGAACGAACCAATCTCAGGCATACTATAATGCCAATGAAAAGTTTTCTTCTTTCTTTATGAAGCTGTCCACCTAGTTGAACTGTGGTGTCCTTGTTGTTGTTGTTTAGTTGCTAAGTTGTAGCTGACTCTTTTGTGACCCCCAAGGACTCTAACCTACCAAACTCCTCTGTCCATGAGATTTCCCAGGCAAGGATGCTGGAGTGGGTTACTATTTCTTTCTCCAGGGGATCTTCCCGACCCAGGGATAGAACCTGTGTCTTCTGCATTGGCAGGTGGATTATTTACCCCTGAGCCTCCAGGAAAGCCTGTGGTGTCCTTAGTAAGTACTTTTAAAATACTATAGTCATTATTTTCAGGATAGGGTTTTCTAAGCATCACTAGTTTTATTCATTTTGACTATATGATAGTTTGGAATGGTTAATTTCACAAGACAACATTCTCTGATTTTGTTCTCAAAGTATGCATGTATTTCCTTTGGACCCTTAGCTTTCTACAAAATTACAAGAGTGGATCTTTGTTCTGATCCTCATGTCAAAGAAGTGAGGTGTACTTAATAGCTCCAGTTAGACAGCCAGTCTGCCAAGGTTCACATACTGGCTCAGCCTGTTACTAGCTGTGTGACCTCTGTAATTTCTTTAACCTTCCTGGAACTCATTTTCCTCATCTGTGACATAGATCCTCAAAAGCTCATTGTGGAGATTAAATTATTTAACGTATTTAAAGCAGTGAGTGCCTGGCCCAAAGGAAGCACTCATTAAGTGTTCAAGGCAACCATATATTCAGTTAAAATTGGAACAATGACATCAGCCTGAGTATGGAGAAAATTTAAATTCTGGGTTTAAATAGAACTAATTATGCTTTCTTTTACTCCCAGAGAAAAATCAGACTCCAAATGTTCTTTTCATGATATATCACTATTTTACATCTGCAGTATATACTTTCACATAATACATATGCCTTAAAAGTACAGTATGACTGTTTTTCTTTTTCATCTGTGAAACCGATGAAATGTGCAGAAGAGAACCAAAGGCATAATGCACACAAATACTGAAGTTTATTTGTTTCATAATGATGTTAGTCACAAAGCATGGTTATAACTTTTACCACTTCACATTCTCATTATTTTACTTAACTTCTGCATTTCCAGTGAGTGAAGATATTGATTATGTACGATAAAAAGTAAACATAATCTGACAAAGAATACTCTTTTTTGGAACAACAGATTTGTATTTCATACAGAAAGCAGCAGAACATATTTGATATTGTAGAAAAATAAAGAACATATTTTTTCAAGTCAAAAAAATTTAAAAATGATACAAACAGATGGCCATATCCAATTTGACTTTATCTGAATTTTGACAATTGTACTAACCCTTTAGAGTAAATCCTGGCCTTGGGCAGGATATTGTTATTCCAAAGAGTTCTGATAGCTCTGGGTGAGAGACACTAATGCCCTAAAATTATCACCCAAAGTAAATGTAAAGAGTCTATAAGTGTGGAAAATTGGGTCTTTCTATAAGATATACTAGGTATCTATGTCTGCCATAAATCAGTCTTTACACACAGAAGCTCAAAATTTTTCCTGCCTCCTTTTTCTTCTTTAAAATCCTGTTATCTGGTAAACCTGATTCTCTCAGTCAGCCTTATATTTATATTTTTATACTTTTGTCTTTCAAAGTCAGAAAGAACTAGAAAATTATGTCATAAGCCCTTTTGTTGGACAGGGGGGCCTGGCATGCTGCAATTCTTGGGGTCTTAAAGAGTTGGACACTGAGCGACTGAAATGAACTGAACTGAAGCCCTTGTGACTAATGCCTGAAAAAGCTGCCCAAATTTTACTTTTTGTTTATGGCTTATTCACTGGACTCTCTCCAGTATAATTCTCATGATTTTATGATTCTCTATGTTTTTTGTCTTCTGCCTTCCACTTCAGTTTTGCGTGAAAGTGAAAGTGTTAGTTGCTTATTGGTGTCTGACGCTTTAAGACCCCATGTTCTGTAGCCCACCAGGCTCCTCTCTCCAGGCAAGGATACTGAAGTGGGTAGCTATTCCCTTTTCTAGGGGATCTGCCTGACTCAGGATTCGAACCTGGGTCTCCTGCATTGCAGGAAGATTCTTTATCATCTGAACCACCAGGGAGGCCCATAGATATTATTTTCCTAGAAAGCAAGAGGCCTAACAACTAAGTTGTTGTTAGGTGCCCAGTTGTGTGTACCATATGTGCTTATTTCTTTTCATGTTTGGCTCCTATGAAAATAAATTTTCTTATTTTTTATAAAATGGTGAAATTTCCCTGCATTTATAGTGCTATTTCCCAGCTATGAAAGAAATGACATCTTAAAATAGATTTCGCTTTTTTTCACCTAATATATTTGTGAATGATATTAAACTATCAACTGTATTAAGCATTGTCTCTCAAAATGCAATGATTCTCAATGACTCTATGTTCTAAGTTTACTTTGCTGCAATAAAATGGCTTTGGTTATCTTTGGGAAAGATCCCTGAGAGCAGGGGTCCCCAACCTCCAGGATTTAATGGCTGGTGATTTGAGGTGGAGATGTACTAATAATAGAAATAAAATGCACAATAAACGTAAAACATCCTCCTCCACCCTAGTCCGTGGAAAATTTTGTCTTCCACAAAACCAATTCTTGATGCCACAGATGTTGGGGACTGCTATCTTAGAATATAATCAAAGAAGAATTTGTAGAATTCTCTTTTGGGGCCA
This sequence comes from Neotragus moschatus, assembly GCA_006410615.1. Taxonomy (NCBI): domain Eukaryota; kingdom Metazoa; phylum Chordata; class Mammalia; order Artiodactyla; family Bovidae; genus Neotragus; species Neotragus moschatus. The sequence continues at coordinate 379,476 of SJYA01002364.1, forward strand.
ACATTGGAGCACTATGTGATTTTTAACTGATAGACAAAAATTACAGACTTTCATGAAGAAAAGTATGAGATTAGAGAGCAAAAAATTATGAACTGAATATTCTAGGTTTCTAAGTCTTTAAATGAAATCCAGAATGAATATTGGAAGTTAAGTTTGAAAGTCATGTTTTGGATAAATTCTGACATGATTTGAATGATAATACCGATAGTAATAGTAGCTAACAATTGTTAAGAACTTAATATATCCTTGGCATTATTCTAAGAAGTTTTCAGACATTAATGCATTTAAATCGTACAACAGCCAACTAAAATAGGTATTCTTACTGTCCCTATTTTATAGATTATAAAATTAAGAAAAAAGAGATGGTGGGGAGCCAGCCCATGGTGTATGTTGGCATCTGATTCTAGTGTAAACATCTCTAACCAATTCACGGTTAAATCCCTGGCTTAAGAAATTGGACACTGGAATGAAGCCAGCATGGATTTGTTGCATGAGGTTTAATTTTTCGTGTTGTACTAACAGAAAGTTATTGCAGTTTCTAACTTTGTGGTAATATGAGCCCAATGGAGAATTGAAATGAAAGGATTAGAGAAATTTTGGGGGGAAAAAGTATAGCATTAGAAATCTAAATGTAACAATAAAAAATAAAGAAAGTATTAATAGTTATCAGGGATAGTTCTCAGGGCTTCCCTAGTGGCTCAGACAGTAAAGAAGGTAAAGAATCTGCCTGCAATGTGGAGACCTGGGTTTCTATCCCTGAGTTGTGAAGATCCCCTGGAGGAGGACATGGCAAGCCACTCCAGTATTTTTGCCTGGAGAATCCCTATGGACAAAGGAGCCTGGTGGGCTACACAGTCCATGGGGCCACAAAGAGTCCGACATGACTGAGTGACTCAGCTAAAGGGTAGGTCTCAAGTCTTGAGACTGGATGATTGGAAGAAGATTGCATCTGCAATCTCACAGTTGTGAGATGGTGTGAAAAACAAACGTGCTTTCTTTTTTAAATTAAGATACTTAGACATGAAAAGTAGACACTGTGAAAGATAACTGAAAATACTAGCAGGTTGAGATATAACAGAACTTATTTTTGCATAGGAAATATTTGATCTAATATATGTGTCCTTTAAGATGGCTCAGTGGTTAAGAATCTGCCTACCAATGCAGGAGACATGGGTTTGATTCCTGTGTCCGGAACATCCCCTGGAGAAGGAAATGACAACCCACTCTAGCATTTTTACCTGGGAAATTCCATGGACAGAGGAGTTTGGTGGACTACAGTCCATAGGGTCCCAAGGAGTTGGACACAACTTTGCCAGTAAACAACAGCAGCAACAATGATAACTTTAATCACTTTAAATATGTTATTTTAAACGCCATGATTAAAATTGTCCCTGTGTCATCAAGATTTCTGTGAGTTGCAGACCAGAAGCTTCTAGGGAGTGACTTACTTTACTTATGAATGTCTCTGTGAAAAAAGAAACCCTGAAGCAGTATTTTATTTTAAAAAATATTCACCAAAATCTTTATGTAAATCATATATAAATCTTATGTATGATTAATATCAGTCTGTGATCCTTATAAGCCTAATTTGTCTTTGTCAAAATTTGTGAGAAAAAAAATGTTCGATGCTTTTCTAGAGCTTCCTGGTTTTTATTGCTGCTGATGGAACCCGAGGCTTGAGGTTGTTGAGATAGATTGACTTCTTTTAGCAGCTCATAAAACTGCTTTTTTCTGTCACAATTATGCTTAGAATTGAGCCACGAAACACCCAGGCAGTCATTTTGGCTGCAAAACATTTTGTCACTTTTAGAAGATTTAGGGTGATGGAATGCAAACTATTTCCAGATGTGTGAAGTATAAACTCTGGATCCTTGCTTTTTCTGTGTGAGAAGATGCAAATATGCTTTCCTTTGCATTCCCTGAACCCAGGCATTTCTTCCTAATTCATTAAAATTAATGAAAACCCCTCTACTTTTCTGTTTGACTTCCATTGTCAAATAATTAGGGAATGTATTTACATCCATAAACATTTAACTGTAATATTCTCCACTTTAAGAATGTTGAGAGGCTTTCTGTTTTGGCTGCAGCAATTCACATTTTTATTAGCTTTAAGGGCTTTTTTGTTTAAACCCTGCCTGCATTTTTTCTTTCCTGCCATTCAGTGATTGCTGGCTCTTTTATACACCACTTTTCCCAGGCCCTTATACTTTGGCATTCCTTTCTCCTTCTGGAATGCTGTCTCATCTACAAATCCACTCCCCACTGTGTCTGCTTGGACATCTACTCATCAATCAAGATTCAACTCCTTTTACTTAAATGGGAAGTTTTCTCAGACAACGATATGTATATATGTTCTCCTTGTAACTTCTTATAGGTTTTATATGTAATTGCTGTTGTTTAAAATATCCTGTAAAACTAGTTAAGCTATTGGAAGGGTAGATCTCTTAGATAAGAATCCATGTGTACCTATTTTAAGGTCTCAAAACCCAGAACTTTGTATGGAGTGAAGTAAATACCCATAAAGGCTTATTAGACTACATCAATGAATAAATAGATGAAACATCCTGAAACCAAAAAAGCAAGTACGTTTTTTTCTCCTTAGTTATTTAGATATCTTCCCAGTTAACAAAAATTAATATAATTACAGTAAGCTCTGGATGGGAAAACAAACAACTCCCCCCAACATAGCTATTTCCGTTCCTAACATACAGTGTCCTGGATTTCATCGTCTTTCAACCTTCCATGACATTTATGTTCTTTTATTCTGGCCTTACGTATTTATTCTTTTCTGATTGGAATAATAACTTCTTAATCCTCATAGTTCAATATCACCAACTGCTAATGTCACTAGTCTCTATCTTTTTGTCTGTCACATATAATTCACAAACATATATATAAACATTAAGTAAAAATAAGGTAATCTTACACATGAACATAAAACACAATCCACTACAGAGAAACAAGTATGAGCAAGAAATTGTTGATAGTTCAGGACAACTATGGCTAGAGACAATTTTTCTGGCTTTCCTGTAGGTTTCTGGGGTTTTTTTCTGAATTTTTAAATCTTTTGTATTTTTGTTTTTCATCATTATCACATAAGTTATTTTCAAATTTTTTCTTTATGGCATTGGGGCAACTAAAGAATATCTCAGATGCTAAACAAAGATGCAAAATTTTTATTTTGCTCTGTGAGAACTTTAGCATCAGATATGTAGGTACATTCATACTCTAGTCATATTTTATTAATGATATAGATATGTTACATATAAATATACATTAGTAATACTATTTAACCAGAATCTCTTACTGGCCTTAAAAAAGGTTAATTATTTAAAAATTGAACTTGTTCCTAGATTTATTGTGATACTTTCCATAGATAGTAAATGTACTACATGACTTTTCCTTTTATTTTTTCCTTTTATTGGGTGGTTAAATATTTGCAGTAATTAGGATAAACCTTAATCAAACACAAAGTTTATAGTTACGGAATGTAATATAACTGTTTAAGGATTTAAACCTTGTCATTTAATTAGAACACAACTAAAATGATTGTTAATGTTTAACAAGCATGATAATAATCTTATTTTAGCAATTTAGCATTTTTGTGATGTTTTAAAGCTGAGTTTGATTCACTGCTTATCAGTTTTCAAATCTCTAATTATCCTATTCTAGATTAATTTGGAAGGCCAAGAGGGAGGTAGTTTAATGAGTTTCCAGAATAGAACTGAAATGAGAATGTATATTTAGGTTTAAATTTTAGAATAAATAATTAAAAATTATACTTCTTGTGGAAAGAAGAAAGAACATTTAATCAAATATGCTATAGCTACCTCACAGAACAAGTATCTGACTCAAAATCAGAGTTAAAATTTAATTATAATACAAAAAAATTTAAATGACTAGATTGTATTCATGTATGATCATAGATAACTTATTCTTATATTTTATTTTTATCTCCTTTTGAATTCTGCCATTTTTACTTTAAAATCATTTTAGATGGAAATATGTACAAAATTTATTATATGACAGAGTGCTATGGAATGATTATAGACTATAGTATAATATTTTTCTAAGAAATACAGCATATTTTCCTAAGTGATAACCAGTATCATATGTGGGATCTTCTAATTGATATTTTGAGACTAGGGTTGCCAGATTTAGCTAATAGAAATACATGATACCCAAATATTGCATGGGGTGTATTAACAATTATTCATTGTTTTTTTCTGAAATTCAAATATAACTAGACTGTCTGTATTTATTTGGCAGCCCCACTCAAGAAGTTATTGATGCTGATGTCTATATTCTTAGATTTCTAACTTGTTTAGTGTTTTGTGTTTTGTTTTTGTTTTTTTCCCCTAGATACAGAAAAATAGTGGTTAGCTTCCACTTTTCAGTGTGTTAGCATTTCAGTCCTCTTCTGACCATGTAATTCCTGTTATTAATTTGTTGTTTGTTTTGACATAGAAGCAACTGAATGATGTTAGGGGAATTCAAGTATATTAAATAAATAACCATACTTTTACACACAGTTTCTAAGTCATGTGTGCTGTCTCTATTTTTTTTTATAATAACACTGTAAAAGTCATGCTATTAGTATAATATTTTATTTACCAGCCCAAAGATTTTCCACTTATTTTCATAGTTTAGCTATCTAAAATGTTAAATTATTTAGAAATCTTATCCCTGTTTAAGTAGGCTATTAGTGATTAACAATTAGATACATGGCTATATATTTCTAAAATGAAGATTTTATGCATTTATTCTTAAATTTTTCCCATCTTTCATTGCTGAAATTTCTGTTTGGTTTCCATGTAAAAGATGAAGTTGTGCATGTCACTAATGGTTGGTTTAATATTGTGATACAGTGATCTTGGTTGTTGTAAATAAGCCTATACAGGTATAACATCCCTATTAGAGGAGTGACGAAATGCCATGCATGAATTTTCCAAACTTTGGCTTGGAAAATTAATGTTATTTCAGCCTCGTAGGGAAGTAACTAATTTTATCTCCCTCTAATGTTGTTTTAAAGGAAACTACTTGAAATGTCAGTAAATATTATCAACTCCATAATTTTCAAAGAAAAAAAAACCTGAACCATGTATTCTTTAAAGCATATAGATATCTTGCTAGAATTTAGATACACATGATAATGACTCGATGGACGTGAGTCTGAGTGAACTCCGGGAGTTGGTGATGGACAGGGAGGCCTGGCGGGCTGCGGTTCTTGGAGCCGCAGAGTCGGACAGGACTGAGTGACTGAACTGAACTGAACTGAACTGATAATGGTATTTGTCTAAGTTAAATGAAAGATCCTTTGTCATTTTTAAAGAGATAATTGAGTGGATTGTCTTCACAAAAAAATTCACGGGTATTTCTTTATTGCCATGTAAAGAATATAATTTTCAAATAGTCATGGAACAAATCATAGTTTCTATATCTTAGTACATTGTGGTAAAGTTTTCCAGAAATTCTTTCAATGACATTATGAACATGGAAACATTAGAGTTTCATTTCCTAAATATGTACCTATGTAGCTTCAGAGATTTCAAAAATTTGTCTTCAGACTTGATTGTGAGATACCATTGAGGCAAGAGGGTTTTGTTTGTCAAAGAGATGATGACCAAAGATTTCTGGGTAGGGACATGTCCTATTACTTTTTCCTCCTCAGGGAATATTCATTAAGCTTACAAGGTAAAATTTCTGACATTTCTAGATAAGTTTGTAATACATCCATTGAATCTATAAAATTTTATGCAAGTACATAATTATGATAAAATTTTTAAGCATATATTTTAATGTCAAAGTTTAATTCTTTAGTGTTTAAAAAATATATTTAAAATATTGACAATGTTTGTTTCTAGATGATTACCATGAGTTTTTAAATATCTTGCTTAAATCAATTCAAATAATGATAAAGTATATTGTCTAATTAAAGGAGTTAATTACTATCAATATTTTTTCTTATAGATTTAAAAGTACTCTTAATATAATTAATTAGACAAAGATTTTTAAACAAAACAAAATTGAGTTACTATAGTTACCCCTACCCTGTTAAAAGTATTAATGATAGTTGACCAAGTTGCAGTAACCCATAAAATAGATATTTCTTGATGAAATATCTTATTGCCTTAGTAGGCTTCCCAGGTGGTTCAGTGGTAAAAAATCCACCTGTCAAACAGAAGACTCAGGTTTGTTCCCTGGGTCAGGAAGATCCCTTGGAGAAAGAAATGACAACCCACTCCTATATTCTTGCCTGGGAAATACCATGGACCAGAGCCATTTGACAGGCTACAGTCCATGGGGTCTCAAAGAGTAGGATACGACCTAGCGACAGCACCTGCATCGCCTTTAATAAGAATATAGTTTTAAAGTATACATACACATACACATCACATATACATCACATACACACAAATACAAGTATGTAGAAACTTCTAGAAGCCTGTGGATCCTCTGTCGAGAAGAAATTCATGGTGTTTCTGGAGACTCTCTTCCTCAGAGCTATGTGAAGGTAATGGTATTCTCTCATACTTTTGGACTGTGCTTGTAGACAAATAGAAGCCCGTATTTTCAAGACTATTAAATCTTTTAATTAACAACAAAACAGGCTTTAAAAATAAGTTCCAAGCAATACTAAATTCTGAAATTTTCACAGGTAGTAAATTCAGGACTTCGCATAGTGCATGAACTCTGCTTCATCTCAAGGGTAACTTCCAGCTTATGAAATTAATCCCATCTTTGCATGAACCATTCTTAATAAGCAAATGACATCCAATTTATTTTTATTTTCTAATCTTGAATTGATATATGGTCTACATCATAACTAAAAAGTAAATGTATTGGTAACTAGATTCTTAGGTAAGATGGTGACTATTTAGGGGTGTCAGAGTTGCTAGACTTAAGTGTCAATGTTTATCTCTTATTTTAGAAATGATTCATTTTACTCATTTATTGATGTACATTTGTAATCCACAAAACTATACTTGCTGATTTCTTATCTCTTAAAATACCCTTGGGTTTAGCTTTTAATTTAATAGATATTTAATAACTACAAAGTATATTGTAAGCCTTGCATGCCTGTATAGATTAAACTAAAAATAAAACATTTGGTTTTTGAAGTGTTTCATAAGAAATATGAATGTTCTGAAGGTTTTTTTGAGTCATTTATTTCAGTTTCCTTTATAAAAGATTAATCAGGTTTACAGGTGGAAATCACCTTCTCCAAATGAACTCTTTCTAGTATATTCTATAATCTCTTAACTCTGTCAAAGTAGAATAAAGAGGTATACTGTTTGATGAAAGGAAAAAAATAAATTTAACAGGAGGGTGGTGTGAACAATATGAAATAAATATAAGAACTCAAGATTACATTGCTCTGAGCTACTGTAGTTAGAAAGACAAGCTATATTATACTAACAGAAGGCCTTTATAATTCATAACAAGGCATAGCATATAATGATTTTAATTATGTACATACCTAATTTAAAATATTTTTGTAATTTTTGAGAGGGGGAACATAATATGAACAACATGCAACTGTATTGAAAAAGAAAAGCAAATATGGGGACGTGGGAAGATAAAAAACAAAACAGCAACTTTTAATAGTTAATGCAGCTATGCTCATTTCAGAACCTCAGGGTTAAAGAGAAAAAAAAATTCTTTAAAGACATTTTTGAAGAGAATCTTCAAAAATGGTTTGAGAATGAGACAGAGGAAAGTTAAAAGAACTGATTATTCAGCTGGAAAGATCTCTAATAGGGGCTTGCTTTTAAATGCTCTTTCAGTTTATGATAGGCTTTGACACAGGGAACAGAGAGCAGGTGTTTCAGACTCCTACAAGGGGTAACAGGCTTAAACTCTTGTGTGCGAGGTTGACTTTATACATAAAGAAGTGTCCTGACCGTGAGACTCATGAAACATTTGAATGACCTCCCAAGTGGCTTACTGATCTCAGCTTCTAGAAGTTTTTCACTGTAGTGGAGAGTCTCAATCATATGGGATATTTGAAGGCTGTTCTTTCTTTCAGTGGCAGAAATAGATTAGATCACTTCATAAGCTTTATTTATTGCTGTAGCTTCTGTGATCTACACTGTCATAAAGTATAAAAGGGTGTTATGCTTCTTGCTATGCAAGCGGAGGAATGTGACTATCCAAATGATTAAACTGTCATTTTAATATATCATACAAAATTATTTTTCACCAGACTATTATTAAATGATGGTATGCTGAATGAAGAGAATACCACTAGTGATTTTTTTCAATTATTTTTGCAACATACATATTTACAGTCATTCTTCTTAAGTCATTAGAATTTTTAACTGTCCAACAGTTTAATTATTTTATAAATTACTAAAAGTAACAACATGATTCTCCAATATAAGAAAAAATTTGCATCATGGAACTTTCATTAAAATTGTACATATATGCTAAAAATATGCATATATACATGGTAAATATACATATACATATATGCTAAATTATGAGAAGGTGGGTATTTGAATCTCTTCTACATTAATGATAATTTTCATATGTAGTTAAGACTGTAAAATAGCTGTCTTAAATGTTACATTTTTATGACTCATTATGAAGAATAAATGCAGTGAATGAATCGAGGTAAAAAGGAATGGTAATCATCCTTTTCCTATTACTTTTGATTTGACTGAAAGTAAAATATTTCACTCATATCAAGTGATTAAATCCCCACATGTGCTAATGAACAGCTAAGGAAAAATGCATTTGTGAAATGAAAAGAAAAAGCAGAAATTCTCCAACTATGCTTTGATAATTCCAAAATATATATAGAATACATCAGAAAGCATATAGATTCAACATATTCAACCCATAGTCTCTAGCCTGAAATGCAACAAATGCATTGACATAATAGTTAATACTGTGGAACAACTGTCCTTGTACAGAGCCCAAAATGTAAAAAGATGGATTTTTCTTTTTTATTGTGTGCTACTTGTTCAACCTTAATCCATACACCACCTAAAGAATAATCATTACTCAGTATTCAAACTTCTTAAAAGTTTTGAAACAAGATGTATATAACTGTAACTTTAGTAAATAAAACTTTTTATTTTCTCTAGCTTGTCTGAAGTGAAGTGAAGTCACTCAGTCATGTCCAACTCTTTGGGACCCCATGGACGGTAGCCTACCAGGCTCTTCCCTCCATGGGATTTTCCAGGCAAGAGTACTGGAGTGGGTTTGCCATTTCCTTCTCCAGGGGATCTTCCCGACCCAGTAATTGAACCCAGGGTCTCCTGCATTCCAGGCAGACACTTTAACCTCTGAGCCACCAGGGAAGCCCTACATTTAGGGAATTAACTTTTGAAGTAAAAGAAATCCCTCTCCATTCTAATTTCTTCCGACCATCTACCTCAGTCTTTACACTTGTCTTATTCACATTTGCATTCCTGGATTAACACACAGATGGGAAAAGGTAAATTTAATGAAAGGTGGTTTATATTATTCAGAGCACTACTGGATGGGTGCACTTTAAATAAAAGAATTACACATGTAACCCTAAGCAACAATAAAATAAACCTTTTAAGCTTTTGTTTATATTTCAGATATTAATTATAACTGTGAACTATTTTCATAACACTATTTCTTTTGATACTCTATTTAAATCAAATAAACATATAATATCTATGCTAATAACTTTTTTCATAAGTGATCTTTTAACCTAATTAGAAGTATTTTACTGATTTAAACCTATGTTAGGTTCACTAATTTCTGTATTTATACTAAGATGCAGATTTTCAGTATAATTCATTTTTTTCACATAAAGTGTTGGCTTATAGGTTGAAATAGATTATTCCTGACTTTCTTTTGGTTTTGAACTTTGTAGAATGATGGTTCTTATAAATCAATAGTTTCTGATTTATACTGTTTAAGAAAAAACTTCAACCTGTAAGTAATCTCCAACTTATTTTGAAAACAAAAATTATATTATTTGTAAGATGATGGTATATTCTGGGTTGTTGGAAAAGTGCAGGAGTATGTCTTGTGTAGTTATTAATAGTGCTCTCTTTCAGCCACACAGTTGTTCAGTTTACACAGGAAGTTATTTGATCACAGCAACTATATGTTCTAATAATTTTATAAGCCCAAGTTTCTGTGATGGCTAAATATTTTAATTTCCTGGAGAATTTTAAACCTTGCTTGATATATACAAAATAAAGCATTCATTCATATTTATCAAGTTTATCATGAAGCATAGAATTTGAACACAAGGGCATATGGAAAAGTAGGATTTGATTTTTCGAAAAAAGCAAAGTTTCTATTTTCTCTAAAGTACTATGTGTAGCATTATGACCAGGTAAGTTATAATAGCTACCATGTGGTCAACTGTTACAGCTAACTCATTTTATAATTCATAATGTTATATATTATAAAATACATTTTGATTATTTTCAATGCCAGTTACTACACAGAATAAGTATATGCTTGTTTTCACTTTCATTTCTGTCAGTGGTAGTACCTGATTTTTACAGTTTTATTTGATGTCTTTTCTAATAGGTGAACAAATGAAGAAAAACTTGATGATCTGGTCAGGAACTGAGATTTTGAAGAGAAATAAATAAGATAGTCAGCAAAAATAAATTAAGAATAACATATAACTTGAAAATCTACTTGAAATGAGTAGAAATACTGTACAAGGGGAATTGAACTCATCAGCGTGTTCTTAACGCTCGTAAGAAACAGTAAAAATATAACTATTCACTGGATTGAAGCAGCTCAGTTATGCTATTTAGTGTAGCTCTTAATTTCTAATGAGATAGACATACATATGTTTTTTAATCATTATTGAACTATCTTGATTTTCAGCACATTTTTATTATGTATCTTATTTGCCAGATACTGAGCTAAAAGATACAGTTTCTCTTCTCATTGTGCTTGAGGTCAAATATTACAAAGATAATGAATAACTAGGAAGAAATAGCCTTTATTTTTTACAAATAAATAAAAACTTAAGACCATAAATCTACATGATTGAATCTGGATATTCTGCTTCAAAACTCAATAGCACATTCAATAATATCTTTTTCTCCCCTCCGCCTCTTCCCACTTTAGGAGAAAACTGATTCCTTTGAGGGGTTACATTTACCTTAAAAAATTATAGGCCATAAAAAGATTTTATCTTTATATAATTCTAAAAAATTAAATAAAACAAACCTTAAAAATGTAAATCATCCTTTNACTCTATATCTGTCTCTTATACACACCGCCTCTTCCCACTTTAGGAGAAAATTGATTCCTTTGAGGGGTTACATTTACCTTAAAAAATTATAGGCCATAAAAAGATTTTATCTTTATATAATTCTAAAAAATTAAATAAAACAAACCTTAAAAATGTAAATCATCCTTTAATAATAATAAACACTTCCTGGTATAGTTTTCTCTTATTATATGTAGATTAATCTATGAAATATAACGCTTATTAAATATATATCTAGTTATTCATAGATATCCTGAAGAGTTATTCTGGAAATGTAAGGACTACAAATTTTTCCTCTATTCTAACTGCATAGATAGTGAAGGGGGAATTGTTTAGTACATAACCTTAAAAAGTTAATAACATAATTGGAGGTTGGTATTTAAAGCTCCCATTTCACTTGCAAAACCGATTTGTATAGATGTCAAAATTGTCATTTTCAGAAAGTCAAACAGCAGAATAACTATGACTATTAGAAGCAAAAGGGACACGGAAATATTTTGCCATCACAGGGGTCTTTTACAGGGATACAACTTGTTTCTTACTGTATTTTGTTTCTTTTACAATAATGTACAATTCTAACCACCAAACGTCAGGCTGTTTTTCTTAGAGTATTTTTCTTTTCTTTTTCACAGCACGGAAAAGGATATGCTAGTCAATTCTACAGGACTTACCTGAAGCAGCATGATTTGCACAAAGTCGACCAACAAAAGCATCAACTTTTCAACTTCATTTATCTTGGCCATCCAGTTAGTTGTGTGTAACTGAATATTAGATTGCCGGCAGAGTATCATGGCCAATTATAGGACCTAATTGCTCTCAGCAGGCCTGAGAAATGAGTTGAAATGTGCAGAACTGTAGAAACTTTAGGCAACTGATTTTGCCTCTCCGATCAGTGTGTGCCTGTTTACAGCACTATATATCTTTCTCTCTCCAAATGTCACTGAGCCCTTTAGATGTTTATATTCACCACGAGAAGCCAGTCATAAAGATAAAGGAAATCTGTGCATTATAAATGCAATATCACTGTTTTAAACTTGACTGTTTTATATTATTTTTGTGTGATCAAGTGTTCCCCAAACTATTCCAACTTTACAAGAGAGATTGTGATTATGTTCTTTTCACCTGTGGGTTATAAAAAATGTTGTATTCTGAAGACCCACAAAATATCAAAGACATTCTGTAGTTTATACACCGTGTTGCAAAGTGTTTACTGTACTATTTCAAAGCTTCTAAATAAATATAAAATATATATATTATATTATATAATTTTCCTAAAATGTGGTACAACTCAGTTGGTTTTTAAATGGATTCGTACAATCCGCATCATATAATAAAATAAAAGGTAATTCAGGGTCCCAAAGATAAACATATGAAGGAAAAGAAAATCATTAATAGTTTCCTCCTAGTTTTCATATCTTTTTCAACCCTGTTTTTCCTTGTTTTAAAAAAAAAAAAAAAAAAAAGCTCCAACCTACAAAATTTTGTCAAGAACTCGTACTGAATTTTCAATGCCAAAGATAATAGCTGTTGATGTTATCAAAAGAGCACTGAACATGTACTCTCAAAATATCTAACAATCTAATTTCAATTCTACTTCTATGGCTTTGAATTTAGAATCATTTAAAGCTTTTATAAAGAATCTATACATTTACCTGTATTTGTTGTTAGCAAAAAAAAAACAACACTGGTGTCTGTACATTTTGTGGTGTAAAATATGTAGCTGAAAATTACTATTTTAAATGAAGTCCTCAATCATACAACTCACACAGAATTTTATTTTACATAGTTTTGCATAGCTTCATGACTTCTAATAACACATGCTACGCATATAAAATCTATAACTCTATATGAATATATAGAGATACATAAATATCTAAACTGGTAAAGAATAACTCTAAGATATAAAGGATCTCTAAATTTAAAACAAATAAATTTGGGATAGAAACATGGTACATTACTGTTTCAGCATTATCTTATGTGAGAATTATAGTTTAAATGTAGTCATTATTTTATTAAAGAGAAAATTCTTCATGAGTCAGCCTTGAAAAGTGAAGTTTTCCTTTTATGTTTATGTCCACAAGTTGATTATTAAATTTAGTAATCTGAATTGTCCTATTTTACATATATTCCTTTTATTATACTGCTGTTTATTGCTTGTTAAAGTACAAATAAGAAAGGGAAAAGTCAGATGTGAGATAATCTTCTAAGCAAAAACCAGCTTTGTCACAGTTCCTCTCTAAAAATCTCCTTCAACATTACATTTAAATACTTTCCAACCCAAACTGCAGACGGATTTTGACGTATTTTCCTTAATTTTAGCTGATCGCATGTTCAATGATAGTTTGGGTCTATTATTAAAGAACAGACTAAACTTGACACATAACAAATGTCTTCCACCTAATTTTATGTCATTTGAATGGGAATATTTTCCTATATTTAACAATAAAATGCATATAAATATGCATATATAGTCCTAGATCATTGCTGTGTATATTTGAGTGATATCTTGGTATCACTTATTTGTCTTATCAAAATAGATATTAGGATGTCACAATCCCAATCAATTTATGTAACAAAATAATCTGTGTAATGTTCCAGGCTTTTGGGGACCTTTTAAAAATATTTGAAGCTAATCCATCACATATGACACAAAAAGCACACACATTCATTAGAGGCAGCAGTAACATTTTCTCAAAACTTTTGCATTACTACATTAATATTTTGGATGATAGACTCTTTTAGTAAGAAACTATATGTGTTAAAATAATTTAACTGGAAAAAAAGTCTGTTCATTGTAATTGCTTTTTAAACAAGAAAATTATTTTCTTGTTGAATCACTCTGCTTTATTTAAAACATTTCACTCACAATTTTACAAATATGGGGGGAAGCCCATATCCATCAGACTTATTACATGCATTGAAAATGTTATACTCTAAGAATTATACTAATTCATCTGGCCAAAACTTTATTTAATCGTTTAGTCTTTCATATCATTGAATATAATCCCCCTTGAATCAACTTCTCATATCATATGTTTGTCTATTTTTTTTAATATATTGTAGTAAACACATACTAATTTGCATTTTAGTTCTTAAATTTTCTGAACTTCAAAAACAACAAATTTTTTGCCTAATCTGTGATACAACTAGAATGATTTTAACATGAAATATTAAATGATTAGTTATTAATCTATTCATCGCAACCAGCATAAATCAGAAGTTACAACACAGTAAGCATATGGCTTTATTAAATTGGCCAAAATGTTAGCTACCAGTGAGGGGGATTTTAAGATGAAAGATTCAACCAACCAATAATGAAGTTTTCCAAATGAACATTTACTAGGTTTGTATGAGAAGAAAATTTAGAATAAGTTCTCTATTTAATCTAGCCATCCTTATATCCAATCTTCCATAATTTTATACATATCCGTGCAAAACAGTATCCAAATTATTAGACAATATTCCATCAATGAATTATATCAGAAAAGAATAATCATGACATTTACTCCTTGTTAACATGGTTAGTTTTAGAGTAGTAAAAAGTCAATATTTTCCTGTGGAAACAGTGTCTTGATGTTTCAAAGGTATGTCAAATGACAATTTTTAGAAATACTTCATCCATATATAAAACTCTAATTTTTAACTTGTGAACATAATTTTGTGAAACCATTTTAAATCAGATATTTAAATATTGCATCAGAATTACTTTACAGATATAAGATGTGTATACCATTACAAGCATATCATTGATCTTAGTAAATATTAAGGAAATATGTATATTTATTTTATGAAGATATTAAATGCAATGCCTTTATCAAACATTGCAAATTAAGTGCTACAGAAGAAGATTTAAATATTTTAATTATTTTTTCTCCTGTTTCATTTCTTAACAGAGTTATAATTTGCTGTCAGGTCTTTTGTAATGTAGAAACCCTCCTGTATCTCCAGTAAGAGGAAGAAAGAAAATCCTTACAGTTTTTGACATAAACTTCAATAGCTGTGCATTAATTGTACCATTTAACTTCCAGAAGTTATTTACTGGAATAAAGTTCATCTTTAATATAATTATTCAATCAGAATGTTGCAAATGTTCAGCAAGATAAAATAATTCATGATAATAGCACTGTTATTTGTCATTGCATGTGGTTTTTTTTCCTCCCCTTTATATTTCTGTGTGTGTTTAATATCCAAGGAATTCAAAAATACTGAAAACATTGATATACTTGATAATTTTTCTGAAAATCTTATATTTTTCATATTGCAATTTCTTAGGTTATCTTTTTCAACTCAAATTTTGTAGTGGTAAAGGCTTTGCACTTAACATCCTTTTTATGTTCCTTTTTAACAAGGAAAAACAGAAAATTACAAAATTCCATATTTTTTATGCCATGAAGTAGTAAAATTACTTTATATATTGTTAGCATTTCAAGGAATATCCCTCATACAAAACAACAAAACCTTAAGACAGTAATTTGTGAAACTACTGTTACATATTTTCATTTTCTTCTAAAACTTGGCATAGGTTTTAGATTATAACATTCTATGAGAATGGGAGGTGGTTGTTGTTTGTTGTTTAGTCACTAAGTTGTATCCAACTCTTTGTGACCCCAGGGACTGTAGCCTGCTAGGCTCTTCTGTCTGTGGGATTTCCCAGGCAAGACTACTAGGGTGGGTTGTCGTTTCCTTCTCCAGGAGATCTTCCTGACCCAGGGATTGAACCTAAGTCTCCTGCATTTTCAGGCGGGTTCTTTACCACTGAGCTACCAGGGAAGTCTGTGGGTTGCTGGGTGCCGCCCGAGTATTGCAGGCAATAATATGACTAAAATTCTAATACCTTTAGTGTGCATGCATGTATTTCTAACCACTGCTATTTTTAAGTATTTGTAAAATTAGAAAAATGGCTTTTATTTCTTGAAAACTTGTCACATGCTTAGTTTGAAGTTTTACACTCGAGATGTTTTTGAGTTGCATGAAAATAATGCATTAATAATGCAAAAAAAATTTTCACATGAGACTCAAAAATTTCTGAGTGACAGAACTCAGACTTCCAATACATTCATACATGCTTGAGCTGAAAGTAAGCAGGGAATTTCAGCTCAAAACACATTTTTGAGACAGTTATCTGTGAGTGAAAACAGGGTATTATAACAAAACATGAGTTTAAATCTTAACTATAGTGTTTGTTACTGTGAATGCTATAATAATACATAAGTAAAATGAGTGTAAATGTAATATATTATTTTATACTGCTGTATACATATGAAATAAATAAAACTAGGATACATATTATGCCATTTTTCCATGCATGGGTCTTCCACTTACGCCTGTGGGAGCTTTGAATAAAAATCAGTGGCAAAATGTGACCCTAAGTTTAAAAACAACTAATGCTGATTTAGTAATTTTAGTCTTAATATAACAGGTCTAAGGGGACATCTGTTCTAAACCAAGTCTCATTTGAAGCAACATATGCTAGGTTTAAAGGATTTCACTATATTTATAGTTTTGAAAGTAGGCATTTAGTTCCATATGAGTCTCATGATAGCTACAATGAATATTTTATACATGTATTTTTCCACCTAATGTTATATTTTCTTAATTTTTTTAAGTTGTAGTAATACAAAAGTCCACAGGGATTAAAACAAAGTTATATGTAGGATATGAGTGCCTTCAAGCAATAAAAGAGAAAAATTTTATCTGAAATTTTAGAAGCAAACTCTGTCATATTTAAAGTGAATGGAAACATTAAAAAAAATCATATGGATATCATTGCCCCAGTTGAAAACATGAATTAAGGTATAGAATTTTCTATAATGTAAAAGAATCTGAATGATTCATGTAGAAATTTATATTCTTTAATAGCTAAATGGTAATGGAAAAAAATGTGTGCTTCTTAATCCCATGAGTGGTTTGCATAACTTATTTTCTTGAGTTCAAACTGCACACATCTGGACAGAGGTTCATGTTATGAAACAAAAAGAAAAGACTAGGTATATTACCATGTAGTAAAGCCAACCTGATAATGGAAAAGAACTAAATAAAATATGCAGGAATGATGGTTCTCAGTTAAATGTTAACAGCTATAACTACAAGTAGCTTTGGTTCCCCTGTGCACCTGGATCTCCTATCCCTTACTATTATCTGCTCTGTGAATCATGTCATGGACTCTTCTATTTAATCCAGATTATGAATTTTCAGAGGTTAAATTTTATTAGATTCTCAACATATATTAAGGTTTGATTATGAGGGGATGTAACATGGTAATATCTGTCTTCAATAAAATTCTATTAATAATTTGCTTTGGGAAACAAAGATATAAGAGGAGACTATTAAATAATAAAATGATCAAATAAGTCAGTGATCACCTTTGTGGTCAAAACCCAACATTGAGTTGTGAGAGCAATTCAGTATATTAAGGCAGTAGCATAAGATCAAAAGTAAGTATTTAGGACATGAAAAACGTCAGTTCAGTTTAGTCGCTCAGTCGTGTCTGACTCTTTGTGACCCCATGGAGTGCAGCACACCAGGCCTCCCTATCCATCACCAACTCCCGGAATTTATTCAAACTCATGTCCATTGAGTGAGCGATGCCAAACAACCATCTCATCCTCTGTTGACCCCTTCTCCTTTCACCTTCAATCTTTCCCAGCATCAGTGTCTTTTCCAATGAGTCAGTTCTTCACATCAGGTGGCCAAAGTATTGGNTCCACGGAGTTGCAAAGAGTCAGACACCATTGAGAAACTGAACTGAACTGAATAGCCAGATCTGTAGTAATTAAATAGATATGGGTTGTCGATTGGATTGAGTCAATCAATAATTAAAAAAAAAAAATTAGGTACTGAGGAGTTCCCTGTGGCTCAGATGGTAAAGGATCCATCTGCAGTGCAGGGGACCCCTATTTGATCCCTGGGTCGGGAAAATTCCATGGAGAAGGGAATGGCAACCCACCCCAGTATTTTTGCCTGGAGAATCCCATTAACAGAGGAGTCTGGTGGGCTACAGTCCATGGGTTCACAGAGTTGGACATGACTGAGTGACTAAGCACACTCACACACACATATTAGGCTTTGAGTATGGGGGTCTTGTTGGATTGAACCACAGCATTAAGGTTGTAATAGTCCATGGGGTCGCAAAGTGTCAGACACGACTGAGGGCCTTCACTTCTTCTTCTTCAATCTACCATGAGTTGCTATTTATTTTAAATTGGAATACGGTTGCTTTACAATGTTGTGTTAGTTTCCACAGTGCAACCAAGCAAATCAGCCATATGTACACATATATCCTTTCCCTCTGTGAATTCCCTCCCACCCCCTGCCCTGTCCCACTCACATAGGTCATCACAGAGCACTGAGCTGAGCTCCCTGCCTAGCACAGCAGGTTCGCACTAGCTATCTGTTTTTACACATGGTAGAATATACATGTCAGTCTCAGTCTTTTCAGCTCATCCCTCCTCCTTTTCCCTCCACTTGTCCATTCTCTATAGCTTCATCTCTACTCCTGCCCTGCCAATACGTTCATTTGTACCATTTTTCTAGATTCCACAGATGAATGGGTAAAGATGTGGTAGGTGTACACAATGGGATGCTATTAATTCTTGCCAGGTTTAAGAACAGGACAAAATTCAACTTGGGAATGGGGTCCATGGGGTTCCATTTCTTAGGCTAATTTTAATGCTGAAGACTTATTTTAATTACAGTATATTTCTCATTGTATCATACCATCCATGCCCTCTTTAGAACTCTGCTAAAACTAGGGCAGCAAGTGCTACAACCAGGGGAAATTTAGGAAAGTTAATGGTTGGATGATTAAAATGGAGTTCACCAATTTGTCCTCTATTTTCTATGAAGTCATTCCTCTAAAATTGTAAGTGCTATTATATTTAAATTTGGTGGAATTTCCAGTATAACTGCCATTTAAGTCCCAGTTTTGATTAAAGTCATAAAGTTTTGCCATTTGGTGCATTTCAACAGATGTTAGTTAGTTCAGAACTTACATTATAGACACACAAAGCCAATCAGTGGAGTCCTCATCTTTTTGTTGAATATATTCTTTTAGTAAAATTTTAATTTCCAAGGCCAAACTGTACATTTAACTTTTTTTGTTGTTTCTCCCTCTACCCATTCCTTCTTTTCTTCCTTAATTCTTTTTTTCTTCCTTCCTTTCCTGTTTGTTTTTTCTTTGCTACTGGATTCATTTTGTTGGTGATGGAGGCGGGGAGTTCTTTCTATCCTTCTCTTATTTATGTTTTTTTTTTATTTTACTCCAGAAAGCTTCAAATGACTATCATCAGCATTGTAGCCTCCCCCAAGGCATTACAGAATGCAAGGATCCCCTTAGCTTTGCCATAGAGGTGCCATGGAGGTTTTTCTCCTATCATCCAGAGAATTAGGATCTTTGTTGCCATAGAGAAGGAGAAAACAGAGTGGCACAGTAGAAGAGGTCCAGGCCCCAAATCCAGAGGTCAGTTATTTCAAATCCGCCTTTGCTATATTCCTATGCGCTTCCTTCTGTTTCGTTTCCCCTTTTCCCTCTGTACAATTTTTTTCAATATATTTTCGATTTATAGACATGTTAAATAGTCATGACTTTCAATGTCTTCCTCTATCTGATCACCCTTGGGGCAGACCTTCTGGGCAGTTGAGGCCAAAGAGCTTGCCAGCTGCCCACCTGTAGATATTCGTCTCCTCCTCCAGAGAGCGTCAAGCAATGTCCCCCGGGGTCAGGGACCACTTCCAGTAAGGCCATTTGTCTACAGTGTTGATTAGGCAAACAAGCCCCGTGACCATATTTCCCCTTTGGCCTTCTGGTAAGGAGCAGCACTAAGAAAAGCCCGGGCACACTGCCCAGGGGCTTTTTATCAATAAAGCAGTGTATCACTGCCTCCATTGTCTTAGGAAGAGCTGGTACCCAATGCTTCTTCCACTTAATCTCATTATTATTATTACTGTTTTTTCATCAGTGTCTGGGCTGTGAGTTACCACAGATATNGTGAAGGCAGCATGTGGCTTAGAGTTTGTTGAAACAGGCGTTAAATAGAACATAATAGTCAAATCTGTAACTTTTGTCCACGGAGTTGCAAAGAGTCAGACACCATTGAGAAACTGAACTGAACTGAATAGCCAGATCTGTAGTAGTTAAATAGATATGGGTTGTCGATTTGATTGAGTCAATCAATAATTAAAAAAAAAAAAAATTAGGTACTGAGGAGTTCCCTGTGGCTCAGACGGTAAAGGATCCATCTGCAGTGCAGGGGACCTCTGTTTGATCCCTGGGTCGGGAAGATTCCATGGAGGAGGGAATGGCAACCCATCCCAGTATTTTTGCCTGGAGAATACCATTAACAGAGGAGTCTGGTGGGCTACAATCCATGGGTTCACAGAGTTGGACATGACTGAGTGACTAAGCACACTCACACACACATATTAGGCTTTGAGTATGGGGGTCTTGTTGGATTGAACCACAGCATTAAGGTTGTTGTAATAGTCCATGGGGTCGCAAAGAGTCAAACACGACTGAGGGCCTTCACTTCTTCTTCTTCATTCTACCGTGAGTTGCTATTTATTTTAAACTGGAGTACGGTTGCTTTACAATGTTGTGTTAGTTTCCACAGCTCAACCAAGCAAATCAGCCATATGTACACATATATCCCTTCCCTCTGTGAATTCCCTCCCACTCCCTGCCTTGTCCCACTCACATAGGTCATCATAGAGCACTGAGCTGAGCTCCCTGCCTAGCACAGCCGGTTCGCACTAGCTATCTGTTTTTACACGTGGTAGAATATACATGTCAGTCTCAGTCTTTTCAGCTCATCCCTTCTCCTTTTCCCTCCACTTGTCCATTCTCTATAGCTTCATCTCTACTCCTGCCCTGCCAATATGTTCATTTGTACCATTTTTCTAGATTCCACAGATGAATGGGTAAAGATGTGGTAGGTGTACACAATGGGATGCTATTAATTCTTGCCAGGTTTAAGAACAGGACAAAATTCAACTTGGGAATGGGGTCTATGGGGTTCCATTTCTTAGGCCAATTTTAATGCTGAAGACTTATTTTAATTACAGTATATTTCTCATTGTTTCATACCATCCATGCCCTCTTTAGAACTCTGCTAAAACTAGGGCAGCAAGTGCTACAACCATGGGAAATTTAGGAAAGTTAATGGTTGGATGATTAAAATGGAGTTCACCAATTTGTCCTCTATTTTCTATGAAGTCATTCCTCTAAAATTGTAAGTGCTATTATATTTAAATTTGGTGGAATTTCCAGTATAACTGCCATTTAAGTCCCAGTTTTGATTAAAGTCGTAAAGTTTTGCCATTTGGTGCATTTCAACAGATGTTAGTTAGTTCAGAACTTACATTATAGACACACAAAGCCAATCAGTGGAGTCCTCATCTTTTTGTTGAATATATTCTTTTAGTAAAATTTTAATTTCCAAGGCCAAACTGTACATTTAACTTGTTTGTTGTTTCTCCCTCTACCCATTCCTTCTTTTCTTCCTTAATTCTTTTTTGCTTCCTTCCTTTCCTGTTTGTTTTTTCTTTGCTACTGGATTCATTTTGTTGGTGATGGAGGTGGGGAGTTCTTTCTATCCTTCTCTTATTTATGTTTTTTTTATTTTACTCCAGAAAGCTTCAAATGACTATCATCAGCATTGTAGCCTCCCCCAAGGCATTACAGAATGCAAGGATCCCCTTAGCTTTGCCATAGAGGTGCCATGGAGGTTTTTCTCCTATCATCCAGAGAATTAGGATCTTTGTTGCCATAGAGAAGGAGAAAACAGAGTGGCACAGTAGAAGAGGTCCAGGCCCCAAATCCAGAGGTCAGTTATTTCAAATCCGCCTTTGCTATATTCCTATGCGCTTCCTTCTGTTTCGTTTCCCCTTTTCCCTCTGTACAATTTTTTTCAATATATTTTCGATTTATAGACATGTTAAATAGTCATGACTTTCAATGTCTTCCTCTATCTGATCACCCTTGGGGCAGACCTTCTGGGCAGTTGAGGCCAAAGAGCTTGCCAGCTGCCCACCTGTAGATATTCGTCTCCTCCTCCAGAGAGCGTCAAGCAATGTCCCCCGGGGTCAGGGACCACTTCCAGTAAGGCCATTTGTCTACAGTGTTGATTAGGCAAACAAGCCCCGTGACCATATTTCCCCTTTGGCCTTCTGGTAAGGAGCAGCACTAAGAAAAGCCCGGGCACACTGCCCAGGGGCTTTTTATCAATAAAGCAGTGTATCACTGCCTCCATTGTCTTAGGAAGAGCTGGTACCCAATGCTTCTTCCACTTAATCTCATTATTATTATTACTGTTTTTTCATCAGTGTCTGGGCTGTGAGTTACCACAGATATGTACACTTTGGGCTCAGGAGAATACATGGGCCAGCAATAAGGGAAACAGTAGCACAGGTAGCCACCTACCTCAGTGATTCTTGCCAGATGATTTGAGTGCCAGGCTTAAGTCTCCATAGATGGCGATCTCCTTCCTTTCCACAAAATTCACAATGAATCATACCTAGGTCCCTCCTGAGGATGTACAGTCACAAATAATACCCATAATGGTTGTCACAAGCAGCTAGTGATGGTTACTAAGTTAGATGCAGCGACCAGCAAGCTCTAGCTTATCCTTGGTAAGGGGGACTCAGGCATCACCTGGCCAGTTAAGGTGCTGTGTTGCCTTTTTAGCTGTGTGAGAGCCAAAAAACAGACTGCATCTTAAAGAGCCCCATGCCAAGCTACAATGAACAATTCTCCTCTTGAGGATAAGATCGTTTTAATGTGGGAAGAGAGGGTAACAAGAAAAAGGCAACACAACACCCAACAGGCCAAAACACAAGTCCACTCTGCCAGCATTTGGCTGTTGGGTCCCAGGTAGCCTTCCCTGTGTCATAAAACCACTCATCTACCGAACACCAGTTAGTTCAAGTTGACTGTGTGTCCTTGGTCATGGTTAGACCATTCTGTCAAAAGTTGTCATACTGTTCATCTTGTTGGTGAAGGAGGGAATCCCAGCATAGCGTCAGAAGGATGGAGAAGACCGAAATCTTCAAGAACCCTCAAATAATTTAGCTTTTGTTTAGGCTTGATTCAAGCCAAATTTGTCAGATGTGACGCTTAGATTCCTTGAAAAGTTTTCCACATTGTCTTCCAAAGCAGAATATTTTTACAAATAAACTTTTCATGAATTCATGTGATTTGATGTATAATCATTCCCAATCATGTTGCAGGTACTTAGTAACTCTTTCAGTCTTTAAATGCCAATCTTTCAGTTTGGGGGAATTTTTCTGAATTATTTGTTTCATCATTTTTTTACCCTATTTTCTTCATCTTTTTTTGATTCCTTATTTGTAAGTTGAAACTCTTTCACTGACCTGTACATTTTCTTCACTTTTTCTTCCCTATTTGCTGTATTTTAAAAATCTACTTTCTGGGAGATTTTCTCACACTTGTCATCCAAGTTTCTATTGAGCTTGTTATTTAATTACTTCATTATTATTTTACATCTAAGAGATCTTTTTGTTTCTGAATATTTCTTTCTAAAGCTATTTTGAATTCTTTTATGCAGGCAATGTTTTCTCTTGGTGATCCCACATTAAGCTGGTCCTGCTGGCTTCCAACCTAAGAATCTTTATCTTTACCTCCTTAAAGAATAAATCTCTTATCTTCTAACCAGAGGGGATAATTGATCACCTGCATGTGTGATGTCATTGAGGGCAACTTGGAAGTCTAATGCTTCTTAATGACACTTCTGATCCTTCTTTTTATTTTTATATTCACTCCCACTTCAGAACTAATTTGTTCTATCAATTCCTGAGCCTTTGGAATTTTCTATGGGATAAATCAGATTTCTTCTTCATACTCTAAAGTTCCAGTTAAAGATTAAATATTTTCAAAACCACTGAGTCAATTATAATTTATTGATCTACTTCTAAACTTCCAAAATGTTGTTGGGATTTCCCTATAGCTCTAATGGAAAGGAATCTGTCTGCAATGCAGGAGACCTGGGTTCCATCCCTGGATCAGGAAGATCCCCTGGAGAAGGGGATGGCAACTCACTCCAGTATGCTTCCCTGGAGAATTACATGCAAAGAGGAGCCTGGTGGGCTACAGTCCATGGGATCGCAAAGAATCAGACATGACTAAGCGACTGACACACACACAAAACGTTGTCACTGTTGTTTTTCTTCCTTATTTGTCTTTTATTTGTTCTTTCAGGTTTTACCTTTAATTTTTTTTTTTTTTTAATTTTAGTGAAGTTTTAGGAAGAGTGAAGGTTAGTGCATGAATTCATCGTTTCTCTCTCTTTAAATGGAAGCTTGAAATGAGCTTTGGGTTCATGAGTAAAATCTTATGAGTATGACAGAGAATGTCATGAAGATTCACTAGATTAGTGAGAGTTTGTGGGATTCTTGATGGTATATTTTTTGTTGTTACTAAGTCTGTATGGAGGGCACTGATATGCTTGACATTTGGTCACATTTGCATATTGATAATCTAAATACAAAATATAAATAATTTATTTCTTTCATTACAAATCAATAAATGAGATCACAGAATATATGATCTAATTTTTCCCCAAAGCAACTATTATAATAAATTATTTTTCACTTTGATTAAAAACCATTTTATCCTTATCTTGAGTTGAGCGGAATTTTACTTCAATAATGATAATATCACATGTGATATGCATTTGTTATATTTGATATAGATTAGAATGGTGATTACCTATACAATTGTCTTTAAGGCTATAATTACATACAAAAATTCAATTTAAAGCCTGATAGAGCTTTTCTCCAGAGAATGTGATGGCACCTGACTCCAGTATTCTTGCCTGGAAAATCCCACGGACGGAGGAGCCTGGTAGGCTGCAGTCCATGGGGTTGCGAAGAGTCGGACACTACTGAGTGGCCTTACTTTCACTTTTCACTTTCATGCACTGGAGAAGGAAATGGCAACCCACTCCAGTGTTCTTGCCTGGAGAATTCCAGGGACAGGGGAGCCTGGTGGGCTGCCGTCTCTGGGGTCGCACAGAGTTGGGCACAACTGAAGTGACTTAGCAGCAGCAACAGTAGGAGCGGAGCTTTTCTCTCATTACTTTGGTTTACTCAGCACATTATTCTAGTTTGAATAGCATCTGAAATTAGTGTCCAAATAGTATCAGGCAACTTGCAAGCTTCAGTACTTGAGGTCAATTTAATTACACTGTGCATGACAGAAACTAGGTCATTTGGGTATTGCCTTTGCCACCAGTAATTGACACCTGAGTGTTAATGAGCTGGTAATTAAGAGCTGGCACATACAGACACATTTTACTGTTTGGGACTAGGATAACCATATGCTACATAACTTCAGTGCTAAGTATTTTGTTAGCTCCAGAATTTACACAATTATGTTTGTGAGGGATTTATTTTTTATCTCAACTTTTTTATAGTAAAAAAAGACAGCTATTTTAAAGATTTAAGGAACTGTACTCACCATTTTCAAGTTGTGAAACTTTCTGTAACTAGCGGGATTATAATTGGAGAGCAAATATTCAAAACAAACTTGCAAAATTTGTGTAATAGCAATTACTTTAAGTTTAAAACCACATTTTCAGGACTTGTATTTTGGAAATTCTTTGGCAATATTAAAAAAAGATACCAAAAGTGACTTAATATGAGTATATCTCAGTGGGGAAGGCATCCTCTAAGACGGCCCATAACGATTTCTGCCATCCAGTAATCACACACTTGTGTTTAGAGGTTCACAAGTGTGTGATTATCCCTTCCCTGAAGGTAGATGGGAGGGAGCAATCCACTTCGAAGAGGGCTTCCCAGGTGGTGCTAGGGGTAAAGAACTCATCTGCCAATGCACGGGACGGAAGAAGTAGAATGTGGTAGAGTGAGGGGATGTCCCTTCTGACATTAGTTATAAGAGGTGATGGTTTCCGTCTTGCGGACCTTCCTGTATCCCCTCTCACTCTCTGTTGGATTGCTTGTGGAGATGTCATAGAGACCCAGATGGCAAGAGATTGAGGCCTAGCAACCACCATGTAAGTGAGCCTGGCAGCGAACCCTCTCCCTTGAGTGAGTTCATCTTCAAAGGACACCATGGCTCCTGCCAAGAGCTTGACTGTGGATCTCAAGAGAGACCATAGTTAGATGCATCCAACTTAGCCACACCAATGATTTTTAAACCCCAACAATTGTGGGCTATAGTCCATGAACCCATGGATGCAAAGACTCTGGATACAACTGAGTACATGGTACACACAGACACACACAGACACACACACACACACACACACACATGATTATTAGATAATAATGTGTTTGGGGGTATATGTTTATGCAGCAATAGATAACTAATACAATATATAAGTGAGAATGCTAATGCCTGCTACACAGTGATAAGTATTGATTTTTCTGTTGTGATGTGGCCATTTTCAATAAATAATTTGTATAATATATTCATATCACCTCATTGCTTTCCTCCTCAGTTTTCAGATATCCATTCCCCTTCTCCTCCCTACCTCACAAAAAAGACCCCATCAGTTTCTGCATTCATCTTCTAGAGGCTTAAAAAAAAAAAAACTTCTTATCATATAAAAAATGTATTAATGTTAGTGAATTTTAGTTGTGGGAATTACTTCTAATTTTCTTCTTTGAAAGAGTTTGCCTTTCCATCCAACCCTCTGTAGGACATATAGCCTTTTATATGCAGATTGGCATAATTATGCTTTGAAATAGCTTTGAATTCCCTGTAGCTGAAACTGAGAACATGAAAGGCCAAATGCTATATCGAACTGAAGGATATAAAAGTGCACGTACATCAGTCCAAAATGAGATATAGAAATGAACAGCTCTTTACACAGTGATGTCAGTTTTTGACAGATTATTGAAGGATCTTTATAACTGCCACAACTGCCTTGGGTAGGATGAAAACTCCGCCTGGGGATAGGCTTATCGGTTTGTATTTTTTCTTCTTTCAGTACCAAAAGGTGAGTAGATGTTAAGTGAAACAAGAGAAATACTCTGTGACAAAGGCTTTAGCTCTTTTCTCCGAAGATGACACCCGGCCCCAAATGGTAAAACACAGTGTGATCGGTGATGGAGTCATCTACCCAATCTGTCACGCTAGAGATGGCAGGCTAGATGAGGAGGTTACATTTTAGGAAGTCGATAGAAAACCCACCTGGCAATCTTCACCTCCGAAGAGATCCCAGTGACAGACAAGGGCCTTCTCTGCACAGGAGGAGAGTTTACTGTGCTAGTGGCAGATGTATCCAGAGGATTTAAAGCACCCACATTCTTTCTTATCACCAGCAGGAAGATAAAGGAAACAGTGAATTTTTGTATGTTTAAAACCTTGAAACCAACACCATGTTTATTAAAAACAGATTCTTAAAAAAAATCTGAGTTTATACTGAAACAGTAGGTCTTGTGAACATTTAATATCCTGACTGCTACAAGTTAAGTGAAAGTACCTCTTAGAATTTTCTTTTGTATCAACTATGAATAAAGATTTTTTTTTTTCCTACTTAAGGGGCACATCTTCTCCTGAAATTATAATGCAAACAAAAGAATGGAATATCCACCTCATTTCAGTTTGTAAAGTAGAAACAAATATGTCTTAAAATTGAAGATAAAAATGCTCTAAAATTCTGCTGTTTTTAGCATGTACAGATACTACGTACAATTGAAATCATAGCGAGAAGGGTTAAAACATTGTTTCACAAAATATATAGTTCAGATGATAAAGAATCTTCCTTCAATGCAGGAGAGCCAGGTTTGACCCCTGGATGAGGAAGATTCCCTGGAGAAGGGAATGGCTACCTACTCCAGCGTTCTTGCCTGGAGAATTCCATGGACAGAGGAGCCTGGTGGGCTACAGTCCATAAGGTCGCAAAGAGCCAGACACAAATGAGTGACTAACACTTCCGCTTTCACACACTTTGAAATTATACTGATTCCATCAGAACTGAGTAGGTNAAGAATCTTCCTTCAATGCAGGAGAGCCAGGTTTGACCCCTGGATGAGGAAGATTCCCTGGAGAAGGGAATGGCTACCTACTCCAGCGTTCTTGCCTGGAGAATTCCATGGACAGAGGAGCCTGGTGGGCTACAGTCCATAAGGTCGCAAAGAGCCAGACACAAATGAGTGACTAACACTTCCGCTTTCACACACTTTGAAATTATACTGATTCCATCAGAACTGAGTAGGTGATGCATGTAATACTTTTGTATTCAACCTAGTCCAGGAAATTTTACTGTGTTTGGAACTTTGCAAAGCAAACCACTTACTAATTTGCAAAGTAGTTGTTGAGAAAAACATAATTGTTAATTAGCTCTGACACTACAATTAAAACAATCTAAAATGCCTCTTTTCTGAAATAATCAGCATGAATTTGAAAACAATTAAAGGCTTTAAACATATAACTCAACATAGACATTAGGTTAGTACCACTATCCATTAACTTCGATACTGCTCAGTTCAGTTCAGTGCAGTCACTCAGTCGTGTCCGACTCTTTGCAACCCCATGAATCTCAGCAGGCCAGGCCTCCCTGTCCAT
Organism: Neotragus moschatus; assembly: GCA_006410615.1. Taxonomy (NCBI): domain Eukaryota; kingdom Metazoa; phylum Chordata; class Mammalia; order Artiodactyla; family Bovidae; genus Neotragus; species Neotragus moschatus. The sequence continues at coordinate 408,248 of SJYA01002364.1, forward strand.
CACCAACTCCCGGAGTTCACTCAGACTCACGTCCATCGAGTCAGTGATGCCATCCAGCCATCTCATCCTCAGTCGTCCCCTTCCCCTCCTGCCCCCAATCCCTCCCANTCTAACTCATACAAGCCAAGGCCTCCTCTTCAGTTCAGTTCAGTTAGGTTCAGCTCAGTTCAGTCGCTCCGTCACGTTTGACTCTTTTCAATCCCATGGACCACAGCATGCCAGGCTTCCCTGTCTATCACCAACTCCCTGAACTTACTAAAACTCACGTCCATTGAGTCAGTGATGTCATACAACCATCATATCCTCTGTTGTCCCCTTCTTCTCCCACCTTCAATCATTCCAACATATTAAGGTCTTTACAAATGAGTCAGATCTTTGCATCAGGTGGCCAAAGTATTGGAGGTTTCAGCTTCAGCATCAGTCCATCCAATGAAAATTCAGGACTGATTTCCTTTAGAATTGACTGCTTTGACCTCCTTGCAGTCCAAGGGACTCTCAAGAGTCTTCTCCAACACCTCAGTTCAAAAAGCATCAATTCTTCAGTGCTCAACTTTCTTTACAGTCCAACTCTCACATCCATACATGACTACTGGAAAAACCGAAGTTTGACTAGACAGACCTTTGTTGGCAAAGCAATGTCTCTGCTTTTCAATACGCTGTCTAGGTTGGTTATAACTTTTCTTTCCAAGGAACAAGTGTCTTTTAATTTCATGTCTGCAGTCACCATCTGCAGTGATCTTGGAGCCCCCCAAAATAAACTCTGTCACTGTTTCCACATCTATTTGCCATGAAGTGATGGCCCAGATGCCATGATCTTCGTTTTCTGACTGTTGAGTTTTAAGCCAACTTTTTCACTCTCCTCTTTCATTTTCATCAAGAGGCTCTTTAGTTCTTCATTTTCTGTCATAAGGGTGGTGTCATCTGCATATCTGAGGTTATTGATATTTCTCCCAGAAATCTAGATTCCAGCTTGTGCTTAATCCAGTCCAGCATTTCTCATGATGTACTCTGCAGCAGGGTGACAATGTACAGACTTGACATACCCCTTTCGCTATCTGAAACCAGTCTGCTGTTCCATGGCCAGTTCTAACTGTTGATTCTTGACCTGCATACAGATTTCTCAGCAGACAGGTAAGGTGGTCTGGTATTCCTATCTGTTTAAGAATTTTCCACAGTTTGTTGTGATCCACACTGTCAAAGACTCTGGCATAGTCAACAAAGCAGCAGTATATGTTTTTCTGGAACTCTCTCTCTTTTTCAATGATCCAGTGGATATTGGCATTTGATCTCTGGTTCCTTTGCCTTTTCTAAATCCTGCTTGAAGATATGGAATTTCACAGTTCATGTACTGCTGGTGCCTGGCTTGGAGATTTTTGAGCATTACTTTGCTAGTTTGTGAGATAAGTACAATTGTGCCGTAGTTTAAGCATTCTTTGGCATTGCCTCTTTTGGGACTAGAAAGAAAACTGACTTTTTCCAGTCCTGTGTCCACCGCTGAGTTTTCCAAATTTGCTGGAATATTGAGTGCAACACTTTCATAGCATCACCTTTAAGGATTTGAAATAGCTCAAATGGAATTCCATCTCCTCCACTAGCTTTGTAGTGATGCTTCCTAAGACCCACTTGACTTCATATTCCAGGATGTCTGGCTCTAGATGAGTGATCACATCATCCTGATTATCTGGATCATGAAAATTTTTTTGTATAGTTCTTCTGTGTACTCTTGCCACCTCTTCTTAACATTTTCTGCATCTATTAGGTCCATACTATTTCTGTCCTTTATTGTCCTCATCTTTGCATGAAATGTTCCCTTGATATCTCTAATTTTCTTGAAGAGATCTCTAGACTTTCCCATTCTATTCTTTTCCTCTATTTCTTTGCATGGATCACTGAGGAAGTCTTTCTTATCTCTCTTTGCTATTCTTTGGAACTCCGCGTTCAAATGGGTATATCTTTCCTTTTCTCCTTTGCCTTTAGCTTCTCTTCTATTTACAGCTATTTGTAAGGACTCAGGCAACCAATTTGCTTTTTGCATTTATTTTCTTTGGGATTGGTCTTGATCACTGCCTCCTGTATAATGTAAAGAACCTCCATCCACAGTTCTTCAGGCACTCTGTCTATCAGATCTAATCCCTTGAATCTATTTGTCACTTCCACTGTATAATCATAAGGGATTTGATTTAGGTCAAACTTGAATGATCCAGTGGTTTTTACTACTTTCTTCAATTTAAGTCTGAATTTGGCAATAAGGAGTTCATGATTTGAGCCACAGTCATCTCCTGGTCCTGTTTTTGCTGACTGTCTAGAACTTCTCCAACTTTGGCTGAAAAGAATATAATCAATCTGACCTTAGTGTTGATCATCTGGTGATGTCCATGTGTAGAGTCTTCTCTTGTGTTGTTGCAAGAGGGTGTTTGCTATGACCAGTGCTTTCTCTTGGTAAAACTGTATTAGGCTTTGCCCTGCTTTGTTCTGTAATACAAGGCCAAGTTTGCCTGCTACTCCAGGTATTTCTTGGCTTCCTAGTCCCCTATAATGAAAAGGACATCTTTTTTGGACATTAGTTCTTGATGGTCTTGTTGATCTTCTTATTGGTCAGGGCATAGACTTGGATTACTATAGTATTGAATGGTTTGCCTTGGAAATGAACAGAGATCATTCTGTCATTATTGAGATTTCATCCAAATACTGTACTTCAGACTCTTTTGTTGACTATGAAGGCTAATCTCTTTCTTCTAAGGAATTCTTGCCCATAGTTGTAGATATAATGGTTATCTGAGTTAAATTCACCCATTCCAGTCCATTTTAGTTCGCTAATTCCCAAAATGTTGATGTTCCCTCTTGCCGTCTCCTGTTTGATCACTTCCAGTTTGCCTTGATTCATGGACCTAATGTTCCTATGCAATATTGCTCTTTACAGCTCAGACTTTGCTTCTATCACCAGTCACATACACAACTAGGTGGTTTTGCTTTGACTCTGTCTCTTCATTATTTCTGGACTTATTTCTCCACTGATTTAAAGTAGCATATTGGGCCCCTATTGACCTGCGGAGTTCATCTTTCAATGTCCTATCCTTTTGCCTTTTCTACTGTTCATGGCTTTCTCAAGGCAAGAATACTGAAGTTGTTTGCCATTCCTTTGTCCAGTGGACTGCATTTTGTCAGAACTCTCCACCATGACCCATCTGTCTCAGGTGGCCCTTCATGGCATGGCTTATGGTTTCATTGAGTCAGACAAAGCTGTGGTCCATGTGATCAGATTGGTTAGTTTTCTGTGATTGTAGTTTTCATTCTGACTGCCCTCTGTTGGAGATGGTTAAGAGGCTTATGGAAGCTTCCTAATGGAGATACTGACTGAGGGGCTAATTAAGTCTTGTTTTGATAGAGTTATGTCTCCTTTCCTCCTCTTACTGAAGGCCTTTTGCAAGAACGTGAAGCCACTATCTCAACATAATATCATTTCCTTAAACTTGGAGGATAGAGCTGCTTGCGTTAAGGAGGCTATGTGATAGGAGGNTCAGATTGGTTAGTTTTCTGTGATTGTAGTTTTCATTCTGACTGCCCTCTGTTGGAGATGGTTAAGAGGATTATCGAAGCTTCCTAATGGAGATACTGACTGAGGGGCTAATTAAGTCTTGTTTTGATAGGGTTATGTCTCCTTTCCTCCTCTTACTGAAGGCATTTGCAAGAACATGAAGCCACTATCTCAACATAATATCATTTCCTTAAACTTGGAGGATGGAGCTGCTTGCGTTAAGGAGGCTACTGTGATGGGAAGATAGACAACAGAATCATTGGATATTTAGGTCACCATTTCAACTGTTGGTATTCCCCATGTATCTGTTTTCTATCTAAGGTACTAAACTACATTTTAAATACTTTCACTGTGAAAGACTATTTAAACACCATTGCTTTAAAAAAAAAATTGTTTATTTTTGACTGTGCTGGTTTTTCATTGCTTCTTGGGTTTCCTCTAGTTTCAGCGAGCAGGGGCTGCTCTCTAGTTGTGGTGCACAGGCTTCTCACTGTGGTGGCTTCTCTTGTTGCAGATCATGGGCTCTAGGCATGTGGGCTTTGGTAGTTGCTGCACGTGGGCTCATAGCTGTGACTTGCGGTCTCTAGGGTGTGAGCTCAGTTGCTCCACTGCATGTTGGAATCTTCTCAAATGAGGAATGGAACTCATGTTCCTACATTGGCAAGCAGATTCTTATCTACTGCACCATCAGGGGAGCCCTGAATATCATTATTCTACTGGGTAACGTATAAACATCAGTTCATACTCTGTCCAATGAATTTAACCTTCCATTTTCTATTTTTCCTGTATTTTTCAGTCTAGGAACCCTGTATTTCCCATTGAACAACCCCCCCTCAACCACTTTGCCCCTTACACTTGATGTTCTTTTTCTGTGGAACATGCTCAGTCACATTTTTGTTTGGCGAACACCTCTTCATCCTTTACTCCTTTATGATGCAAATGTTAATTTCTCTGACATCTTTGCCTTCTACAGATAGGTGTCGACACTTCTTTTATTTGATTCCCCTCTACTTCTTCTGGAAGGGACTTGAAAGTGAATCCCAGCATGATTTTTGCCTTCACGGTGTCTATAATCTGGGGATATCTGAGAACCTTAAACAAAACGCTTAGGAATGAGTAGGACAATATATAAGCATTGTCTAAGATATGCTCATGATGTAAGAGCTTACTGAGTGAAGTCTATGTAAAGTTTATTGGAGCCTTTTTTAATAGAGATTAGGTTAAGTAGAGATCAGAGAAGAAAAATGAAACTATATTATGCATGAGTTGATTATCTTTTTTAAAATTTTATTTATTAAAAAATTTTTTTTAGTTTTACTTTACAATACTGTATTGGTTTTGCCATACATTGACATGAATCTGCCATGGGTGTACATGTGTTCCCAATCCTGAACCCCCTTCCCACCTCCCTCCCCATGTCATCTCTCTGNTCTCTAGACTTTCCCATTCTATTCTTTTCCTCTATTTCTTTGCATGGATCACTGAGGAAGTCTTTCTTATCTCTCTTTGCTATTCTTTGGAACTCCGCGTTCAAATGGGTATATCTTTCCTTTTCTCCTTTGCCTTTAGCTTCTCTTCTATTTACAGCTATTTGTAAGGACTCAGGCAACCAATTTGCTTTTTGCATTTATTTTCTTTGGGATTGGTCTTGATCACTGCCTCCTGTATAATGTAAAGAACCTCCATCCACAGTTCTTCAGGCACTCTGTCTATCAGATCTAATCCCTTGAATCTATTTGTCACTTCCACTGTATAATCATAAGGGATTTGATTTAGGTCAAACTTGAATGATCCAGTGGTTTTTACTACTTTCTTCAATTTAAGTCTGAATTTGGCAATAAGGAGTTCATGATTTGAGCCACAGTCATCTCCTGGTCCTGTTTTTGCTGACTGTCTAGAACTTCTCCAACTTTGGCTGAAAAGAATATAATCAATCTGACCTTAGTGTTGATCATCTGGTGATGTCCATGTGTAGAGTCTTCTCTTGTGTTGTTGCAAGAGGGTGTTTGCTATGACCAGTGCTTTCTCTTGGTAAAACTGTATTAGGCTTTGCCCTGCTTTGTTCTGTAATACAAGGCCAAGTTTGCCTGCTACTCCAGGTATTTCTTGGCTTCCTAGTCCCCTATAATGAAAAGGACATCTTTTTTGGACATTAGTTCTTGATGGTCTTGTTGATCTTCTTATTGGTCAGGGCATAGACTTGGATTACTATAGTATTGAATGGTTTGCCTTGGAAATGAACAGAGATCATTCTGTCATTATTGAGATTTCATCCAAATACTGTACTTCAGACTCTTTTGTTGACTATGAAGGCTAATCTCTTTCTTCTAAGGAATTCTTGCCCATAGTTGTAGATATAATGGTTATCTGAGTTAAATTCACCCATTCCAGTCCATTTTAGTTCGCTAATTCCCAAAATGTTGATGTTCCCTCTTGCCGTCTCCTGTTTGATCACTTCCAGTTTGCCTTGATTCATGGACCTAATGTTCCTATGCAATATTGCTCTTTACAGCTCAGACTTTGCTTCTATCACCAGTCACATACACAACTAGGTGGTTTTGCTTTGACTCTGTCTCTTCATTATTTCTGGACTTATTTCTCCACTGATTTAAAGTAGCATATTGGGCCCCTATTGACCTGCGGAGTTCATCTTTCAATGTCCTATCCTTTTGCCTTTTCTACTGTTCATGGCTTTCTCAAGGCAAGAATACTGAAGTTGTTTGCCATTCCTTTCTCCAGTGGACTGCATTTTGTCAGAACTCTCCACCATGACCCATCTGTCTCAGGTGGCCCTTCATGGCATGGCTTATGGTTTCATTGAGTCAGACAAAGCTGTGGTCCATGTGATCAGATTGGTTAGTTTTCTGTGATTGTAGTTTTCATTCTGACTGCCCTCTGTTGGAGATGGTTAAGAGGATTATCGAAGCTTCCTAATGGAGATACTGACTGAGGGGCTAATTAAGTCTTGTTTTGATAGGGTTATGTCTCCTTTCCTCCTCTTACTGAAGGCATTTGCAAGAACATGAAGCCACTATCTCAACATAATATCATTTCCTTAAACTTGGAGGATGGAGCTGCTTGCGTTAAGGAGGCTACTGTGATGGGAAGATAGACAACAGAATCATTGGATATTTAGGTCACCATTTCAACTGTTGGTATTCCCCATGTATCTGTTTTCTATCTAAGGTACTAAACTACATTTTAAATACTTTCACTGTGAAAGACTATTTAAACACCATTGCTTTAAAAAAAAAATTGTTTATTTTTGACTGTGCTGGTTTTTCATTGCTTCTTGGGTTTCCTCTAGTTTCAGCGAGCAGGGGCTGCTCTCTAGTTGTGGTGCACAGGCTTCTCACTGCGGAGGCTTCTCTTGTTGCAGATCATGGGCTCTAGGCATGTGGGCTTCGGTAGTTGCTGCACGTGGGCTCATAGTTGTGACTTGTGGTCTCTAGGGTGGGAGCTCAGTTGCTCCACTGCATGTGAAATCTTCTCGGATGAGGAATGGAACTCATGTTCCTACATTGGCAGGCAGATTCTTATCTACTGCACCATCAGGGGAGCCCTGAATATCATTATTCTACTGGGTAACGTATAAACATCAGTTCATACTCTGTCCAATGAATTTAACCTTCCATTTTCTATTTTTCCTGTATTTTTCAGTCTAGGAACCCTGTATTTCCCATTGAACAACCCCCCCTCAACCACTTTGCCCCTTACACTTGATGTTCTTTTTCTGTGGAACATGCTCAGTCACATTTTTGTTTGGCGAACACCTCTTCATCCTTTACTCCTTTATGATGCAAATGTTAATTTCTCTGACATCTTTGCCTTCTATAGATAGGTGTCGACACTTCTTTTATTTGATTCCCCTCTACTTCTTCTGGAAGGGACTTGAAAGTGAATCCCAGCATGATTTTTGCCTTCATGGTGTCTATAATCTGGAGATATCTGAGAACCTTAAACAAAACGCTTAGGAATGAGTAGGACAATATATAAGCATTGTCTAAGATATGCTCATGATGTAAGAGCTTACTGAGTGAAGTCTATGTAAAGTTTATTGGAGCCTTTTTTAATAGAGATTAGGTTAAGTAGAGATCAGAGAAGAAAAATGAAACTATATTATGCATGAGTTGATTATCTTTTTTAAAATTTTATTTATTAAAAAATTTTTNCTGCTGTGATTTATGTCAGAGTGTTTTGCCTATGTTCTCCTCTAGGAGTTTTATAGTTTCTGGTCTTACTTTTAAATCTTTAATCCATTTTGAGTTTATTTTTGTGTATGGTGTTAGAAAGTGTTCTGATTATCTTTATTTTACTGTAATTTGTCAGTAATAATCTGTATGTTCTTTATAAATGTGGTGATGGAGACCACTTCACTTTATTTTGTTGATGTAATAATGCCTACATATTAAAGCAATATGTTGACAAATGAACAATTTAATATAACAACCATAGAGGAATTTTAAATTATTTTATAAATAGTCTTTTGTTGTTAAATATGTCAGTTACAGTCTTATCTACATACTGCCATCAAATCAAAGCCTAAACTTTTCAGAATATTGAAATAGAAGGTATTCTGTGCTTCTCCCTCAAGTCCATCTAAATTACTTGGGATGTATTTTTCTATTTTTAGGATTTAGTTTGATGGTTGTGTTATCAGCTATGAAGAATTCACTTTTTTTTCATCTCAAATGTTTAGCAACATGCCCAGCATTTAGTGTACTTACTTTAATAAATTTGCATACTTAGCATAAATAAATATAAATTGAAAGGCTTTATGAATGAAACTACTTAATTCAGATTGATGTTCTCCATTGATCAGAGAAGTATTGTATTTTTTTTTTCATGGAATGCAGAGACCAATTGATTTGAGAACAGAAAGGATATCTGGAAAACTTTTCAAGTTGTCTTCATAGTGATTTAACTGCTTTTAATGAAATGTAAATTCTTTAAATAAAGATAAATTTTCTTTAAATAAGAGAAAATTGCACATGTTTGAAAACAGCTATCAAAAAATGTTCACTATTTTTTATTTTTCATGGTATATTTTAACATAAAAGTATACAAAATGTTTATGGTTGGGTTTTTGTTTGTTTTTGTTTTGCTATGGAATCTGCATTTTTCAGTTTAGATGCATCTTGTTTTCTCTGATATTCCTCCATTTCTTACTACAGTGTTATTTTGTTTTTTAAATATGAATATGTATTTAGTCACAGAGAGAAAATAGGCTTCAAGCAGGAAATTCCTATGGTATATCTTTTTTCTTTAAAACAGAGGAGAAACTTGAACAGATACAAAGCTTTAGTTACAGAAGCAGGAGAACAGTAAATCCCCATTGTGCTCAGTTGATTAAAAGGGTAGTTGGGAAAGGCAAATAGTGGCAACACCTCTAGAATGCCATAGTAAAAGCAATATTTTACACTAAAGGGCTTTGCTATTCACTCCTTGAGTTTTCTTAAAAAAACCTGTGTTTAACGTTTGGCTTTTCCATTTACAAAGTTTGTAACCATGGATGATGTCTCAGCCTCTGAGTTCCCATGGGTAAATTTGGGTTTGTAGTACTCTTCTCCAAGCCTTGTTATATGGACAAACTATAAAGTGAGAACAATAAAACAGCAAAATAATAAATCTTATAGTAGAGTTTTTACTGTTTCTAGGATGTTGATGACAAGAATGGTGATGTTTAAGTGAGTCACCATACCAGGCTCTGAGCTAAGACTTTGGATGCAATGGTTAAAAGGGCAGTTCTGAAGGTTAACCTCACATTCTAATGTTCCTATTATACACACACACATACACACACACACACACACACACACACACCTCTTCCATACTTTTGAAAAATACTGTGATGTAAACTAAGACTGAATTGTCTTCATATGCTCTTATATCAGATGGAGCAGAATAATATCTTTGCCTTGGAATCAATACTTAGATGAGTAAGCTGAGAGTACATCTGAAGAGAAGTTGTATTTCTCATTCAATCATCAAATATATCATGTGCTCCAGACTCTGTTTAAAAGCCAGTGATCGTATATATATTTTTTAAGAACACAGTCTATTTTTTCTTGAGATACAAATGTTCAGTTTGGATGAATAGCATGAACTAGCTCCATCATTTACTCCAATGAATTCCAATGGAGGCAGAGGCTAAAGAGGCTCTAGACTCTTCTGGTCTTTTAATACTCAGCTTATCAAATCTACAGCCTGGTATTTCTGTAGTAGGATTGACCCAACAAGGCCAGATGTGACAAGTGTTGAAGAAGATGGTGATGTGGATAGTTCAACATGCGCCTGCAGTCTAGTCTGCTATCTCCATATACTCTCCAAAATTCTGTATTTGGTCAGAGCTGGGAGTGATATCATGGTGCTCGCCCATCTTAGCTCCATTGCTCTTCTGAATCTGCTTTGCTATTTTTGGAGAATAGATTCAGATACTTTAGGAGCTGGTGGAGGCCGTTCTTTTGGCAGCTTGCTGGGCTAACCAGTACTTATATCTTTTGGTCTTGGGCCTCCCAAAGTTCAGGACAGACACAGGCACCCTCACAGTGTCATTTACCAAGTGAGACAAAATTCATATTTTATGGCAAGACAAGAAAAATATAAACATAAAATTCTTCTCTGCCCTTTGGCCTTCCCTCTCCCCACACTATGCACTGTGTATTTGCATTATGTATTGACCAAACCTCCCCCATGAGCAGGTATAAATGGCAACATTCTCCTAGCACCAACAGGCAACTCCTTAAGAGATAACATTACTTCTTGATCTTCTAAGGGGTCATATGACCCACCAAGATGTTGCTTAGAGCTGAATTATATAAACAGTCAATAATACATCATTTGATGTTCAGTCCACCGTCTCAAAAAATTTTCCACAACTGTGCCTTGATTTCTAACTGGCAGAACCGTTCTCAGAACTTTCTGATATGCTTTTCTCAGGTTATAATCCTCAAATTCGCCTTGAAAAAATTTTTCTAGTTATTTCTTAGATTGACTGATTAATTTCATGAGCAATCGCCACCTCACACCAATATTCATCCCACTCTGTGATGGGCTCTTCTGGTAACTTCAGTGCATGTGGGGGTGATCACAACACCAGGATTTCTGTGGAAGTGGCAAGAACTATTTCAGAATTTATCTCTCAATGAACATTGTTCTTCACCTCCATTTCCAGGTGACTTCTTTTAAGAAATTTCACTGTTATCTCAGCTGCTTTGGCTTCCCTGGAGGCTGAGCCAGTAAAGAATCTGCCTGCAAGGCATAAGACTTGGGTTTGAATCCTGGGTCAGGATGATCCCCTGGCAAAGGGAATGGAAACCTACTCCAGTATTCTTGCCTGGAGAATTCCATGGACAGAGGCTACAGTCCGTAGGGTTGAAAAGAATCAGAAACTACTGAGCCACTAACACTTTCACTCTCCGCTGCCTTGGTTTGGGTTTTCTCTAAATCTCCTTCTTAGCAATTTTTCCTCTTCAAACAGATTCTTTTCTTTTCTTTTCTTTTTAGGAGCTTCTTTTATTTATTTATTTATTTTTTTTAGGAGCTGCATATATAGCCAGTCCTTGAAGAATAGTCCATCAGAGCTCACAGATTATTTTCACTGAACCCAGATAACCTGGGATTCCAAGTTCCTCCTCCAATTGCGTAAAGACGAGCTCGAGGTTGTCTCTGGGCTGCTGATTCCCCGTCCTCCACCAGACTGTGGACCGCGTTGCTGATGTAGGCTAGGGCTACTGGCTCTCTCTAGGGAAAGCAGCACTTTCCACAGGTGCAAGTAGCAATGCCAGTTCCTGAATTAAGAGAGAGGCTGAAGCGGAACTCTGAAGACATAGGCGGGGCAGCCCAATTCAAACAGCCGCAGGAGGCCCTCCCCACCTCCAGCTCGCAGCAACTGCTCCGCCCCTGCCAGGCCAGGAAGGCGCTGCCACCGTGTTCTCTGCAGGGAAGATAGACCGCACAGAGGAGTCTGGCAGAGTGTTTGATCTGTAACTGAGGAAGAAAGCATCAGAATTTTCTGCAAGGATGAGGTCAACATCCCCAGATTACAGTAAATTGCAATAGATAATAAGGAGAAATTGCAAAAATTGGCCAGGAATTCCTCAAATTCTCAGGAATTTCCTTGCCATTTACTTTGGTCACGAGTGTTTCCTCTATTGGCTTCTGTGGTGGCTCAGAAGATAAAGAATCTGCCTGCAATGTGGGAGACCCTGGTTTCATCTACAATTGCTTTATATCTGTTGACTAGGGTTGGGGGGAGGGTGGTAGAAAGCACAACCTGAAAGTTGAGCATTATGTTTTATTCATGCTTCCCAGGTGGCTCCTTGGTAAAACAATCTGCCTGCCAAAGCAGGATTGCAGGTTCGATGCCTGGGTTGGGCAGAGCCCCTAGAGGAGGAAATGGCAATTCACTCCAGTATTCTTATCTTGGAAATCCCAGGGACAGAGGAGCCTGATGGACTCCAGTCCATGGGGGTCGCAAAGAGTCAGACACTGAGCGTACACTCGGTTTATTCATCGGACATTCTTAGGACTTCAGGCCTTGGAGATGGCATCTCAACTCTGAGAGACTGCTCCAAAGAGGAAGGAGGGCAGGATGTATAGGATATTTTTGCAAAAGAACCAGGTAGTTGGAACATCGGAACATCAAAAGATTATTGTTAACAAAAGAAAACCAGATAGCTCAAGTAAAGCAATTTAGCACTTTTCCTTGTATGGGAAAATGGAGGAGTCTGGGCTCACTGAAATCATTCTTTTGATATGCACCCCAGTTAGCTGGAGCTAGTATCCTGTGTTTTCTCATTTGGAGTTTCCTCAGGGCTGCACCATAAGGAATGGCTTCAAGATGAAGCTTGCTAAAAGATGGGAATTCCTTGTTTTCTTCCTGAGTTACCATCCAGCATTTGTAATGTGATATTTGATGGCTATGACATCCTTTGTTTACTGATATGGCAGGCAATAATTTAGTTCTCATACTGAATACATATTTGAATTCTCAATAATTGTTATACAAACATTTGTTGAATATTGATTTTCTCTCAATCACTGAGTTAAACAGTTTATGTTTCATTCTTACAACACACACTTGGTCAGATTACCATGAGAAGGAAAAAAGTCCCTCTAGCTATGTCAAGCAGAAAGGAATTTATTATATAGATTAAATATCTCATACAATCCTGGGCAGGGTTAAGGAAAGAGAGATCGCTGATTGAGGTAACCCTTTTCAAAGCTATACAGTAGGAATGGGTTTCTAAAGGAACTGTTGTCTGCGTTCAATACATGCATCAACAGTACACTGCCATAATCAGGAAACTGCCTCAATGAGGAAGCCATTGTAACTTTGTGTATGAAAAACTTTAGTAAGCAAATCACTTCTACATAAACAAAACAAACACACCCTTTTGTGCTTAAGAGATACATGTTAGCTAAAGAACTTCTTTGTATAAAGAGGGATTGTGTGCTATTATTTCCTAAAAACTGGGAATATATGTGTCTTGAGCAAATTCTCTGCTTTGAGTTTTGCAGCGAGCTCCATAGTTTACAAAGTATCCTTTAAGTTTGAAGTCAGATCTAAAATGGAGCATTCTATGAGTAGCCTGATGAAATTTATATAGGCAACAAATGTTGACTTTTTTCCCCCACTAAAGTTAAGCATCAGCGGTAATTGGTCTACATACTTCAGATCTAAAAGAAACCGCTAATAATGATATATTTGTTGATTCCTGTAAAAGTTAACTGGGCTTTTTCAGAGACAGGTTTTTTTTTTTTTTTTTTGAGACTTTGTGTGTTACAAATAATTTGAAACCATCAGTGTTACTTCCTTCATACACATGAAATAGTACAACTTGATATCTTTTATTATTTACTCTAAAAATATTTTGGGTCCCTCTAATGAGTTGAGGACCAAATAATGTGTTCAACAGGAGAGCTGGCTAAAAATCTCTCATGCAGATCTGCTTCTGATATTATGTTTGTCATTTCACATTCACTAAATTTCTTTACGTTTTCAGACCTTGTATCAGACTACATGTCCTTGGCAAGTAACNAATTTGAAACCATCAGTGTTACTTCATTCATACACATGAAATAGTACAACTTGATATCTTTTATTATTTACTCTAAAAATATTTTGGGTCCTCTAATGAGTTGAGGACCAAATAATGTGTTAAACAGGAGAGCTGGCTAAAAATCTCTCATGCAGATCTGCTTCTGATATTATGTTTCTCATTTCACATTCACTAAATTTCTTTACGTTTTCAGACCTTGTATCAGACTACATGTCCTTGGCAAGTAACATGATGGGATATATATTACAAGGCCAACATAGATGACATCATTTCTAATATGTACAAGAACCAGAGCTGCCACATTGATTAATAATGACGTATTCTCAAGTTAATATTCTTTAGTCGACATCATTAGAAATTTACTAAAGATTTTCATAGGAGAAAACAGAGCAGAATGTTTAATAGGATGTCATGTCCGTGCTTTCTTTTGAAAACCTCCTCTAACTATGTCTCTTTTATAAATCTCGACTCTGCCTTCCAGCCTCTGTGTCTTTGTTTGCTCCTTTTCTTCAAAGCCCAGTGTTTTCTGTGTGAGTATCCTTCTCTGGGATAACTTCCATGAGGATGCAGATTTAGTCTGTGGTCTGCGTTCAGGTGTAATTAACTCTCTGGAGCCGGTTTCAGGATGGCAAGGGTCTTCTTTTATATAAACATTATATTGCTTGTTAAAATGGTAAAAAAAAAAAAAAAATCCAAAGATTGAAGATTTGGTACTTAGAAATAATGAGTTATATAACACTTAGCTGTAAAAACTATCCATTTACATTGTATAAGAAAAAACTGAAATGAGTAGACAGCTGGATACACTCTTGTCTCACATCTTACACAAGTCAATTATAGACTGAGTGCATAATTTAGAAGAAAATATCATGCAGTGTCTTTGTGACTTTGGAGGAGATAGGATTTCTTAAACATACTAATAATAAATGGAAATAATATTCTACTGCATTATATTATTTGACTTTCCAAATGTTCAAACTGGATTTAGAAAAGGCAGAGGAACCAGAGATCAAATTGCTAACATCCGTTGGATCATCAAAAAAGCAAGAGAGTTCCAGAAAAATGTCTATTTCTGCTTTACTGACTATGCCAAAGCCTTTGACTGTGTGAATCATAACAAACTGTGGGAAATTTTTCAAGAAATGGGAATACCAGACCATATTACCTACCTCCTGAGAAATCTGTATGCAGAACAAGAAGCAACAGTTAGAGCTGGACATGGAACAATGGACTAGTTCCAAATCGGGAAAGAAGTATGCCAAGGCTGTACAGTGCCACCCTGCTTATTNAATCATAACAAACTGTGGGAAATTTTTCAAGAAATGGAAATACCAGACCATATTACCTACCTCCTGAGAAATCTGTATGCAGAACAAGAAGCAACAGTTAGAGCTGGACATGGAACAATGGACTAGTTCCAAATCGGGAAAGAAGTATGCCAAGGCTGTACAGTGCCACCCTGCTTATTTAAATTATATGCAGAGTACATCATGAGAAATGCCAGGGTGTATGAAGCACAAGCTGGAATCAAGAATACTGGGAGAAACATCAATAACCTCAGACATGCAGATGACATCACCCTTATGGCAGAAAGTGAAGAACTAAAGAGCCTCTTGATGAAAGTGAAAGAGGAGAGTGAAAGGCTGGCTTAAAATTCAACTTTCAGAAAACTAAGATCATGGCATCTAGTCACATCACTTCATGGCAAGTAGATGGGGATAACAATGGAAATNTTCTATTTTGTGCTAGGGAGTTATATTCAGTTCTGCTATTGATTGAAGTTCTGTGTTGTAGGTATAATATACTCCAGTACCTGTGTGTGCCAGAAACAGAACATTTTCTGATTTCCTAAATTAAACTGCACTTGACTCTACTATCACTTTTACCAGAGTGACTAGATGTCCAACTCATGTGGACCCTTCTTTTGCTGCTGCTCTTCTTTTGACAAAAGCTGTAAGTTGTGTGTGTATACTCAGATCAGTAGAAAAGCCTGTATACTTAACAGAAATTTTTCTGTTGCTCTAAAAGTACATACATCATAATGACTAAATCCAGCATGCCCTTTGATTTTGTTTGTTAACTTGATACTTTGATGGCATTTAAAGTATTTTCTCACCAGATGCTTACTTGTTTTCTAAAATTGTATTCTGAAGAATTATTTTTTCTGATTTTCCTAGGTCTTTATAATTTCTCTATCTAATTTTTTAAGATGCTTTTTTATTCAGTATTGGGACTTCCCAAAGTTCCTTTCTGGATGTTATTTTTATCTTACCTTATATCCTGTGTCTGAAAAGTATCTCTACACTTTCTTATTTTTAACTAATACCTATATCTTTGTATTTTCAAGACTGAAAATTTATCTTATGTCAGGAAGCATTTAACAGGAGGCTTCCTGTGTGCTGTTTTGGATCTGTGATACATCCTCTGTTCCTTATTAATTCCTGAATATTCAGGAATTAAGTGAAGTGGCAAACTTCTCCCAGGGCTGAGGAATGCATGCATTTCCTTCGTTAGTTTTTCCATACAGTGATAAGTAACTATTTACAACCATCTTCCTTTTTATGAACCATATGGTAAAAGTGATTATTTACAACTGTCTATCTTTGATATGGTTTGACTTATGTTTCCTTGATAATTTGTAAGTCTGGACTTTTGATCTTTATGTTTGCTGAAAATAGCTACTTTGTAAGACAGTATATATACCCACACTATGTTGAATAAAACACGTTTACTCCATCAGAGCTTGGGTCCCCGTGTCTCCCTCTCTCTCTCTCTCCCCAGCTAATTCTCTGGAGTGTAGAAACCCATCATGCTCACTCTCCTGCCCGGGCTTCTAAGAACCTCTTGAGAAGGCCCACTGTGCCTTCACCCCCTCGAGAGGGCGCCAGGTGCCTTTGTGAGCGATGCAAGCTCTGTGTTAAGAGCTTTATTGGTTTTCTGCATAAACCAAGGAATATCAGCCTCTTTTTCTCTCTCTTTTACTTTCTTATCATCAATTCCAGACCACCAGGTTCTGGTCCATTAAAGGACCTCAACAATCTTAGTTCCCAATCCAGGATTAACTGCTGCCTGATGATCATTGTTACATATGGTACCTTACTTCTCCATAGTCACTTTAATCAAGATGAATAAAATTATTTTCATTGTTATACCAAAAGTTTTCCTCCTTCTGAAATATGTGTATAAAATTAACTTTTTTGTATAATTTATCAGTAAAACACATTCTAGACCCCCATCTCTTTAATGTCTGTATCCTACCATCCCAGTTTGACCTAATTAAACCTTCCTTCACTGTTTCTCATAATTCACTGAAATAATTTTTTTTTACTCATTACCAAACCTCATCTCTTTCCCTTTTAATACATCAGCATCAAACTTATGTTTCAAAAGATAACCATCACATTATTGGTTTTGCTTAATTTTATCAGTTTCTCCATGTTATAGCAGGTGAAGGATAAACTTCCTCCAATGTGAAAACACTCCTTTCAGCCTCATCTTGTACTGCTGCTGCTGCTAAGTTGCTTTAGACGTGACCGACTCTATGCGACCCCCATAGACGGCAGCCCACCAGGCTTCCCCGTCCCTGGGATTCTCCAGGCAAGAACACTGGAGTGGGTTACCATTTCCTTCTCCAATGCATGAAAGTGAAAAGTGAAAGGGAAATCGCTCAGTCATGTCTGACTCTTCACGACACCATGGACTGCACCCCACCAGGCTCCGCTGTCCGTGGGACTTTCCAGGCAAGAGTACTGGAGTGGATTGCCATTGCCTTCTCCATCATCTTGTACTACTTTCCACTATATGCTTTGCTCTGTCTACTAAGGGAGAGTTGTTTACCATCTCTTGATGTCTCCTTGTCTCATTCCAAATTCATTCTTCTTATCTGGAATACTTTTCTTCTGTATGTATTTTGAACATTTCTACTCTATCTTTTGTTTTCAGGCAATTATCACTTGCTCTCTTTTCTCCCTGATAGGTTTAAGTGTACAAAATGTGTTAGGTATACAAAAAGACAAAATCCCTGCCCTCATGGAGACAGCATTCTACCTAGAATTGGAGACAGAACAAATAAATTAATGAATAAATAAGAAAATCACATGTTAATATACATGCTTGGAAATAAAAAAAGTTTAGGCACTGGAATGTAACTGGTTGGGGACAGAATTTTAAAGAATAAGTCTTATGTTTGAGTGCAGAACTTTAGCAGGGGTTTTGTACTCGTTAGTAGTAACATTTAAATATAGTTTTTTCTTTTATTTTTTCTCATTCTAGAATTCTAAAAATAGGCTGTTGCTACAGTGGTTTAGCAGTTCAATGATGAAACTATGGCTTAGTTATCCTTAGCTTCTTAGCTTTCTACTTTAAACTTATTGCCTCATGGTCACCTGATGGTTGCTGCATCTCCATTCATCCCACCAGTATTCAAAGAAGAGAGAATTACCTCTCATTGAATAATTACGTGTCTGTTTTAGGAGAAGCAGTGGAATTCCCAGAAAGTGTACAACATATGTTTACTAACATTATATCGCCAACAACTGGGAAATATATATGCACTAATAGTAAAAAGAGTTTAAGCAACTATAGACTTACTGTTACATTTGGCTTGAAATAAGTATGGTCTCATCTTCTATATAAAATTTTGAGCAAGAAGATAGGAAATAATTATACTGAGTAGGCAACTATTAGTGAATGCTATAGACCTTAAGGTTGAGAAACAGTTGGTCATGTCAAGCATCCCAGTTGGAGAGAAACTCCAGGGGAAAGCTTTTGTGTATACGAGGAATAAAGTAAGATTACCGTGGCCTGATAGAAGTGAGAAAGATGGGGTTTGGTAGGTGATGGATTCAGAGATACAAAGTCTAGATAATATCTATTTCCTTCATGGGATCTTCAATTAATCAAGTTGAAGATCTACTTTTTATGCATTTCTTTATTCTAAGCACCTTGCAGAGTTCTAGGCTAATAGTAAACCTCCCCCTTTTTTTTTAAATGAGTGAACTTTGGGTAACACTTTATATAAATATATCGAAGAACTCTGTGATTTACTTTTTTATAAATAGTTTAAACTGTATTCATAGCAACATATGTAAATTGGTCAAAATCTTATGACAGATAGTCTTTGTTTTAGCATCAGTTCAGTTCAGTTCAGTTGCTCAGTCATGTCCGACTTGTGACCTCATGGACTGCAGCATGCCAGGCCAGCCTGTCCATCGCCAACTCCAGGAACTTGCTCAAATTCATGCTCATCGTGTCGGTGATGCCATCCAACCATCTCATCCTCTGTTGTCCCCTTCTCTTCCCACCTTCAATCATTCCCAGCATCAGGGTCTTTTCCAATGAGTCAGTTCTTCACATCAAGTGGACAAAGTATTGGAGTTTCAGCTTCAACATCAGTCCATCCAATGAATATTCAGGACTGATTTCCTTTAGGATTGACTGGTTTGACTTCCTTGCAGTCCAAGGGACTCTCAAGTCTTCTCCAATACCACAGTACAAAAGCATCAATTCTTCAGGGCTCAGTTCTCTTTATAGTCCAACTCTCACATCCATAGATGACTACTGGAAAAACCATAGTTTTGACTAGATGGACCTTTGTTGGCAAATTAATGTCTCTGCTTTTTAGTAAGCTGTCTAGGTTGGTCATAGCTTTTCTTCCAAGGAGTAAGCATCTTTTAATTTCATGTCTTCAGTCACCATCTACAGTGATTTTGGAGCCCAGAAATGTAAAGTCTGCCACTGTTTCCCTGTCTATTTGCCATGAAGTGATGGGATTGGGTGCCATGTTCTTAGTTTTTTGAACGTTTAGTTTTAAGCCAGCTTTTTCACTCTCCTCTTTCACTTTCATCAGAAAGCTCATTAGTTCTTCACTTTCTGCCATGAGGGTGATGTCATCTGCATATCTGAGATTATTGACATTTATCCCGGCAATCTTGATTCCAGCTTGTGCTTCATCCACCCTGGCATTTCTCATGATGTACTCTGCATATAAGTTAAATAAGCAGAGTGACACTGTACAGCCTTGGTGTATTCCTTTCCTGATTTGGAACCAGTTGATTTTTCCATGTCCAATTCTAACTGTTGCTTCCTGACCTGCATACAGGTTTTTCAGGAGGTAGGTCAGGTGGTCTGGTATTTCCATTTCTTGAAGAATTTCCCAGTTTTTTGTGATCCACACAGTCAAAGGCATTGGTGTAGTCAATAAAGCAGTAGTAGGTGTTTTTCTGGAAGCCTCCTGCTTTCTGTGATCCAGAATATGTTGGCAAACTGATCTCTAGTTCCTGTGCTAGCATAGATTTCTCTAAACTTAATCACATTATTTGAAAACACAAAGGCCTACCTTTAATTGTCAATTGTTCTAATGTTATAATTTCTGCCTACATATGTTATTTTGTTTCGTTTGGCAAAAGAAGTCATATGAAAAATATATCAGTATGTTGGTCTCAACTATCAAAAGAATTTCACAAGTTCTGTTTAACTGTGGAGCTATGATCATATTTGATATTTCACAGCTGTGAGAGATTCACAAATATCTTTGTTCAATAATATTTGATTAAAAAATTATAGATTCATATTTTTAAATTTGGGCACTGAATTTTGAGTAAATGGTCTATTTAACCAAATGTTGCATTGAATGTATGATACATTAGCCCTATTTTAGGTGGTGTGCAGTTTTTAATCATATGACCTGAAAAGAAATTATGGGCCCTATTATTTTCAAAAGTAATATGATAATTGCAACTAGTTTTACACATCCCATCAAGAAGGACATATTTTTTCTTTGTAATTGTTCTTTACAGTTCATTTTAAATACAAAGTACAAGGTCCAATGAGGAAAATATTAGCAGTAATTTTTCCTATAGTCATAATAAACAGCTGTTTGTGGAAAAGTTGATAATATGCTGCAGCCTATTTATATTCAGTAACATACTATGTGTTATAACATTCAGAAAGTTTTTGTGATTTGTTTATTTTTCAAGATCTATGGAATGACTCAATACTTTCCATTTTCTGTTTCACTTCATTAGGACCAAAATACATTTACACACACACACACACACACACACACACACATACACATATATATTTCTCTCTATACACACACACACACACACACACACACACTATATATATATATATATACACACACAATTTTTGGTTTAATTTTTTTTCCCATCCAGCACTAATTGAATGTCTGGTAAATCTTGTGTAATTAATAAATTTTTATAAAATGTGGAGTTATTTTCAAGGTTCCCATGTNCTATACACACACACACACACACACACACACACACTATATATATATATATATATATACACACACACACAATTTTTGGTTTAATTTTTTTTCCCATCCAGCACTAATTGAATGTCTGGTAAATCTTGTGTAATTAATAAATTTTTATAAAATGTGGAGTTATTTTCAAGGTTCCCATGCACATTATACTGAATTATTTTGAAAGTATAATTTTTGTTTCTTGTGTCTCACATCTGATCTTCTTATATTATCATTCTATGATCTGTTTCCAAAATAATACTGGGAAATGGAGTGTTGATTTCTTCTTTACTAAAATATATTTTCATTATTTTTGAAGTAATGAAAACATTTCTATTTTTGTTGAGTTAGCTGACAACACCTTTTTCCATTATTTTATTTTTAGCTGGCTAAGTTTAAACTTGACTGTGTGCCTTTTAAAATTCAAAGTGAAATAATCAGACCATTTTACTTCCATTTGCCATCAGCTGAAAGATTAGATACTTCAACTAGAGGACAATGTAATCAATAATGACTAAATTTATGCCCAAGATGACCATCCTTGAAGATATCTTTTTCCTTCTTGGAAACATAGTTAAGTCCATCATAAATTTGGCCAGGAAAAATACCCTTGACTCTTTTTAAATATCTTACTCTCCTAGAGTCCATTTTTATGGAAGGGAGGTAAAATAATGAATCACAAACCATTAGTTATGAAAGGTCAATCATATCTTTTGAAAATATTCTACTCTACCACTTAAGATCTAGATAGTTTTTAAACATAGCCAAGAAAGCAAACTTTTTTCATTTTCATTCTAATGGAATCACCAAAAAGTACATAATAAAACTTGTAATTTTCAGGATAATTTAGATTTATATTATTTTCCTGGATCAAAAAAATAATTCAGTAGGCCTGTACTTCCTTTTGTTACTCTACTATAGTTTCAGTCTTCATATGGTCCCAGAGTGTATGTCACAGTACCTGGTAAGTATTAAATAATTATTCTAATCACTGCAGATGGTGACTGCAGCCATGAAATCAAAAGGCGCTTACTCCTTGGAAGAAAAGTTATGACCAGTCTAGACAGTATATTCAAAAGCAGAGACATTACTTTGCCAAATAAGGTCCGTCTAGTTAAGGCTATGGTTTTTCCAGTAGTCATGTATGGATGTGAGAGTTGGACTGTGAAGAAGGCTGAGCGTCGAAGACTTGATGATTTTGAACTGTGGTGTTGGAGAAGACTCTTGAGAGTCTCTTGGACTGCAAGGAGATCCAACCAATCCATTCTGAAGGAGATCAGCCCTGGGATTTCTTTGGAAGGAATGATGCTAAAGCTGAAGCTCCAGTACTTTGGCCACCTCATGCGAAGAGTTGACTCTTTGGAAAAGACTCTGATGCTGGGAGGGATTGGGCGCAGGAGGAGAAGGGGACGACCAAGGATGCGATGGCTGGATGGCATCACTGACTTGATGGGCGTGAATCTGAGTGAACTCTAGGAGTTGGTGACGGACCAGGAGGACTGACGTGCTGCGGTTCATGGATTTGCAAAGAGTCAGACACGACTCGGCGATTGAACTGAATGCTTATAATAGTTCTATATTCAGAATTAATTGAAGATAAAAAGCAATATTTTATTGTGCTCACCATACTCATTCTAGAAACATGAAACTATATCAACAGTTGAAATACAGAAGAAATGTAGAAATGACACAGTATTACTCTTATTACTGGAAGCCAGACCTGTTTATTCTCTGTAAAAAGCTATAGTTAGGTAGTCTGCAAACAGAATCATACATATTTATTTTTTCTGACTACAAAACTTCCAAAGTACTTCTTTAAAGCTTTATTTTTCTCAATTAAACATTGCCATTCTCTTCAGTACCATAATGTATGTCTTTATAACTTCTCTTTACCCCTTCCCTTTTCAAACAAATTCAAGCATGTATTTCTTTTTGTTAGTCACAGACTTGTTCTATCCTCCCAAATTAGAATACAGCATGTTCCAGTGAAATATTGTTTTGTTATTACCTTCTTAACACCCCCACGGTATGTTCCAGAAGAGGTGGTCCGTGTAAGAGCCCTCCATATAAGTAAGGACAGCTTGGAGAAGTACATTAAATTATCTTTTCTACAGACTGTAAACCTCTATTTTCTCCATAATCTTCTACTGCTGTGTCAAGTTTTCAATCATTCTAACTAACATTAAAAACTTGCCCCAAAAGTTGCCTCTTAAATTACATTGTTCAAAAGTGCATGCACTCTCCTAGCAAAATCTTGACCATTGCTCATGATGGCAGAAAAACTGTTGGATTATTTTCCTTCGTTTTGCATCAGTATATCAAAACATTATATCATAACATAATTTAAATGTTAGCTTTTNATTCTAACTAACATTAAAAACTTGCCCCAAAAGTTGCCTCTTAAATTACATTGTTCAAAAGTGCATGCACTCTCCTAGCAAAATCTTGACCATTGCTCATGATGGCAGAAAAACTGTTGGATTATTTTCCTTCGTTTTGCATCAGTATATCAAAACATTATATCATAACATAATTTAAATGTTAGCTTTTTAATTTATAATCATGTCATGTGGCTTTACTTATTCTCCCCTCCTCAAAATACTCTCCTCTCTTGTATATATTCTCCTTTCATGACAAAATACTCTTCTTTTATGACACTGCCTCCCATTACTTTCACATATTTATCTCTGTCTGTGATCACTCTTTCTCCTCTGACTGTGTACTTTCTTTTCTTGGGTTCTGCTTCTGCTGTTAGTCTCCCTTTACTCTTGCTGGCTTTTTATAGTCACAGTCATATTGTAAACTATCATCAATATAACTATACTTTATGGGTTGCATTTCAATCTTTCTCCAAATCCTTCCATCCTACTAGACATCCCTGTTTGGAGGGCCCAATCTTTCTTCCATCTTTCCCTCAGCACTTCCAGGTGAATGACTGGTGTTAGCTGTCTCCAAATGTTGAAGTCTGAAACTTGGAAGCCCCTCTTTATCCAGCGTCACTGTCTTAGTTCAGAGAGTTCACTTAGCTTATTCACCTGGCTCCCTCATGCTTTTATTTCTGTCTCTAATTTCCTATGATCTTCTCTTGTCCCTACTACTGACCTTTTCAATTTATCTTTAAATATTGCCACAGTATTTTCTATAATATGCCAATTAGATAGTACACTGTTTCTCTTGCCTGGACTATCCTTTCTGTCTTTGGTTATTACTTTTGTGTAAAATATAACAAGCCAGGATGTCTCCAGAACATCCTACTTCATGTTTCCACTAAACTTTGTATGACTGCCACTTAAATGAGTGTAAAGCGCTGGTTATTATTCCTGTAGTATGATTAGACTCTATCACTGGACAACAAGGTGAGGCATTATCCTAGGATGCCATGCCTTGCTAAGTCACTTTAGTAGTGTCCAACTCTTTGTGACCCTATGGACTGGAACTTGCCTAGCTCCTCAGTCCATGGGATTCTCCAGGCAAGAATACTAGAGTGAGTTGCCATTTCCTTCTCCAGAGGATCTTTCAGACCCAGGGATGAACCTGTGTCCCTAAACTCTCCCACATTGGCAGACAAGTTTTTTACCAATAGTGCCACCCGCCCTGAATGTCTAATAAAGTGCTTGTGGCAGGTAAAGACTCAATAAATATTAGTTAGAAATCAATGAATGCATGCATGAACACAAAAAAGAATGCAAATGTTCTTCACAGCCAGAGACTCTCATGATAAATAGCTATCAAAGACATTTCAGGTGTAGCATTGGGAACTTAAATTTTCTTAGTCATCCCAGAAACTTTTATATTGTAGATAAGAATGAATGCTATTTCAGTTTACAAGAAACATTTCAATTCAAGAATTTAAGGAGTTCTTTTTTCAGTATGTGAAGTGCTCAGATTTCCTATTTATAACATCATTCCTCTTCATGTGGAATAACTTGGAAGATACTTAATAAATGATGAACTAATTAGAAAACTACATGAAGAGTAAAAAATAAGAGATGTAGATTCTTCATTCATTTATTTACTCAGCAAATATTCATTGAGTGCATACAATGGGTCAGGCACTGTTAGGTTGTAGATGCACAATAGAGATAATATACTCCCTGCAAGTTTCCTTACAGCTACAGATGTGTCTGGGCTTGCCAGGTGTCTCAGTGGCAAAGAATACACCTGCCTGTATTGGAGCCACAGGAAACGTGGGTTTGATCTCTGGTTTGGGAAAATCCCTTGGAGAAGGCAATGGTAAACTGCCCAGTATTCATGCCAGATAATCCCATGACCAGAGGAACCTGGTGAACTACAGTCCATGGGTTTGCAAAGAGTCAGACACGACTGAGCAGGCACAGATGGTCTATCGAACTTCATACTCAGAATTCTCACTCAAATGTTCAATATGCAACTAAAACTTTACATGTTTAAAACCAAGGTCTTTAAAACATCTGCCAGACTCCTATTGTTGTCAAAGTCTTTCTTATCTCAGTTAATGGAACTAATGTCTACATAGTTTCCCTTGCAGATATTAAATATCTGTAAGTCATTCTTTATTAATTTTTCTTCATATCTCAAATCCAATGCAACAGTGAATGTATCAACTCTATATTCAAAGTATTTTCTTTTTTGTTGACTTCTTCTAATTCATGCCTAGACTTCTACAGTAGTTCACTAACTAATACTTTCATTTTTGTTCACTAAGTATCATTCTTGTACAGAGACTAGAAACTTATTAGAAATTTAATTTGAACATATTCAGTTCAGTTCATTTCAGTCACTGTCATGTCTGGCTTTTTGCGACCCCATGAACTGCAGCACACCAGGTCTCCCTGTCCATCCCCAACTCCCAGAGTCCACCCAAACCCATGTCCATCGAGTCGATGATGCCATCCAACCATCTCATCCTCTGTTGTCCCCTTCTTCTCCTGCCCTCAATCTTTCCCAGCATCAGGGTCTTTTCTAATGAGTCAGCTCTTCGCATAAGGTGTCCAAAGTATTGGAGTTTAGGCCTCAACATCAGTCCTTCCAATGAACACCCAGGACTGATTTCCTTCAGGATGGACTGGTTGGATTTCCTTGCAGTCCAAGGGACTCTCAAGAGTCTTCTCCAACACCATAGTTCAAAAAACATCAATTCTTCAGTGCTCAGCTTTCTTTATAGTCCAACTCTCACATCCATACATGACCACTGGAAAAACTATAGCCTTGACTAGACAGACCTTTGTTGGCAAAGTAATGTCTCTGCTTTTTAATATGCTGTCTAGGTTGGTCATAACTTTTCTTCCAAGGAGTAAGTGTCTTTTGATTTCATGGCTGCAGTCACCATCTGCAGTGATTTTGGAACCCCAAAAATAAAGTCTGACACTGTTTCCACTGTTTCCCCATCTATTTCCCATGAAGTGATGGCCCAGATGCCATGATCTTCGTTTTCTGAATGTTGAGCTTTAAGCCAACTTTTTCACTCT
>SJYA01002364.1:436211-453097 GCA_006410615.1 Neotragus moschatus
TGGAAAATTCTGAAAGAGATGGGAATACCAGATCACCTGACCTGCCTCTTGAGAAACCTATATGCAGATCAGGAAGTAACAGTTAGAACTGGACATGGAACAATCGACTGGTTCCAAATAGGAAAAGGAGTGTGTCAAGGCTATGTATTGTCACCCTGCTTATTTAACTGCTATGCAGAGTACATCATGAGAAACACTGGGCTGGATGAAGCACAAGCTGGAATCAAGATTGCCAGAAGAAATATCAATAACCTCAGATATGCAGACGACACCACCCTTATGGCAGAAAGTGAAGAGGAACTAAAAAGCTTCTTGATGAAAGTGAAAGAGGAGAGTGAAAAAGTTGGCTTAAAGCCCTTGCACAGGAGTCTCCAAAAATATTAGCAACTTAACTGTTGATGGATTCCATGGAAGTCAGATGTCTTAAGAAACTTGAACATAAGTCAAGGAAAAAAAGAATAAACGTGATAGTGACACCCATTTGGCCATTGGCCATCATCCTCTGCATAGTAAGGACTTCACTACTGCAGTTTTATATCTAGAATTCTTAATGAAATAGTGGGCTACAGGATGAGTGGTACCATCCTGAAGGTATCAATGTAGTATTTGCAGCAGAAGACCCTCCCTCTCCCTTGAAAAACATTCTGCCACAAAAAGAGCTTGAGGGAACTGTATACATGGGTGACAGAAGCAGAAGAAAGCCAGGACCAGCTGCCTGCTGGGTGGATTTATGCAGAGGTTGGCACGCCCTGGCAAGCTGAGTGAAAGCTTTGGGCTGTTCTTGTGTGTGGTCCACAGCCCAGCGGCACCAGTTTAACATGAGAGGGTAGGAGAAATGCAGAATCTCTGTCCTCTCTCCAAAACTATGAAATCCGTATCCGTATGTTAGCAAGGTCCCTCCAGTGATTTCATGCACACTTATCTCCATGTAACGGAGTGAGATACAGAAGACAGTAAAGCAGAGAGAGAGGTACATCCAGTTATTATGTCTAATGAAAATCCCATGCCACCCACTCCCCTCCAGTCAGTGTCCCTAAGAAAGAGGTCTAAGAAAGACCGTAAGATTGGCAGAACTTGAGATTTGTTCTTCCTGTTGGTGTGTCCTGTGTCGTGAGAGCCAAGCAGAGTTCCTCTATCAAGATGACTTTGAAATAAAGGCTTTCATAAGGATTTTATAGAACTCTGAAGTGATAGCAAGTAACATATACAATGTGTGTTAGTCGCTCAGTCATGGCCAACTCTTTGTGACCCCCTGGACTATAGCCCACCAGGCTCCTCTGTCCATGGAATTCTCCAGGCAAAAGTGGGTAGCTATTTCCTTCTCCAGGGAATGTTCCCAACCCAAGGATCGAACCTAGGTCTCCTGCATTGCAGGAGTAACATATTGCTCCATACTAATTCCTTCAGCCAAAGACTGTAAATGCCATCCGTAAGGCACAGGAAGAGGAGGAGGCCTGAGAAAGCTTATCACTTCATACTTCAAAGATAAGAGAATAAACTCCTTGGAACCAAATAATAAGACTTCAAAAGTATAAATTCCTGGATAGGAAAATTAACTTTGATTCACCTTTCATGCCTGTACTTTTGCTTACAGTGAACGGTAACTGATTTGCAGAACTGACTATATGAATAAAAGAGGAAATCTAATTCAGTTGTCTGGGAGGGAAAGAGAACCCGAAAATTTATTAAGCATTGTCTGACCATTGTAAGGGATCTATTTTTGTATACCTGAGATTGATATTTGGGGAGGAGTTCTAGATTTATAATCTGCTTTAGTTCATTCAAACTCTATTTTGACATTGAACTTTGAAAGTTTTGAAACTGTTCTTCAGTACCAACAGGTAACCTCTTAATTTTCAATGACTCTGTCCACTAATAAATTTTTCCGTAAAGGAATCTGTAATCTAACCAATAAAATGAGCATTCCATTTTCTTGGGCGGAGCAATGGAAAGAGTGATAAAGAAAGCTGATGAGCTCTTATGACATGCAGGGCTATCCTCATGCAAGTAGGCTTAGTGGGGAAAATGAGATCCACAGGGCATTGCAGGGGTGTGTGTGTGTGTGTGTAGTGAAATTACACAAGAGACTGAGAAATAGACGAGTATCTGTTGGTTCAAGACCCCTAAGAAATCCTTCAGAGTCTTGGTCACAGCTTTAAATCTTCCCCAAGCAGAGGGGAAAATAATGCCTCCTAAATGTAGTTTCATAGACTGGTAAACCTTTATCACTTTCCCAGTGTAGTTTTTCCACTCCCAGTTGAGGAACTGCCCAAGGAAGCATCTCCCTTCCTCAAAAGAATCCTTAAACTTAGATATATAAATTCCCATTATTCTAATTAGAGATGTGTATAAGAGACAGGAAAATTAACTTTGATTCACCTTTCATGCCTGTACTTTTGCTTACAGTGAATGGTAACTGACTTGCAGAACTGACTATATGAATAAAAGAGAAAATCTAATTCAGTTGTCTGAGAGGGAAAGAGAACCCGAAAATTTATTAAGCATTGTCTGACCATTGTAAGGGATCTATTTTTGTATACCTGAGATTGATATTTGGGGAGGAGTTCTAGATTTACAATCTGCTTTAGTTCATTCAAACTCTATTTTGACATTGAACTTTGAAAGTTTTGAAACTGTTCTTCAGTACCAACAGGTAACCTCTTAATTTTCAATGACTCTGTCCACTAATAAATTTTTCCGTAAAGGAATCTGTAATCTAACCAATAAAATGAGCATTCCATTTTCTTGGGCGGAGCAATGGAAAGAGTGATAAAGAAAGCTGATGAGCTCTTATGACATGCAGGGCTATCCTCATGCAAGTAGGCTTAGTGGGGAAAATGAGATCCACAGGGCATTGCAGGGGTGTGTGTGTGTGTGTGTGTGTGTGTGTGTGTGTAGTGAAATTACACAAGAGACTGAGAAATAGACGAGTATCTGTTGGTTCCAGACCCCTAAGAAATCCTTCAGAGTCTTGGTCACAGCTTTAAATCTTCCCCAAGCAGAGGGGAAAATAATGCCTCCTAAATGTAGTTTCATAGACTGGTAAACCTTTATCACTTTCCCAGTGTAGTTTTTCCACTCCCAGTTGAGGAACTGCCCAAGGAAGCATCTCCCTTCCTCAAAAGAATCCTTAAACTTAGATATATAAATTCCCATTATTCTAATTAGCATAATTTCCCTTTCTATTAAGGTTTTTGAGACAAAGTCTTAAATGCTGCTTTGAAACTTTGAGGAGTAGTAATCACCTTAAACATAGAGTTGTTTTTCCTCTCAATTCACCTCTTGAGACATTTAAACCCTACAAAAAGTAAAAAAGAAACTCTTTGAGTTTTAATGTTATAATATTCTAGTAATAGGCAACTTCAGAAATAAGATAATGCCCTGTTTAAAAGAAATCTAGTTTGTGATAGATTTAAATATTCTCTTCCCACCCACACAACCCCAGATGGCTAATGAGCTGGTTGCTCAATTTGAGGGTTTATGGGGTCATGATTATCTTAACAAGTTATGGGGTTTTGTTACTTAGTCAAAAAAAAATTAAACTATGCTTATACAGAATATATCTGACATAATATCTTTTTATACGATTCCTGAAATCACCCTCCAAAATAGGCAGAAACATATGATTAATTTTGTTTATAAATGAGAAAATTGAGCTCTTTGAAAGATTAAGTGATTGCCCAAAATAGCATATCTGGGATTGTAATGCATGACTCATATGCTGGCATTATTTCCCTACTGAAAAACTGCCTCTTGTGCTTCTAGGAAAAGAACATTTCTCTGAATTCTGTATCAGGTGTTGTTGTAAACCATGACAACCAAAACATCACTTAATACATGTGATGTTTTGCTCTGGGTAAAAAAAAAATCCCATCCTAAATTATCTTCACTATTTCACCTGTACCTCCTTAATAACAAGTGAGAGAGTTCTTCAAAGGACATACATGAATATCAGAAGGGATGAGGCCAGGGGCCCACACAAGGCCAAGTTCTTAGTAGAGCTGGCTCCTCTCCAAGGTGCTGATCTGAGATCTTGTCCACAAAAGCAGCTCTGGTTCATATTTCTTGCAGAGTATAGCATTGTCTCTGTTTTCACACATTCATTTTATAACCGTGTACTGGTGTCTGCTATGCATCGTAGCAATACATCAGAAAAAAAAAATTAAAAAGGCTGGATCCCAGTGAGGTGTATAACGTGACAAGTATCTCAGTTCCTGAGTAAATATAGGATGGCTTCAAAGAACACGTGCATTTTATCTAAGTTTCGGAAAATATGTAGCATTTGGGTTGAAAGTTGAGGTATCCTATGTGGAAGAATAATATCCGTGCAAAAACATGGAGATAGGAAATCTTGTGAGGAGTAGTATTGAGCTGGAGAGTTAAATAAAATAGAGTACAAAGTCAAAGATNAATGTAGGATGGCTTCAAAGAACACGTGCATTTTATCTAAGTTTCGGAAAATATGTAGCATTTGGGTTGAAAGTTGAGGTATCCTATGTGGAAGAATAATATCCGTGCAAAAACATGGAGATAGGAAATCTTGTGAGGAGTAGTATTGAGCTGGAGAGTTAAATAAAATAGAGTACAAAGTCAAAGATGTGGGCAAGTCCTGAATTTATACAGAAAACTTGTAGAACCTCTGAGCTTTCTAGTAATGTCATTTTGGGGAAATGAGTTTTACAATGGATTATATTCTGTGCATTATTGAATTTCTTTGAGGTACTATCAAGTCAATCCTCTCATGCTGCCAGTGAAGTGATGGAGTATAGTGACAAGGACTTGGGAGGAGAAGGATCCAGGTTTACATCATGGCTCTGCCATTTCCAACTATTTGGTTTTGGACAAGTTACTGAACTTCACTACAAGTGCCTACTAATTGATAAAAAAAAAAATAGGATTACAACAATTCAGTCAAGTTATATCAACCTTCTAATGCTTATCAATAAATGAAGATATTACCTGCTTAATGAGTTTAGAAAGAGAATTATGCTAGGTAATATCTCTAATGCATCTTGCCCATACATTGCCAATATTCAATATATGTGTTTGCACTTCACTGGATTCCCCTATCTATGCACCAGGATTTTATAGACTGGAATTTTTTTTCTTGCATATTCCATCCCTAATGATTTTATATCCTATCATTTGGATTATTTTAAAACTGCTTTTGTTTCTTTGAGTGTATTTGAGTTTTCTTTACCTCACAAATTTGCTTTATCAGATGTAAACATTTTCTGATCCAAACATTCATACAGGGATGTATGAATGTGTATGTAATAGAGATAGAAAAAGATAAAGAGAAAACTGATGGAAGATACTCAAGGTAGACAATGCTCTGTGGTCCCTTCCCACTGGGTCAGGTTTCACCTGAAGAAGC
This sequence comes from Neotragus moschatus, assembly GCA_006410615.1. Lineage (NCBI taxonomy): Eukaryota > Metazoa > Chordata > Mammalia > Artiodactyla > Bovidae > Neotragus > Neotragus moschatus. The sequence goes on from SJYA01002364.1 coordinate 441,589, forward strand.
TACATTAATGGCACTTTCTGAATCATTTACTTGAGCTTCTATCTTTCCCATTAAGGAAGAGCCAGTGAAGTAACATTTGTTCTTAGAATCTTACTCTAGTGGCTGGTTTTAATGGCAAAGATACAGCTGCAATCTCTCCCAGAGCTCAGAATTTCTAGGGTGTCTCTCCCTACTTCTTTTCATCAGAAAACAATCAGCTTTTTAAAAGTCCCTCCCTGCAGAGATCCAGACATAGAGAAAAGAGTTGTGGACACAGTCAGGGAAAGGAGAGGGTGAGATGAATTGAGAGAGCAGCGTTGAAACATATACATTACTATATGTAAAATTAGATAGCCAGTGGAAATTTACTGTATGACGCAGGGAGCTTGAATCTGATACTCTCTGGTGACAACCTAAAGGAGTGGGATACAGCAGGAGGAGGGAGGGAGGCTCAAGAGGGATGGAACATATGTATACCTATGGCTGACTCATGTTGTTATATGGCAGAAATCAACACAATATTGTAAAGCAATTATCCTCCAATTAAAAAAAATTCCCTCCCCTAAAAGAATTCATCAGAATCTAGGAGGCCCTATCTGTCACTGGATTTCTTATTCCTAAAGCTCAAGCAGCAGACAGAGGAAATATTAGTGCATCAAATATTTTATCTTAATTAGGGAGACACAGTTAATAAATCACAGCAGTTATCTGGCTGTTCCCCATTGACCAGTACAAAGACGCAGGCTGATTCTGTGATACGAAGCTAGTGCACACTTGCTACCTCTACACTGCATATTAGCACCAAGTTGGTTTATTATTCCAGTTGTCAATATTAGATCATCACAAACAACTTGAAGAATTATCTCCTACACACCTTCCACCTCTCTTAAAACTAGCATCCCTTTCTGGTGAGTGCTGTGGAGACAGACAGTCCTGGTCCTAAACTGAGGCAACAGAATCCACTGCCAAGGTGCATCTCTTTGTTCATGGAACCACCCAACATGTGGCATAAACTGCCACTCCATCACTAACAAAGAGGTATTGTGTGACTGCTCTCTGTCAAGTACTGTTTTAAGATCTAGCAATAAACCAAAAAATAGAAAACTTTCATCATTAGAGTAAGCTTGCAGCCTAGCTAGCGAGAGAGATAAATATATCCATATCTATTGTTATACTGGCTGAGAACAAAGAAAAAAGGGAATTAACAACCTGTCCATGGAAGCAGGATGCTTGAGAGTGAGGCAGGGAGTTGTAATTTTGCACATCTCCTGTGGCCAGGGAAGGTCAAATGGAAGGGGAAATATTTGAATAAAGACCTCAGGGAAGCAGGAGAGGGAGCCATGCACATATTCAAGGGAAGAGCAATTCAGGTAGAGGAGATGAAAAGTACCAAGGTCCTGAGACAGCAAGAAGCTTAGAGAGTTTGGAAAACAGGAAGAGAACCATGTGGCTAGGGAAGAATGAAGTTGATGCGGTTAGAATAGGCGTTCGAGGTCAGACCACGTAGGGCTTTGGAAGTCATCACAGGGACTTTTTTGCTCATCTCTGGTGATGTGAAAGCCACAGAAAGATTTTGAATGGAGGGGTGACAGGACAGGTCTTAGATTTTCAGAGGTTCACCCTGGCTCCTAGCATCTATTTTTAAAAGGCTTAGTGAGCATATACTTAGTATCAGGCTCAAGGCCATGTACTAGGAACAGAAAGTTAAAATCTGTTTTATTTTTCAATTCCTGGGCCTTACAGCAGCTATTGATACAAGATGTGGAAATGAGTAAATGCGTTACTTAATTCAGTCTGTAGGCAAAGACCATGGATTGTAAGTAAGTGAGGCCATAATTTTAGTCCAGTGCTGAGTGCCTCCACCATTCCTATATATTACCTTTTATTTGCTTTCTGGCAAACACGTTTTTTACAGTCTCATCCATTACCTTCCCTAATCTGACAAACATTTCCTTTCTTATGGCTAAACTAGAACTAGTATACATTCAGCTAAAAGCAAGACACATTTAATCAGATTTCAAAAAGTCAGTTTCTCTCTCTAAAAAAAAATGTGAATTATTCAAAAGAGCCTTATCATTATTCATCAACTATGGATAGCTTTATGGAGAAGCAAGCAAGTAAGGGGTGCTAAAGTCACTTCCTCTCCTGCTCCCCCATGAAACTGGCAGATACTATATGAGTCCTGAGGCAGAATAAATGTTCTCAGACCAGTCTGGGGGTAACTGATATGGCAAAAAAATTATCAGAGCCCCAAACCAGTCTCCCTAATAACTGCCATGACACAAAGTCACTTCTTAGTGTTGTTGTGTCNTGAATGTTGAGCTTTAAGCCAACTTTTTCACTCTACTCTTTCACTTTCATCAAGAGACTCTTTAGTTCTTCTTCACTTTCTGCCATAAGGGTTGAACATATTACTACCTTCCAAACTTCTTGTTTTCCAGCCAACTTCCATTGGTTTCTCTTTGCATCCAAATTAAAATTAGTTTGTTAAATAGTATAAAGGGTCTACATAATATAACCTCTCCTTTCCCTCTGAACGCATTTTCTAACACTCTCCTCTCATTCTCAGAGCATGAACAACAGTGACCTTTGAATATTAAGCTTTGCCCTTGCTGCCTGTTCCACTGTTTCCATGAGTCTTTCCTTTACTAGCTTCTTTTTGTCAGTCAAATCTTAGGTAAAAAGTCACTTCTGGGAAGCCATCATTTAATTCACTAAAATTCTAACTTACTTTTCATGAGTTGAACTTCCCAGCTGGCTCAGTGGTCAAGAATCTGCCTGCCAAGTCAGAGAAGTGAGTTCCATCCCTGAATTGTGAAGATCCCCTGGAGAAGGAAATGGCAACCCACTCCAATATTCTTTCCTGGAAAATCCCATGGACAGAGGAGCCTGGCAAGCTACAGTCCATAGGGTCTCAAAAGAGTCAGACATGATTGAGTGCACACGCACACACACAAACACACATACACATTCACACACACTCACAAGTTCCTTTCTGGACCATTTCTTTAATTTTGTTTCATAATAAATCACAATCAGAACTCATTCTTGTTTATTTTATTTATCTGCTTGATCTCTCTATCCAACCAGTGGTATAGATAAACACTATGCAAGCAGAAATTCTCAGTTTCATTCATATTTTCAGTGTGCAGAAGAATACTCTTGTGAAATTTAAATTTTAGAAAAGATCTCCTAAATCTTAGAGAAGACACTTTGATGTTCATACTCTAAAATATTTGATCTCCTTTTGAGATTCTTTTTTTTTCCCATTGCACTGGGTCTTCATTGTGGCACGCCCACTAATTGTGGGGCACTGGCTTAGTTGTTGTATGGGATCCTAGTTCCCCACCGAGGATTGAATTTAGGCCCTCTGCTTTGAGACCACGAAGCCTTGTCCATTGGACTACCACAGAGGCCTCCTTTTTGATATTCTTGATTTCCAGACCTGGAGTGCCTCTCCTATTGAAATTACTGAGCTCAGGCTGAAAACAATTTTGTCTGCCCATAAAATTAGCTTAGTTGCTTATATAGAATTTCATTTGGGAGAAGGCAATGGCACTCCACTCCAGTGCTCTTGCTGGAGAATCCCATGGACGGAGGAGCCTGGTAGGCTGTAGTCCATGCGGTCGAGAAGAGTCAAACATGACTGAGCGACTTCGTTTTCAATTTTCACTTTCATGCATTGGAGAAGGAAATGGCAACCCACTCCAGTGTTCTTGCCTGGAGAATCCCAGGGACAGGGGAGCCTGGTGGGCTGCCATCTATGGAGTCACACAGAGTTGTACACAACTGAAGAAACTTAGCAGCAGCAACAGCAGCAGCACATACATCATATGTATCTGTGTTCATGGGGTTCTCAAGACAAGAATACTGAAGTGGTTTGCAGTTCCTTTCTCCAGTGGACTATGTTTTGTCAGAATTCTCCACCATGAGCCGTCCATCTTGGGTGGCCGTACATGGCATGGCTCATGGTTTCACTGAGTTAGATAAGGCTGTGGTCAATGAACAGTATGAAAAGGCAAAAAGAAAGGACACTGAAAGATGAACTCCCCAAGTCAGTCGGTGTCCATATGCTACCGGAGATCAGTGGAGAAATAACTCCAGAAAGAATGAAGAGATGGAGCCAAAGCAAAAACAATACCCAGTTGTGGATGTGACTAGTGACAGAAGTAAAGTCTGATGCTGTAAAGAGCAATATTGCATAGGAACCTGGAATGTTAGGTTCATGAATCAAGGCAAATTGGAGGTAGTCAAACAGGAGATGGCAAGAGGGAACATCAACATTTTAGAAATCAGCAAACTAAAATGGACTGGAATGAGTGAGTCAGATAACCATTATATCTACTACTGTGAGCAAGAATCCGTTAGAAGAAATGGATTAGCCACCATAGTCAACAAAAGAGTCTGAAGTGCATGCAATCTCAAAAATGACAGAATGATCTCTGTTCATTTCCAAAGCAAACCTTTCAACATCATGGTAATCCAAGTCTATGATGTGACCAGTAATGCTGAAGAAGCTGAAGTTGAATGCTTCTATGAAGACCTACAAAAACTTCTAGAACTAACACCCCCCAAGATGTCCTTTTAATTATGGAGGACTGGTATGCAACAGTAGAAAGTCAAGAAATACCTGGAGTAACAGGCAAATTTGGCCTCGGAGTACAGAACGAAGCAGGGCAAAGGCTAAAGAGTTTTGCCAAGAGAACACACTGGTCATAGCAAACCCCTCTTCCAACAACACAGAAGAAGACTCTACACATGGACATCACCAGATGGTCAATGATAAAATCAGATTGATTATATTCTCTGCAGCTGAAGATGGAGAAGTTCTATACAATCAGCAAAAACAAGACTGGAGCTGACTGTGGCACAGACCATGAAATTATTATTGCCAAATTAGTCTTAAATTGAAGAAAGTAGGGAAAGCCACTAGACTCTTTGGGTATGACCTAAATCAAATTCCTTACAATTATACAGTGGAAGTGACAAATGGATTCAAGGGATTAGATTTGATAGAGTGTCTGAACAACTATAGATGGAGGTTCGTGACACTGTACAGGAGGCAGGGATCAAGAGCATCTCCAGAAAAAGAAATGCAAAAAGGCAAAACAGTTGCCTGATGAAGCCTTACCAATACCTGTGAATAGAAGAGAAGTGAAAGGCAAAGGAGAAAAGCAAAGATATACCCATTTGAATGCAAAGTTCCAAAGAATAGCAAGGAAAGGTAAGAAAGCCTTCTTCAGTAATCAATGCAAAGAAATAGAGGAAACAATAGGATGGGAAAGACTAGAGATCTCCTCAAGAAAACAGAGATAGCAAAGGAATATTACATGCAAAGATGCACACAATAAAGGACAAAAATGGTATGGACCTAACAGAAGCAGAAGATATTATGAAGAGGTAGCAAGAATACACGGAAGAACTATACAAAACAAGATCTTCATGAGCCAGATAACCACGATGGTGTGATCACTCACCTAGAGCCAGGCATCCTGGAGTGCAAAGTCAAGTGGGCCTTAGGAAGCATCACTATGAACAGAGCTAGCGGAGGTGACGGAATTCTAGTTGAGCTATTTCAAATCCTAAAAGATGATGCTATGAAAGTGCTGCCAGCAAATTTGGAAAACTCAACAGTGGGCACAGGACTGGAAAAGGTCAGTTTTCATTCCAATCCCAAAGAAAGGCAATGCCAAAGAATGCTCAAATTACTGGACAATTGAACTCATCTCACATGCTAGTAAAAGTAATGCTCAAAATTCTCCAAGCCAGACTTCAACAGTACATGAACCGTGAACTTCTAGATGTTCAAGCTGGATTTAGAAAAAGCAGAGGAATCAGAGATCAAATTGTCAACATCCGTTGGATCATCAAGAAAGCAAGAGAGTTCCAGAAAAGCATCTATTTCTGCTTTATTGACTATGTCAAAGCCTTTGATTGTGTGGACTACAACAAACTCTGAAAAATTCTGAAAGAGATATGAATACCAGACCACATTACCTGTCTCTTGAGAAATCTGTATGTACATCAGGAAGCAACAGTTAGAACTGGACATGGAATAACAAAGTTCCAAATAAGGAAAGTAGTACAGCAAGTCTGTGTATTGTCACCCTGCTTATTTAACTTATATGCAGAGTACATCATGCAAAATGCTGAGCTGGATGAAGCACAAGCTAGAATCAGGATTGTGGGGAGAAATATTAATAACCTCAGATATGCATATGATACCACCCTTTTGGCAGAAAGTGAAGGACTAAAGAGCCTCTTGATGAAAGTGAAAGAGGAGAGTGAAAAAGTTGGCTTAAAACTAAACATTCAGAAAACTAAGATTATGGCATCTGGTCCCATTACTTCATGGCAAATAGTGACAGTGACAGACTTTATTTCTTTGGGCTCCAAAATCACTCTAGATGGTGACTGCAGCCATGAAATTAAAAGACACTTGTTCCTTGGAATAAAAGCTATGACCAAACTAGAAAGCATGTTAAAAAGTGGAGACATTTCTTTGCCAACAAAGGTCCGTCTAGTCAAGGCTATGGTTTTTTCAGTGGTCACGTATGGATGTGAGAGAGTTGGACTATAAAGAGAGCTGAACGCCGAATAATTGGTACTTTTGAACTGTGGTGTTGGAGAAGACTCTTGAAAGTCCCTTGGACTGCATGGAGATCCAACCAGTCCATCCTAAAAGAAATCAGTCCTGGGTGTTCATTGGAAGGACTGATGTTGAAGCTGAAACTCCAGTATTTGGCCACCTGAGGCAAAGAACTGACTCACTGGAAAAGACCCTGATGCTGGGAAAGACTGAGGGCAGGAGGAGAAGGGGACGACAGAGGATGAGATGATTGGATGACATCACCAACTCAGTGGACAAGAGTTTGAGTAAACTCCAGGAGTTGACAATAGACAGGGAGGCCTGGCGTGCTGCAGTTCACGGGGTCGCAAAGAGTCGGATATGACTAAGCAACTGAACTGAACTAAACTGTCTGTGTGTTTATTTGCACATAGCAGTGATTCTCAAGCATTTGGTCAGCAACTCTGAAATATTCCTGAAAATTACTGAGGACACTTTTGAGCTTTTGTTTATATGTATTTTGTCTTAGATATTTTCTGTATTAATTAAAAGCAAGGGAGTTCCTGGCAGTCTTGTGGTTAAGATTTGATGCTTTCACTGACACAGGCTGGGTTCTGTCTCTGGTCGGGGAACTAAGATCCTACAAGACATGTGGCATGGCCGAAAAAAGGGGAGAGAAAAAGATAAAATTTTAAATATTTCTGTAGTAATTTACTATGAAAGTAAAAATCATTACATATTACCATAAATGATATGTTTTAATAAATAATAACTATATTTCCAAAACAAAAGAATATTGACAAGAGTCATCTTATTTCATAACTTTGTAAAGCTTTACTGTCTGAAAAGTGAAAGTAAAAGCGAAGTCGCTCAGTTGTGTCCGGTTCTTTGTGACCCCATGGACTGTGTAGCCCACCAGGCTCCTCCTTCCATGGGATTCTCCAGGCAAGAATACTGGAGTGGATTGCCATTTCCTTCTCCAGGGGATCTTCCCGAACCCGGGATCAAACCTAGGTCCCCCACGTGGCAGGCAGACGCTTTAACCTCTGAGCCACCAGCTTATGTCTAGATATTACCAAATGGATTCTTATAAGTGCTCTCACATTCTATCTCTAGGTCTATAATTCTGTGATTAAAGAACATAAAGTAACTACCTGGAGAAGGCACACAGATGTGTAGCTGGAAACGGGTGTTTTGAAAGTCTTTTCAGATGTTGTGAATAATTTTCTTTGATGCTATACTAAAACTTTATGAATTGTTTCTATGTTAGTGGCAGTGTAGGAGCTGAATCAAAAGCATTTTTAAACTCATATTATTATGAAAGAGTTTTGACATTGTAGACCCTATGGAAGTGGCTCAGGACCCCCAGAGTTCGTGAACCCTATTTTCAGAACCACAGGCGTATAGAATCATGATATTTGAGAGTTGGTTTTATCACGTATAAGCATGGTATTAGGTGCTCAGAAGAGAATAAAAGGGACGGCTAGTTAGTTTCAAGGCCACACCACTACAACCACAAAAATGTTAGTTAGGTCAGGAGCTGAAACATTACAGGTTGTAGAACATTGGTTTCCACAGGGTGTAGAGTATTGAATTTAAGAAAGGAAAGATCTCTGAGCTCTCAAATTCTAATATTTTAGACAGTGATTTTTTCTTTTTAAATGGGAGGTATGGGGGCAGCTTTCAGTTAATAGATCTTTAGTTTTCAAAACTGCTTCTTGAATGTTATTTTTTTCATAGATCTGTAACCATTCTGGTCACACTTTTCTGGAGGAACTCTATTTTGCTAACACTGTTAAAATGTGATACTCAAAAAAAAAAAAAAAAAAAAAGCCAAAAATGAGTGTTTTAGTAAAGAGTTTTTCTTACATACAAAAATAGTGTGAGGAAATTGAAATTCCTCATTGATTTGTAATAAATTGTTAATTGTACCCTGGAAAACATTATTTAATCTATGACTAACTCAGTTTTTTCATTAGTAAGATAATATTTTACCTAGAGAAAGCCTCTAGGCCCTTTCTGGTGTCTTCATGTATTTCTATGATATTATGTTATAGAACCAGTGTCACATATTACTCAATATTGATGATATTTTAATAATTTGTTATATATCACTGAAAAAATCTCATTGATTAATGTTTTACTTAAGTTACAATTAATATCATGTGTTGTCAGCAATACATTAAGTAGGCTATTATATTTTGGATATTCACATAAAATTGACTCAAAAATTTGTGAATTAAATCAATAGCTAGTTCTTTCAATAACTGACATTTTTCTAAAACTTCATTTATTCTATTACTGATTAAGATGATCATTTATTTTAGCTTAGTTTCAATGACCTAAAATAAAAATGGAGAGAGTACATCTGTTTTTTAAAAAATTGTTAAGCATGCAATCATTAATAAAAATCTTTTGGTACATAAAATTCCACTTTATAGCTTTTAAGACAGTTATCATGGCTTTATTTAAATATTCTGAGTGCTACATAGTTTATGAAGCACTCATTGAATTGTTGTTCTTCATTAGTTATGTTTTTAAAAATCTTTGTCTGAAGTCAAGTTCTGTCCAGTTAAAACTTTGGCTTAATATTCCTTATGTGGCCTTTGGAACGACACTGGCTCCTCTTCTAACGAAAAGTCCCTTAAGGAGTTTTTAAGGACCATTAGGGATCAAACCTGTTCCCCCTGCATTGAGAGTGCCATCTTATCCAGGGAAATTCCAGAATGGCTTCCAAAGTGTCTATGCTTTTATTAGGCAAAGATCTAAGTTTCTGAATCAACAGACTAATTTATGAAGCTAATTTACACACACACCTTAGGTTTTCTAATATAACATGATGTTAAAATAATTTCATTTTAAGAATTTTCTATTTACTTAGAAACTACTTCAGTGGGAAATTAAATTTTTAGATGCTACTACTGCTGCTAAGTCTCTTCAGTCATGTCCAACTCTGTGTGACCCTACAAACTGCAGCTCCAGGCTTCCCTGTCCCTGGGATTCTCCAGGCAAGAACACTGGAATGGGTTGCCATTTCCTTCTCCAATACATGAAAGTGAAAAGTGAAAGTGAAGTCGCTCAGTCGTGTCGGACCCTCAGCGACCCCATTGACTGCAGCCTACCAGGCTCTTCAGTCCACGGGATTTTCCAGGCAAGAGTACCGGAGTGGGGTGCCATTGCCTTCTCCAAGGCTACAGTCTATGGGGTCGCAAAGAAGTGCTTCACTAATACTGCAAGGAAAAATATACTTCCTTTATTGTATATAACATTTTATGTAATCAACATTTTTATGTCTTATACAAAGGGGGGAAACTTACTTGTTAATACTTTGGTTATTGCTACTATCAATCCAATTTGTTGTGACTGGCACAAATTGTTCTTAATTGCCATATCCTAACAAAATGTTTTATTTTTGTCTTATATGAAGTTAGAGATTTTTAAGGCTTTTCATTTGAAAACTATTTGATTTTAATTTTCTTCAAGTCTATAACTCCTTTTAGGATGTGACTGACATTTTCTTACTTATTGTATAGGAAATATTCTCCAGTTCTATAATTTTGTCATTTCAAGAGTTTTCTACAAATAGATTCATTTCATATAGTATGCAGCCTTTAGAGGAAGTTAAAAGTGTTAATCACTTAGTTGTGTATGATTCTTTGGGACCCCGTGGACTGCAGTCAGTCAGGCTCCTCTGTCCATGGGATTCTCTAGGCATGAATACTGGAGTGGGTGGCCATTCCCTTCTCCAGGGCATCTTGCTGACCCAGGGTTTGAAGCTGGGTCTCCCACATTGCAATTAGATTCTTTACCATCTGAACCACCAGGGAATCCCCATGTAGCTTTTGGGGATTTTTTATTTTTTCACCCAGAACTATTCTCTGGAGATTCATCTATATTGTTGCTTGTATCAGAAGTTCATTTCTTGATTATTTCTGAGTGCTATTCCATGGTATGGAAGTACCACAGTTTGTTTAGTCATTCACCCATTGAAGAGCATCTGAGTTCTTTCTATTTTCTGACAGTATGAATACAGTTGCTATAAACATTTGTGTACAGGTTTTTATGTGAACCCAAATTTTTATTTTTTCTGAGCTAAAATCCTCAGGAATGTAATTCTTTGGCTGAAAGGTAATTGCATTTTCAGTTTTTTAAGAAAATGCCAAACTCTTTTTCAGAATGTCTATATGATTTTATATTCTAGGCACCAAAATATGTGACAAGAGTTTCATTGTATCCATGCTGGCATTTGTTATTATCAAATGTTTTAATTTTAGTAGTTCTGATAGATGTCTCATGATACATCCTTGGGAGGGGGTTAATTCCCATTTTCTTAATGCCTAATGGTATGTGAAGAGTTGACTCATTGGAAAAGACTCTGATGCTAGGAGGGATTAGGGGCAGGAGGAGAGGGGGACAACAGAGGATGAGATGGCTGGATGGCATCACTGACTCAATGGACGCAGGTCTTAGTGAACTCTGGGAGTTGGTGATGGACAGGGAGGCCTGGCATGCTGTGATTCATGGGGTCGCAAAGAGTTGGACATGACTGAACTGAACTGAACTGAATGATATTGAATATTTTTCCATGGACTTACTTGGCATCCATGTCCTCTTCAGTGAAATTTTTCCTCATGTCTTCTGCCCGTTTTTCTAACTGATTTTTAAATTTATCAAGATGAGATTTATGGCCCAGGATGTGATCTATCCTGGAGAAGGTTCCGTGTGCACTTGAGAAAAAGGTGAAATTCATTGTTTTGGGGTGAAATGTCCTATAGATATCAATTAGGTCTAACTGGTCTATTGTATCCTTTAAAGTTTGCGTTTCTTTGTTAATTTTCTGTTTAGTTGATCTGTCCATAGTTGAGTGGGGTATTAAAGTCTCCCACTATTATTGTGTTATTGTTGATTTCCCCTTTCATACTTGTTAGCATTTGTCTTACATATTGAGGTGCTCCTATGTTG
>SJYA01002364.1:456780-535996 GCA_006410615.1 Neotragus moschatus
CATTTTGAGTTCAAGATTTTGGATCATTTTTGCTATCAATATTCTGAATTCTTTCTCAGGTAGATTCCCTATCTCTTCCTCTTTGGTTTGGTTTGGTGGGCATTTCTCCTGTTCCTTTACCTCCTGGGTATTCCTCTGTCTCTTCATCTTGGTTATATTGCTGCGTTTGTTGTGGCCTTTCTATATTCTGGGAATTTGTGGAGTTCTCTTTATTATGGAATTTCCTCCCTGTAGGCGGGGTTGTATCAGTGGCTTGTCAAGGTTTCTTGGTTAGGGAGGCTTGTTTTGGAGTTCTGGTGGGTGAAGCTGGATTTCTTCTCTCTTGAGCGTGGAGTATCTCTTCACGGCTGCCCCAACAAAGTGCAGCGTCTGCTCCCCACCCTGGAGGAAGGGCGTCTCCTCACCGCCGGCCCTCCTGACCCTCAACGTGGGATAGCTCCTCCAGGCCCTCCCGCGCCAGCGCAGCCACAGCTCCTTGGATCCAAGCTGATCTTCCCAGTCCCCAACCCTGACCTCGGATGCGGGGTGGCTCCTCTCAGCTGTTCCTGTGCTGTCGCAGCCCAGCACTCTTGGCCGCTGCCCCTGACCTTGGATGTGGGGTAACTCCTCTCGGCTGTGCTGAGTGTGCTGGTCATTGCAGCCACTTGAGCTGAGTGCTAATCAATCAGTGGCTCTTCCCAGCCCCCGACCCTGGCCTCAGACATAGAGTGGCTCCTCCCGGCCCCAGACCCTGGCCTCAGACGTGGGGTGGCTCTTCCCAGCCCCCAACTAACTGATTTTTAAAATATATTTTTTCTGTTGAGTTTCAAGACTCCTTTGTATGTTCTAGACATAAGTGTTTTTTCAGATATGTGGTTTACAAACTTTTTCTCCCAATCTTTAACTCACTTCTAGTTACTTTGAGGTCAAATTTAGCAGTTTTTACTCTTATGGCTAGTGCTTTCTGTGTTAAGCTACAGAAGTCTTTGCTTATAGTCCTAAATCCTTAAAATATATTTACTATATTTATATGCATATGCGTATATACACACATGTACATGTATGTGTAAATAATACATTATATATGTGTATACATATACATACATACATACATATATGTGTGTGTGTGTGTATATATATATGTTCTTGGTAATTAGCTAATTCTGATTTTTGGCCAAGAGAACCAAGGAATATCGCTTTATTCTCACAAGAAATTACAAACGTCTTATGTGTGTGTATCAGAAGTTGGTGAAACAGATCTAGCTGAAAATGTTACAACTGGCACTGAAATTCAGAGCAGAAAAACAACACAATAACAGAAATGGGTTTGTGTTGGATGTAGGGCCATAATGACACTGAAGTGGTACAAGTACTATGATGAACAATGTTACAACAAATATACACCAATCCATGTGAGTCAATTGACTGTACTTTCTTACAAGAAAGAGGAGGGGGATAGATCCTTCAATTCACAAAGAAATGTGGACTATTTATAGATTTGTTTAATTAAACATAGTACCTGTCTCTTCCTAGTTACGACATGTAATTTATCCTAGTAGAAGAGATGTGTGTGTGTGTGTGTGTGTGTGTGTTAGTCACTCTGTCGTGTCTAACTTTTTGTGGCCCCATGAACCATATAGAGCTTGACAGGCTCCTCTGTCCATGGAATTCTTCAGGCAAGGATACTGGAGTGGGTTGCCATTCCCTTTTCCAGGGGATCTTTCTGAGCCAGGGATCAGACCCAGGTCTCCTGCACCGTGGGCAGATTCTTTACCATCTGAGCCACCAGGGAAGCCCAGAAGAAGAGACGGGTGTACAAAATATAGGAAACACTAGAAAGATAGATAACGATAAAACTGGCAAAGTTGTACTGTAAAAATATTGAATCAAAGGTGATGGTGATGCGGATTGCAGGTAAGAACTTCAAGCATGCCTGAAGATTGTTTCTTTTCCAGTTAAATTGCCTTCACTTCCAAATGAGTGAAGGTAAACACTCATAGACTGTGATAGAGTTTAAGGGTTACCTAAATGAAACATATTGATTTGTCCTCTGCTCTGCTCTGTATAGCTTCTTTTATAGAGAAAGTTTTTTAAAAGGCCTTATATTAAAGTCTAACCTTTAACCTGTAACCTTTCATTGTTTTTGTTGGTTTTCTACAGTCAAATGTTGTCATTCCTGTGACAAAATTGCTATCAAGAAATAATCCAGAATAGCATTCTAAATAGTGACTGCCATGGCAAAGTGACTTCATTAGATTGTAATGTAAAAGAGCAGTTTCTCATGAGAATGTCATTGGAGTTAAAAACCTGAAACAATTCATTCAGTACACAACAATCGAGTGGAAAATTCCAGGGAGACTGAAGCATAAAGAGGAGAAAGAAGAGCAGTATGCATGAAGCAAAATGTATAAAGTGGAGGAGGTAGGAGAGGAGGGAAGAAAGTGACCAGGGTTTTACATAGGGGAATGATATTCAAATGGCTGGGTAGAAAAAGGGTTGTAGGGGTATCAGCAAAGATCCGTCTAGTTAAAGCTATGGTTTTTCCAGTGGTGGTGTATGGATGTGAGAGTTGGACAATAAAGAAAGCTGAGTGTAAAAGAATTGATGCTTTTGAACTGTGGTGTTGGAGAAGACTCTTGAGAGTCCCTTGGACTGCAAGGAGACCCAACCAGTCCATCCTAAAGGAGCTCAGTCCTGAGTGTTCATTGGAAGGACTGATGTTGAAGCTGAACCTCCAATACTATGGCCACCTGATACGAAGAGCTGACTCATTTGAAAAAAGACCCTGATGCTGGGAAAGATTGAAGACAGGAGGAGAAGAGGGCAACAGAAGATGAGATGGTTGGATGGCATCACCGACTCAGTGGAGATGAGTTTGAGTAAACTCTTGGAGTTGGTGATGGACAGGGAGGCCTGATGTGGTGTGCTCCACGAGGTCACGAAGAGTTGGACACGACTGAGCAACTGAACTGAATATGAAAAGGGCTATCAAATAAGTGAGTTTCTTGATATCAGAGGAAGTCTGAGTGTAGGGTACCTGAATCATTTACAGTGGGCAGTAAGCATGTCTTCTCTTTGCACCTGAAGTACTCAGATTTAATTATACTGAGCAGCAAACCTATCTATCATTTGCCTGAGGGAGACATTATCCCAATCTTCTAAGGCTTCACTCAAGACAAAAATACCAACTCTACCTTCCAAGATTGTTTACTATATAATACCTTTGAAAAGCTGATGAAGAACAATGGACAGACAGAGCCAACGCCTTATCTATCAGAGGGGCAGAAATGTGAGAAACACGTGGTCTGAGTTATTTTCTATCCAGAGAACTTCCATTAACACTTCCGGAAGTTATGGTGGTCTCTGTGATGTATTCTTTCTGTCTGAGACTTTTTGCCTTTTTGGTTTTTTTTTCAGCTTACTATTCCCCTCTCTTCTAGCAAGTCCCTTATATCTGACAAAAAATATACTATAATTCTTATAGTTTTCTCTAGGAAAAATAAAGCTTTTTTCCATTTGATTAATTTGAATACTTGCTTTTTATAACCATTTTAAAGTCATTTGATATTGATGTACCTTGGCATAGGTTTCTTTGTGTTTCATTTCAAAGTGTGTTGGGTTCTTTGGATATGTGGCTTTGTAGATTCAGTTTCGTTTGAAAAATCTTGGGCATTAGTTCTTCAAACATTTTTCTCTCCCACCTTTTTCTCCTCCCCATTAGAGAATACAATTATATTTTCTCCTCCTCATTGAAGAGTGCAATTATATTGCATATTAGGTCACTTATTGATGAGTCATTTATTTCTTTCTTGTTACCTTTGTTTTTCATTTTTGGTAATTCCTATTTCTGTTGCTCTTCAAGGAGCTGGTAAGAATAGGAATTATTGTCAGCCCTGTGTAATAGACAGATAGTGTTTCCATTAATTTTTGATTCCACCTTGGGTATTTTCCTCAAAGGCATGTCTAAAAAATATTCATCTGTAGACTCAAGAGCTTCTCTCTGCAGATCTAAAGGCTCCTCATTATCTCTTCTCTGATATTCTTTCTTCGATGGACTTCAGCTTCCTTGTTCTTTCTGGATTCTCAACTTCATCTCCTCCCCTTGCAGAGGCTATCAGATTTCACGTGAATATTCTCTTACCATGGCCTTCAAAATGCAATTGCAAGGGCAATTGTAGAGTTCATCTTATTTCCTATCTCTCAGGGATTAGTGTCATTCTTTGTCCAGTGTCTTGAACACTGATGCTTCACATATTTTGTCAAGATTTTAGCCATTTCAACTGGGTGAGTCAATCCATTGCCTGTTACTCCATCTTGACTGGAGACCAAGTTCCTGGATCATTCTGATCCCAGCTGTTTTTGGCTAGGTTCTTATGAAGTAAAATGTAGACAGGGATTCAGATGAAAGTGACTTTTTGATAGACTATGTATTTGGGGGGGAAAAACCAACTTTAAGGGAATAAATGGATTCTCACTTTTTAACACTTGTGTGCTAAGGTATGAGAAGAGTAGAACCCATTTAACTTTCAGTAGAGAGAAGCAAGGGTATACTCAGCAGGAATGAGAATTCAAAATGAAGAAACTAAGCAAACATTATAAGGTTTCATTTAGATAGTTAAAAGACAGTAATAGCAAACATCAACATAAAACACCATTGCCTCAATTTCCCCCATTGAATTGGAAGTCTGAGTGCATGCACTTTTAAAAGCATACATTCAATATGTAAAACTTCATTAAAAAATCTTGTTAGATAGCTAACATAATTGTAAATGATATTCTCATTATATATATATATATAAGTTTATTTCATAGTCACGTATCTAATTGTGTGTTGGAAGGAATGAACTTTTACATTTTGTAGGTAAATGTCTAGATAACTTTCATTTATTTTTTCCTTATTCCTACAATTCCCATCACAACTATGAGTTCTCTTTTCAAATCAATAAACTTTTGTGTATCTGATTTAGTGAATGCTAAAGTTTTCAGCAAAAGTAAGAGATATGAAATTAAAGAATATTTGTGAAAACCAGACATTATTTCTTATTGTTATTTTCAGATGTTTTCAAGTAATGTTATAATTTAGTGTTTTTCAAAAACAGCTTTATTATAAATGTAATTGACATCACAATCTAGTACCTAAACACATATGTAGAGACATAGAAATAAACATAAAACATGAGTTTCATAAAGCACTTCTTGGCTCCACTACATGGTATTTATACATCTAGTATTTATTGGTGCATCTTCTGCTTTATAAACTTTTATGCTGAGGAAAAAGAGAGATAATGTATGACAAACCCAGAGTTTGGAAACATGAATTTTATAAATGCCAAAAACAAGAATACTTAAGCATCTTGGGCTTGTAAATTTTGTTTACACTGTTCTTACCAACTATTATAATTATTCATCCAAAGGGTGGATAAATTACTAATTCTTTGGAAGAAAGATGCTTCTTCATTAAGCGTATCATTTTTTCTCAGTAGAATGACATTTTGGGCCTCAACTAATAAGTGGGTAATAGGTAACTCTAATACATATTAGTAGACTTTAGTGAAATTCATTTTTAAACAATAAACAAAGATTCTACAAAGTTATTTCTTTTTTCCTTCAGAATAATAGCAAGATATCTTTTGCATCAATTTATAGAAAATAGAAGCAAATTTATATGTTATTAGTTTAAAATACTATTCTTATCTATCATAGGTAACTTATTTAACCTACCACAATTTTTAACGCCTTTGATCATATTAAAATATCCAACTAGACCTCCAAGGAAAAAAATTTGCACAATTTATGTTTAACATTGTGCTTTCCGGTTGGCTCAGTGGTAAAGAATCCACCTGCCAAGTAGGCGATGCGTGTTTCGTCCCTGGATTGGGAAAGATTTCCTGGGGGAGAAAGTGGAAACCCACTCCAGGATTCTTGCCTGAAGAATCTCATGGACAGAGGAGCCTGCTGGGTTACAGTCCATGGGGTTGCAAAGAGTTGGACGTGACTTTAGTGATTACACAGCAGCAGCATGTTTAACATTAAGCATAGGCTCTCAAATGAGTTAGAAAAAAACAGTTTTGAAAATGTTTGAATCAGTTTTATCAGCATTAACATAAGTATATTATCTTCCAATGCATTTATGAGCCATCATAATGACATAAATATCACACGCTGATATACACCATATTCAATAAACACAAACACACATCATAACACATGTTTTTTTGATCTATGACTTTTCCTTCTTTCCCTAGCAACTAGCTCTGTTGATCTGGCATAGATCTAGATCTGGCATGTACAACTGGCATAGACTATGTACTCAATAAATAGTTTTACTTAACTGAACAGCACTGTAGCAGTTTTATATAATCATATTCTCATAAATTATGGCATACATTGAATGTTATATTGACCAAGAGGAAATAGCTTTGCAAAAAAGTAAAAATTTCAAGAAATAAACTGCTATTTTAATGAGTTATTGATGAATTGCTCCAGGATAGCAGAAAAGCATTTATATACTGTAGCTAGTTTAAAGACAGGTGACCTTTTAAGGGATTAGTTAACCTTTCTGAAATTTTGGAGAGTTACTGTTTTGAAAGATAAAGGTCAGAGGAGAACTCAGAATGCAGTTATTGTCTCCTCTGTTTGTTGCTATGCCTCTTAATTTCTGATAAATTAATTCAAAGTGTTGAGTCTTCAGAAGAGATCCAAATTTAAGATGAAAGAATGGAATTGATTCAAGTATTTTTCACAAAATCCTAATTTACTGGTGAATTTTGCCTTGAATTTCATTTTGTCCTAACTGTTACTAAGATGAAATGTGTTGGATTGAAAGAAAAAAAGCATGATTGATGCTTGTAGCTATTATTTTTGGCCATGAGGCATGTGGGATCTTCTCCAACGTGGAAGGCCACCTGCTGCTTTCATTGGGAGTGCAGAGTCTTAACCATTGGACCTCCAGGGAAGTCTTATTGTTTCTTTTTTAAAAAAATTTATCCCATCTTTCACCCCTAAAATCTTCCCCCCCACCCCGCACTTAGTCATCATAATTCTTTTCCTATAAGCCCCTGAAGTTATAAACCCAGTGTTTGCGTATTTCCTTAGATGTGTTAACACCAAAAGGAAAATTGGGTGGAGTGTTTAGAAAACAGTATATAAAATAGCACTGCTGTGCCAAGCTTTCGAATACTTGAAATATTTCAGGAAATAATGTAAAAATATTTTAACATTTATAAATTTTGTGATAAGCAAAGGATCATTAACCTGACCTACATGCTCTCTTTCTTCTTTGTAGTTTCTTATATCCATATTTTAAAATGCATATAATTTGCTTCTTGACTTATTTATTTCCAAAGAAAGCACCCTCTAGTTTGAAAATGAAGAAAATGTGTTTTTCTGCTATATTTGATGATATTTACAAAGAGGTCAAGCCAGATTTATATTACCTGAACATATAACTTAGTTTCTGATGTTTTATTCATACTCAACTGTGAAACAAATGTAGATATTACACTTCCCAACTTAAGAAAGCTTAAAAAAATTCATAGGGTAAAAACACCATAGTGTAACAGCGATAGTCCTGCTTGAATGAGCTAGCAGTATTTTGGAGATGGCAATAAACATACTGATCAAACTTTCAGCTATTCAAATATCTGTCCATATTTTTACAATAAATTTCACTTCATATGATAATTATTCATTAGTTCTCATCATTTCAACATCAATGTAATCTTAAAAATGAAAGAAACCTTGATTGATGTCTGAATTGTCTGGACATTCATTAAATAAACACAGAGAGGAAAAGAGAAGAAAACTGAATTTAGGTGAAGGACATTTTTAATTAATAAGATTTTTTTCCCAGTGTAATTCATGCGAAAGTCTGTTTGAGTGCTGGAATAGTATTAAAAACATGGGTGTAATCCTTATTGGTACACAATTCTGTAAAAAGGCCATATGGAGGGCAACTGCCAAATATATCTCTCATTATTAAAAAATCAGGTGGTAACTCTTAGTTTAGTAAAGAGATTCTTCCATCCAACAAATGTGATATCTCTGAATGTGAGCACTTTGTGCTTCTGTGCTGAGATGATCATACTGTATGAAATTATATCATATTCTAGGTAGCTGAATAGAGGGATGGACAAAGACACAGTGGCAAGTTGGTCCACCATATGTCTTTGACCCTCAGTATACTCTTAATGAGTAGAGTGTTTAATTTTAGTTTTTGCTTCTATTTCTGAACATTTTAAACTATTTGCCATGTTTAATATTTTCTGATTTTCTTTTGAGTCTTCTGAAGATCAGAGAAAAATATCTTTAAAATATTTTTAATATTTGAATAAAATTCACTGTATCTTACAATTACTTGTATGGGTTTATTGGCTCTTCTTGTATCAAATGCATTGTGCTCAATAGTGCAGTCATGTTGGACTCTTTGCCACTGCATGGACTGTAGCCTACCAGGCTCCTGCATCCATGGAATTTGCCAGGTAAGAGTACTGGAGTGGATTGCCATTACCTTCTCTGAAATATGATCAAATTAAGATATTTGTAACCTGGTGGTGGTTTAGTTGCTAAGTCACCTTGGACTATTGTGACTCCATGTTTTATAGCCCATCGGGGTCCTCTATCTATAGGATTATCCAGGTGAGAATACTAGAGTGGGTTGCCATTTTCTTCTCCAGGGGATCTTCCTGACCCACAGATTGAACTCAGGTATCCTGCACTGCAGGCAGATTTTTGGCCAACTGAGCTACCAGGGAATCCCATTTATTACATATAAACTACATACAATGTTTTGAAAGATTTGCATAAGGAAAAATCAAAACAAAACACCTCATAATTTATATTTATTTCAGATTGGAGTGATAGTATTTTGGATGTATTAAATTATTTTATTAAAATAGTTTTTTGGGGAGGGATAAATTGGGAGGTTGGGGTTGACATGTACACGCTACTGTATGTAAAATAGAGGCCTTCTCTGGTGGCTCAGCAGTGAAGAATTTGCCCGCTAATGCAGGAGATGTGGATTTGATACCTGGTTCAAGAAGATCCCCTGGAGAAAGAAATGGCAACCCATTTCAGTATTCTTGCCTGAGAAATCCAATGGGCACAGAGGCCTGGCAGGCTACAGTCCATAGGGTCACAAAGAGCCCGACACAACTTAGTGACTAAACAACAACAGCAGCAAGAACAACACGTATAAAATAGATATAAAATAAGAACCTACTTTCTAGCACAGGGAACTATTCAGTCACACTCTGTAATGACTATATGAGAAAGAATTGGAAAGAGAGTAGATATATGGATACATATAACTGATACACTTTTCTGTACAGGAGAAACTAACACACATTGTAAATCAACCATACTAAAATAAAAATTAATTTATAAAACAGTTTCATCCATTTAAAAAAATACTTTTAATGTCACTCTAAGAAAATTTTAAAATCAGACATTCGGCTCATATGATTTTATTAGACAGCACTATTCTAGGCTCTAACACTCATAGTGAAATTGACCCTATAAATGCAATCTCAGACTATGAATTTTCAGACTACAGTGTACTAGTTGCATTTTCTCAAACTCAAGAATCAGTTTGTAAAATATGTTTCTTGGTAAATATATATGATATCCTCATCCAGATAATCATTCAACAGCAAGAATCTCCTTATATAATACATTTCTAAAAGAACTGGACCATCCTTTGTTTTTTAATATGGAAGAATGGCAGTGTCCTTTCAGCCTTTATGATACTTGCACTCCAAACTATACTTGGTACAAAAAGGTTTGTTTATTTTTTTAACTTCTAAAAGCATTTATTTTATTCATATATAGTTGATTTACAATGTTGCATATTATACTTACTTTTTACTAAAATTCCTAATAGAATTTTTTTTCATTCTTACTTTACAATATTCATAAAATGATTTTTTAAAAACTCAAAAGGGTCCTTTACAGCCAGGTGGTAACTGGTGATAACTATTTCTGGATATACTTTGGGTTAAGAATTTTTTTTTTCCAGAAGATGTTGGTCAAAATTCATATATTTCACTGTCCAGAACTTTGTC
The DNA here is from genome assembly GCA_006410615.1 of Neotragus moschatus. Classification (NCBI taxonomy): domain Eukaryota; kingdom Metazoa; phylum Chordata; class Mammalia; order Artiodactyla; family Bovidae; genus Neotragus; species Neotragus moschatus. Next base: position 466,821 of record SJYA01002364.1, read on the forward strand.
ACATCTACTGGTAAAGTAGTTACCAGGAATTGCAGTGTCCATTTAGAATGTTTATGTGCTTTGTTAAAATACTTAGAGGTTTTTGTTTTTAAAGTAGTAGGAGAGAGTAGATATTGGGCGAATCTCTGCCAAAGTGTCTACTCACATTTTTTTTTCTCCAATTTTGGCTTAGAACATTTGACAAAAATGCTGAAATACTTACCTATTATATGCATGATTTAAGCTGCATCACAATCCAAAATTTTATATTCTTCACTTAGATGGGAAAGAAAAAATTACTTTTTATTAATATTTGTTATACATTTTCTAAACCTACTCTCAAGAATCCCTGTCCTTTGTTGCTGGAATGAAGGGATTCTTAAAGTTTCTGGTTAAAATATTCTACTCTGTTATTATTTGAAGCAGTGTTTCTCATTTTAACAAGTTTCTTTATAGCTACTTCCTTCTCCTTCTCCCTGTTGTGTTCCAGAAAGCACTTGAGCATAAAAGTTTCTATAACCCCTGGATGGAGGAGGAGACTTCATAACATAATGAAGAACTTTTTTCTTTGACCTTGAGTTGGACTCAGCTGCAAGATTGTTGGCTTGAGTGGTCTCCAAATTGCTTGTACTTGTATCTGTCAAGATGACCACTGTTGAAAATTTCCATTCTCTTGTTGGATGAGTGCCCAGTGCATCTCTCTGCCAACCCAGTTTTAATCACACAGAGTTGGCAGACTCTTCTTGAGTTTCAGCCACGTCCTCCACCTGGAGCCTGGGTTAAGGTGTCCATCTATTGTTACCCTTTAGGATAAGGTCATCTTGCTCCTTGCATGACACCACTATGGATCTCAACTCGGCCTTGAGGTGTGCTGGAAATTTGAGGTGCATTTTCCTGATGGATAGAACTTGTAAAAACCTCTGGAGTACTACTCTGGTTCTCTCTCAGCCTGTCAGGTCATTTTTAGTTTCTTTTAGACTTTCTGGCTTAAGTTGGGAATGCCTGCTTGGTGGACACCTCCCAAAATGCGAGAGGTGGATCAGGGTAAAATTTCCTGATTTTCTATCCAAATTATGTAACATCTCACTTTCTTAGATTTTGTCATAGGGAATTGGAACAGGAACAAGTTTGTTGGATATTATGAATTCCCTGCAGCCATCCCCATTCTCTTTCTTTCCTGCTAGGAACAGGTGTGCTCTGGTTTCCTTTTCCTTTACATTTGGTGGGGGCATCCTCTATGTCTTCAGAGCCTTCTCCTTTCCCAAGTTGAATTCATCTCTCTCATTCCTTGAAATTAAAAAAAAAAAAACACTGAGCAGATAGATGGTAAAACCTTAGCTAGAAAACTAAGATGATTACTTGAGAATATTTTAATGCCACTATAAAATTACCAGTAATTAATGAATAAGATCACAAGCAAGTAAGAACAAATAAGTTTTTTTTTTTTTTTTAATGAGGATCTGTAGCTAAGGCAATTGTTAGATGTTCTTTGGTATACAAAAAATTGAAGATGCAGTACCTAACCTCATGTCTCAAGTATATAGCCAAACAGTCATGAAAAGGATAAATTTACAACCCTTAGATGGCACCTATCATGTTAAATGAGTTCTATAGGAGTGGAGAAGTAAAGCCAATGATTTCTGAATGACACAGATAAGGCAGCACAAAATGTTGAATTATATTCAAAGGGGTCTTTAAATAAGTTCCAATTTACTTTAATATAGAGGAGAAGGCAATGGCACCCCACTCCAGTACTTTTGCCTGGAAAATCCCATGGATGGAGGAGCCTGGTAGGCTGCAGTCCATGGGGTCGCTAAGAGTCAGACACAACTGAGCGACCTCACTTTCACTTTTCCCTTTCATGCTTTGGAGAAGGAAATGGCAACCCATTCCAGTGTTCTTGCCTGGAGAATCCCAGGGACGGGGGAGCCTGGTGGGCTGCCGTCTATGGGGTCGCACAGAGTTGGACACGACTGAAGTGACTTAGCACTGTCTCTTATACACATCTTCAAGATTCTCTGCATTTCATCTTATAATGCTCTATCTGGAAAAACATTTTCAGACTCCCATTGCCTACAAAATAGATGTCCAGGCTCTTTGGTTAAGAATTCAAGGATCTCAATGATCACAAAATCAGNGAGTCGGACACGACTGAAGTGACTTAGCAGCAGTAGCAGTAGAGTAGAATTTTAGTTTCTTTGGATTAGATAATATTGCAGTTGATAACTGATATTCATTCTATTGAAGATTATATTGGATATCCACCTTTCCTCAAGAAGGTACAAGAAAATGGTATACAAGTGATCTCACTTGGTCCTGAAGGTTTTTGAAGATGGATGCCATTTTGAAATGATTTGGAAGAACACTGATATAGCAGGAATCTGAAGGAAAGACTGAAATGAGGAGAGGCTTGGAGAAGACTACTGGGTATATGTAGGCATCAGGTAAGAGGAACAAGAATGAGTAGTGCAGAGGACAGCAGCAATGAGTTTGAGAAGTATTTGAATGTAGTAGCTGAAGTGTAAAGAATGATGGACGAGAGTGTGAGTCACAGCTGTGATTGAAGATTACATGCGTCTGAGTTGTGTGGCCCTGCACAATTTCTTCAATCTGTCTTACTTCAAAAATGAGAATAAAAGTAACTGACTTATAGGTCCATTGTCATGATTAAAAAACATTTAATGAGAAAATTTAAGCATAATATAACATCTAGAAAATTGTAAAGGCTCAAAATGCTATAAGTATTGATAATAATAAGTGATTCAATGGAAATAAAAAGGGAAATGAATCTTTGGGTCTACAGTGAAGGCACTATGAAAATATTGATATTATCATGAGTCATGAGGAATCATGAAGATTAAACAAGTAAACTTTTGAGATGAAAATGTACAAAATGGCAGCCTGAATAATCACCCCCCTACTTTGGGTTAACTCTCAGACCAGAAATGTGTTTTCGAGGTGTTATTCCCAGGTGGCACTACTGGTAAAGAGTACACCTGCCAGTGCTGAGGACCCAAGAGATACAGCTTTGATATCTGAGTCTGGAAGATCCCCTGGAAGATGGCATGGCAACCCACTCCAGTATTCTTGCCAAGGAAATCCCATGGACAGAGGAGCCTGGCTGGCTACAGTTCATAGGATCACATAGTCGGACACAACCGAAGCTACTGAGCATGCAGGCAGGCCCTGACATTCCTGTTTATTTGCTTTTACTCTCCCCTAGAAGAGGGATGAACATGGCCTTCTGATCTTCGATTGTGTGTAACTCTCCAGTGAATGCCAGAAAGTAAATTTGCCAAAGCATTATAGTTAGCTGTCAGGACAGTACAAAGAGAACAAGAAGGAAGTAGCTTTTATAAAAAAAGCTTTAAATGGACGTATTGACTAATTCTAGTTAATTTTAGATCACTTTGCAGAGAAATAGCCTTGGTTCTTCCCTTCATATATTGACATTGTTATATACCTGTAGAAAATATCCCTCCAAAATGGGCATCAACTTATCTTTGCTTTTTTCAGTTATTATATAATCCAGAACATCTTGTCAAAGGCTATCTATAGTTTTTTCTGACAAAAACATCACCCTTTGAGTCAGGAAAATTCTCTTAAGCATGGGATTTAGATGGGAGATTTTACCTGAGAATCCTCTGCTGTCTCGGATGTAAGTGGAAGCTTGGAAGCTAAGGTAGTAATATTAGCCTCCCCTAAACACAGGTGTTTAGCCCAGGCCTGAGCATCAGGCTCAAACTGGGCTGATCTGCCCTCTTTTCCAGGGTAGTGACCTGTATGTCCTCCCTGATAGTAGTGACATGAGGAAACAGAGTTTTTGATAGTCCCAGTTTGTGCTGTGTCAAAGAAGGTGGCCAGTATCAAAAAGAAGGAAGGTCTAGAAATGACAAAGGAGAGTAGTAGGTGCCAAAAGGCATGGGGAGCTGGGAGAGAGATGCAGGAGAGAAACAGGAGCAGAATTATGGAGGAAGGAGGGAGGAAGGAAAGGAGAAGGGTGGAGGTGGTTCTGTGAAATTCCCTTTTTGTTTGCTCAAGGATGTATCAGATTAATTTTATCTCATTTGTAGTTGAATAAAAAAATTCACAATTATGTCTGTTTTCTGGACTTTATATTCCCACAGTGTCCATGTTGATTTTTAAATGATGGCTTAGCTAATATCTTTGTCAGAGACTATACACTCCTTTTTTAAAATTAAATTCATACTTTTGTCACCAAGAATTCCTAGGCTCTGATACCATATACAGACTGAATATTTATCATGTGAATAAAAAATTATTCACCTCAAATCACTGACCTGGGATCTGCATTTGAAAACAAATTGAAATAAGGATATTGCAGGAATTTTTCTCTCTCTCCTTACATAATTCACAGCCTTTCTTAATATTTTCTAAGTAACTTTTCCACACTTTGTGTCTTATATTCTGAGTCTAACTTCTGAAATTTCATATTAGCAAGATAATTTAAGTGCTTATACAGACTATCATCACCTTATCTCTGAGATTTTCAAATTACACAGTGCTCTGTAATAATGAATCTTGCAGTAAATTACTAGCCTGCAGATGACTCTCACTGAGTTAGTAAAAATATTGAACAAATGAGCAAATAAATATGTTTTACTATTTTATCAGCTCTGTTCCATTAAACACCTGATGATAGCACTTAAAGTAACAAAGTTTAAAATGTTAAAACGTTGTGATGTTACTAAGAAAAAGATATCTAATAGCTTGTTTTCTACTATAATTGTAATTTTATTACCTGATATATATATTTATATATATTTTAATAAGAACAAAAGAAAAAAAAGTTAAAAAGCTGCCTGTAACTTTCACTTATTGAAAAATATTGTTGCTGGTCATTCCTAGCTTGTGATTTTGGGAAAGATGAAAACATGTTTCTGTTATTAAAGGTGATACTATTGTTATCAGAAGTGAGTTAATTCTTATAAGTGAAGCGTAGGTTGATAAATTAGCTAAGTACTTCTTATTTGATTAAAATGTCACTTTCTTACTTTTCTCTTTGCTTTGNAGCTGCCTGTAACTTTCACTTATTGAAAAATATTGTTGCTGGTCATTCCTAGCTTGTGATTTTGGGAAAGATGAAAACATGTTTCTGTTATTAAAGGTGATACTATTGTTATCAGAAGTGAGTTAATTCTTATAAGTGAAGCGTAGGTTGATAAATTAGCTAAGTACTTCTTATTTGATTAAAATGTCACTTTCTTACTTTTCTCTTTGCTTTGGTTTTTTTTTTTTTTAATATATATATATTTATTTAGTTCTTTGGCTGATCCAGGCCCTCTCTTCCTCCTTTCTCCCATTCCTGTTTTATCCCTCACACCTTGTACTAAGTGTTCACTCTGTGCTTAAGACTCTGCTAGGAGAAGGGAACAAGTAAACAAGAAATCATAGAACAGGACAAGTTATCTTACAGGAGTTGAGACTTGGTCATAAGGTTGTATAAATTCACCTATGAAATGTTCAAAACAGACCTTGCTGGAAGTCAGAAAACATGATCCAAAGAAGGGAAATTTAAACTGAAGATCAGTGTATGTCAAAGAAAGGAAGGTGAGTGGGAGGAAAAATATTTCCTGGAAAGAAAATAGCATGCTCAAAGGTAAAGAGGTGAACATCATGAATGTGACACATTAATGGTACTGAAAATAATTTAGAAATATACTTAGCATGCTGCACTGGTTGTTGACTATGGACAACTTGTAAATCAAGAAGCTTGAGTTAAATCACAATAATTAAAAGGATCAAATAAGAGGTTGGTGTAATCAATTTGGTGACTGGGTGAAGGATGGATTGAATGCTGGATTGAAAAATTTAAGGTTGTTTCTGTAAGGTAGGTGAGATAGGCTGGAATAGGACAGCAACAACAGACTCAGAATATTAAATAACATTTGGATACATTGGGGATGTGAAATTGATAAAAATTAATAACTATATTAGGAATTAAGAGCCTGGAAACAGTGATTCCATAGTCTATACCTTAAGGAACAGTGACTNATACGACTGAATGACTGAGCACCTGCACACACGTGCACCATTTAATAAGCAATTACAGGATCAACTCCAGAATTGCTTTCTGAATTTAAAAGACCACTGTTTTCTAGAATAGGAAGTTAGAAGAAAAACAAACAAAAAAGATGTGCTTTAAAAAATTTACGACTTAATTGAAGAGAAGAAATAAATACTTGGGAGTATAAGTGATGTCTTTAATAGTTGACAACATGGATAGAGACATTATTATTTCCATGATCTTCGAATTTAAATCTGGAATTTTTCTAATCCTAACTAATCTTAACTTGAATGCATTTTGAAATGCAAGATATAGTTTTTAAAATCCTGTATATTCTGGCGTTACTCATGTATACTGATTCAGAATTTCTGGGAACTAATTATTTGCATGTTTCAAAAATTTCTGCTAAGTGGAAAAATTTTAGTTTTGCAATTCTTATTATAAATACATTATCTCCTTTTTTTGTGGAATATTCTACTCTCATTTTTGATTAATTTATTTGAGCATATAATTCTTGATTGATACCTATATTCATTTAGTTCTTTAAAGGTATTTTTTAACTCTTTTATGACTTCCTTCTGATGTTTTGATTTCTTATAGATAACACATTTCAAGTTCACCAATTGCTTTTATTGAAAAACCTTTTATTGAAATATATTATTCATTTCATATTTAAGTATATTATTAATAACTTCAAATATATTAAATAAACAGAAATATATTATAAGTTTATAGCTTCATGAATTCCACAAGTTAAACCACTGCAATCAATTCTCATGCATGAGTAAACAAGTCAATACCAACACCTCACAACCCCTGCTCAGGTTTCTCTACAATTATTAACCTCCTTCCTTTAACTGTACGTATTTTTCAGTCTCCTATTAAGCTTTATTAATTTTTGCTTGCTTTTAGATTACCTAAATGGATTACGCATTGTGCAAACTCTTTTTTTTCTCAATATTGTGTTTATGAAATTTATATATACTGATTCATGTGTATAATTGGTTAAATCGTACTGCTATATAGTATTATATTGTGTAACTAATTTAAAATATCTCTCCTCTCTGCTTGTGATGACATTTGAGTTCAGAATAGCAGTTATGAATATTCTAACATGTGTTTTATTTTTATTTGGTGAACAACTGTATGTAATTTTTAGGGTTATACCTAAAAGCTCAATTTACTGGGCTATAGATTAGGCAGATTCTACTTGAGTAGATACCTTAAAAATATTTTCTAAAAGAATTGTATCAAATTACATTCTCACCAACAGTTTATATGAGTTCTCATTGCTTTGTATGTCACAAATACTTGGTATTTTTCACTATTTTCATTTTAGCCATTTTGGTATAGTGAATTGTGTATAGTTTTTATTTGATTCCCTAGTGACGAATGTGATTATCTCATTCTTGCTGGCCACTGAGTTATCTTCTGTCACTAAGTGTATCTTAAGACTTTTGTCCACTTATTTCCATTATGTTTGTGCCTTTTTTTTAGTTTTCTGCATATTCTTGATAGAAGTCCTTAAATAGATAAATGAGCAGCAAATTGTCAGTCAGATTTTTTGGACCTTCTCATTTCTTTCTTTCTTTAAATTTATTCTTCAGGGAAACTGCCATGTGTCTAGATAAACACTCCAGGTAGCATCTTAAATTTAATGGCATAGAGTAAATATTTTATGAAGCTTACAGGGATTATGTGGATCAGGAATCCATGGAGGGCACAGCAGGGCTAGCTTCTCTGCTCCAAGATGGTTAGGGTCTCAGCAGGGAAGGCTTGAACATCTTGGGGCCTGGAATCATCAGGAAGCCTCTTCCCTTAAATGTCTGACACCTTGGCTATGGTGATGCTAAGGCTGGGCTGAGAGTGAGCAATTGCGGGCAACACCTATATGTGGCTTCCCCGTGAGGCTTGAGGTGTAACAGTTCACATCATTGGGCTGATTTCCAAGAGGGAGATTCATGAGAGGAATCTTGCCAAGAGTAAGCATCTGAAAAGAGAAAGGAGCCCCATGACCTTTCCTGACCAAGCTGTGCAGTCAAATAGCGCCTTGTTCTCCAGGTTTGTCAGTTTACAAACAAATGGCAAGACCATCTCAGATTTAGGAGGAAAGGAATTCAGTTTCTCCTCTTAGTGAGAGAGAGATATATTTGCATTATAGGAAAATGTTTGGAGCTCAAGACTGAAGCAGTCATCTGTAAAAATAGTCTCCTGTAGTACCTAAGTTTTTTAATGTGTTCTGTTTGGGATACATTGTACTTTCTAAATAAGATGGTTTTTACTATTTTGCTTTTTTTTAAAAGAATCAATTCTGGGTCATTCTCATATATATATGTATATATATATATAAATATGTATGTGTGTAATATACATATATATATTAAATACAGCCTGCATATCGTTTTCTCTTTTTCCTTCTCTTTGAAATCTGGTAAGGCAAATTTAGGATCCTCTCATTTTATCATCTGTTATTTTTATCTCCTCTTATTTCTGCGTCTCATAAAAATATGCTGCAAATCTGAGTAATTTCTTCACATCTGTATCCAGCAGCATCAATTATCTTGTCATCCAAATCTAGGTGACTGACTAGCTCTGGATTCTTACTGCTAATATTTGTCAAGTCTAAAAAGCTCATTTGATTCATTATCAAATTTACTTGGACCTGTTTGATTATATCTTATTCGTAAATCATGGGCATCACTCTTTTTTTAATATACATTTATTTAGTTTAATTGGAGGTTAATTACTTTATTAATTACTATACAATTGTATTTTAATTTAATTAATTACAATACAATATTGCATTGGTTTTGCCATACATGAACATGAATCCGCCACGTGTTCCCCATCCTGAACCACTTTTCCTCCTCCCTGCCCGTAACATCCCTCTTGGTCGTCCCAGTGCACCAGCCCCAAGCATCCAGTATCATGCATCAAACCTGGACTGGCAAGTCATTTCATATATGATATTATACATGTTTCACTGCCATTCTCCCAAATCATCTCACCCTCTCCCTCTCCCATAGAGTCCAAAAGACTGTTCTATACATCTGTGTTTCTTTTGCTATCTCGCATACAGGGTTGTTGTTACCATCTTTCTAAATTCCATATGTATGTGGTTTACTGTATTGGTGTTTTTCTTTCTGACTTACTTCATGCTGTATAATATTTATATGTACTTNCTGCCATTCTCCCAAATCATCTCACCCTCTCCCTCTCCCATAGAGTCCAAAAGACTGTTCTATACATCTGTGTTTCTTTTGCTATCTCGCATACAGGGTTGTTGTTACCATCTTTCTAAATTCCATATGTATGTGGTTTACTGTATTGGTGTTTTTCTTTCTGACTTACTTCATGCTGTATAATATTTATATGTACTTATTTGTATTTTATATCTGTTTACTAAATACCTTACTACTTTGAGCAGATTAATTGTGCTATGTGTTGTTTCTACTGATTTTCACTCATAGCTGCTTCCTTGTATGTTTGATAATTTAGGATTATGAACCTTACGAACAGAATGCTATCTGTGGAAATCCTATGAAGCTTGCTTTAAATATTGTGTCTTCAGAGAAAATTTGCTTTTTTAGGTGAATTGAGATGACACTATCACAATGCCATTTTAGATTAATCTCTTAGTTTGGAGTTCCTTGCAATATACTCATACTTTAAACTCAAACTCTAAAGCTACATGGGAAGTTAAGGCAGCTAGTTTTCAAGTTTTAATGGCTATATATTTTTCCATACAGTGCTAGTACAAACAGAAGAGATATTAGTCTTTCTAGACTAGTAGAGATATAGATAGATACAGACTTGTCTTATAAAGGTCTAGATATAAAGGTCTATATCTAGACCTTTATAAGAGGATATATTTTTCTTATTATCCTTATGGCTAACATGTTAATTTTGCATGAGTCTCAGTTTTAACCCCCAATTTTGGTAGACCCAAGATACTATTTCCATTTCTTGAACAAGTATGTAAACTACAAGCCTCTTGGTTCTGATATCAGAAAATCCTCCCAAGATCCTCCCTAGCTGTAGTTCAGCTATATTTACCACTATGTTCTCTACTATCCTCTCTAGTTGGGGTCCCAAAAGTGTTAATACTTTTTTAAAAAATTTATGAGTTCAGCTATTTTAAAGTTTATTTTTCAATCCAGATATTTTGAGTCAGGATGCTTTTCAAGATGTCAATTTATCTGCATTATCTGTATGAGATATCAAGGCTGCATGACTTTATAAACATTACTCAACTCTCAGTACAGCAAGGTATTCTTTGAAAATTAATTCTGTATATGACATTTAATCATTAATGTAAGTGTTTTGAGATAAAAAATCTTGAAATATGAGCATGTTTTGAATTTTCTGAAGACTATTTGAATATACTTCTGCATGATTCATTTTGTGTTAATTATGGGTTATTTATTCGAAAGATAGAATTCAACTATAATTATTTTCACGGCTCTTATGTAACTAGTGTGTATAGGTGATTCTGCCTTGTTACCATGTGTGCCGGACCTACACGGGTAGCCTTCAGCAGAATCTATTACGTTATTTCTAGTGATGATAGCTGGTATTGCAATACCCTAGCCTTGACCCTTTCATAAAAGATTTATAAATATTGCCTAATGAGCAGCCTGCAGATTTGGGTTTCTGGGAACCACGAAGGGCATTTTTGATGGTGGAGACCTGCTTCAAGAAATCTTTCACCCTCCCTTTTTAACAAACCCATTGACCTTTAGAACCTGGAGCAGGCAGTACTAATCCTTTTCGTCTGACATTTCTTAGCAGGAATTCACTAGAATTTCTTTTTTCTGGAAAATTTTAGTAGATAAAATTAGCAGAAGTGCTGAAACTGTGTTTTGTATGTATATTCAAAAGCCATAGCGGTGTAAGGACTTAAAATAAATCTTAACAGTTTGCTTCTCACATGTGAGAGGGTTTGTCCTATTAAAGAGAGTTACATTTTTCTATGTACTGCTAACTGCAGAATTAGGAAAAATAAATGAAAATTATGGGGTCTCCTTTTCAACAGAAGCAGAATACTTTTAATAACTAAGACTATTTAAAAATAGAGTAAACACGCATGTGAGAGAATAAGATACCTGGCATTCAGTACAGTAAATGTGTTTTATAGCAGATGTTCTTTATAAAAGGAGTCTTTGCATTTATCCAGAGATAGACCTAAAAACAGTTCCATTCCAAGTCAGAGAATAACAACATAATATGCAGTGGATCGTTTATCTATTATTCCATAACAAATCACCATAATAATTGGAGGTTAAAAACATTAGGTTGTATTATTTCACAGAAATGGTTTGCCTGTCTCAGTCCTACAATTCAAAAAGTCAATACTGCTCTGAATTTCAGTTTTATCCTATTTAAATATTATTTAAAAGGAATCATATATTATATACTCTTTCATATGAGTCTTAAACCATCTAAATTATTTTTTCTGGGATTTTGCCATGTTTTATATATAACACTAGTTCATTCATGTACACCTGAGATGAAAAAAAAATAAATAAATAATAAATTGTTTTCTACTAAAAAAAAAAATAGTTCATTCATTTTAAATTTCTAAACAGTAGTGAGAGTGGGAATATACTAGAATTTATCAGTTCTAGTGCTGATGGACATTTGGATAAATATATATACATATTTATGCATTTATGGAAAAATTTTGAGTATGTTCGACTTATTATATACTAACAGTCTTCCAAAGGTTCAGTTCAGTTCAGTTGCTCAGTCGTGTTCGACTCTTTGCGACCCCATGAATTGCAGCACACCAAGCCTCCCTGTCCATCACCATCTCCTGGAGTTCACTCAGACTCACGTCCATCGAGTCAGTGATGCCATCCAGCCATGTCATCCTCGGTCGTCCCCTTCTTCTCCTGCCTCCAATCCCTCCCAGCATCAGAGTCTTTTCCAATGAGTCAGCTCTTCGCATGAGATGGNGATGCTTCCTAAGGCCCACCTGACTTCACATTCCAGGATGTCTGGCTCTAGGTGAGTGATCACACCATCTTGATTATCTCAGTCATGAAAATCTTTTTTGTATAGTTCTCCTATGTATTCTTGCCACATTTTCTTAATATCTTCTGCTTCTGTTAGGTCCATACATTTTCTGTCCTTTATTGTGCCATTTTTGCAGAAATTACAGTTCACTTGGTATCTTTAATTTTCTTAAAGAGATCTCTAGATTTTCCCATTCTATAGTTTTCCTCTATTTCTTTGCAGTGATCACTGAGGAAGGCTTTCTTATCACTCCTTGCTATTCTTTGGAATTCTGCATTCCAATAGGTATATCTTTCCTTTTCTCCTTTGCTTTTCAGTTTTCTTCTTTGCACAGCTATTTATAAGGCCTCCTCAGATAGCCATTTTGCATTTTTTCCCCCCTGCGGATGGTCTTGATCCCTTTCTCCTGTACAATGGCTCGAACCTCCATCCATAGTTGTTCAGGCACTCTATCAGTTCCAGTCTCTTAAGCCTCTTTCTCACTTCCACTGTATAATCATAAGGGATTTGATTTAGGTCATGCCTGAATTATCTAGTGGTTTTCCATACTTTCTTCAGTTTAAGTCTGAATTTGGCAATAAGTAGTTTATGATCTGAGTCACAGTCAGTGGTGATTCCGTGTGTAGAGACTTCTCTTGTGTTGTTGGAAGAGGGTGCTTGCTATGATCAATGCATTCTCTTGGCAAAACTCTATTAGCCTTTGCCCTGCTTCATTCTGTACCCCAAGGCCAAATTTGGCTGTTACTCCAGGTGTTTCTTGACTTCCTACTTTTGCATTCCAGTTCCCTATAATGAAAAGGACTTCTTTTGGGGGTGTTAGTTCTAGAAGGTCTTGTAGGTCTTTACAGAACCATTCAACTTCAGCTTCTTCAGCATTACTGGTTGGGGCATAAACTTGGATTACCGTGATGTTGAATGGTTTGCCTGGAAACGAACAGAGATCATTCCTGGTTTTTGAGATTGCATCCAAGTACTGCACTTCAGACTCTTTTGTTGACTCTGATGGCTACTTCATTTCTTCTGAGGGATTCCTGACCACAGTAGTAGATATAATGGTCATCTGAGTTAAATTCACCCATTCCAGTCCATTTTTTGTTCACTGATTCCTAAAATGTCAATAATTTATGTAATGTAAATCCCTCAGAAGTTATTAGAATCCTCTGAAGACTCTTTCAGTTTTTAATTTGTAACTGAAGTGAAGCACTCATGCTACCCAATATCTATTTCCAAACTGCCAGTCTCATCATTGTTTTAGGGAGGCGTGGCTATAAATCTCTTCTGGAAGTACAATGAAATATGCTACAACAACAGAAAATGTGCTACAACCCCCAAAATTATGTTTGGCAGACACTGCAGCCAAATCTGGAAACACAGCTATTTGAAAGATCAAAGGTGACAATCGGTGTATGTTCTATTGCCTGGGTCATATACAAAGATTTTGCAGTTAATTTAAGGTTGTATGTACTGATTTCTAAAGGGAAGAATCAGAGCTTAGTTATTTTCTTTCTGAGAGTTTGGCTTTCTTGTGCATTCTATTGTATGAGAGGGGGAAATCTGTTTTAAATGATATTTTAATTTATGCTCATTTCCATTAAAGATTCAAAAGTAATATTTTTCACTACCAAGGGTAAGAAAAAAAATCTGAGTTCTGTGATGTATTTTAGTATAACAGTTTATCTGGTGAATATTCTTAATGTTTATAAAGGGTAATTTACCTGTCAATTCAGTACTATACTGGCATACAAATTAGTGCCTGCAGAGAAAATATTTAAGTGTAGAAACAGCAGGAGAATTGAAGAAAAGTAGGCCGTTTCCAGAAATGGTGCTATTGAATTTTGTTATTAAACAGAAACAGTTATTGAGAGTCGAAAGATGCCATGCATATAATATTCCTGTCTCTTGAAATATTTGCTAAAATATTTATAGACTATGCATGTTGATATCACTATATGGTTCAGAAATATATCCAAATTAAAGTGATAGTCTAAAATAATAATATTTTACTTCATGAACATGACTGAATTTTCTGTTAATGACAGTTTCCCAACAATTTGGCCAAGTTACTATCTCTAAAATATAAACACCAGTACAGTTTGTCCATTCAGTTCTTGATTTTTTTCCCAATTCTTTCACAAGATGATAATCTTTTATATGCTGACATTCTAAACTTATTCCAGCTTTATTCTGAAACCAGTGTAAGTGTAGCCTAGCTATCACACAAGTAGAAAATCAGTAATTAGGAGATCATCAGTTTTAGGCCCCATCTAATAATCAAAAGTATTGTCTTTTCACTCAGCAGTAATTTATAATGACTTTAAAAATACCTGGTAAAGTTTAAGTAAAATTTTATTAATTAAGGGGGAGATTCTAATTTGAATACATTTGCTTATTTCTTTTGATATGGCTGAGAATTCAAATAAAGATATTTCAAATTCAAAATAAACAGATATTTTTAGGAAGAATTCATTCACAATATTTTATGCCTTTAGCACCTGGAGGTAGGTGCATATTATCTATATGAAGTAATGTAACGATAAATAAAATACTGACATCTAAATATCTTGTGGTTCAAATATTAAGGCATTGTTTATTTTTGATTTATTAATGTTTAGACCAAAATATATTTATGGTATGTACATGAACTCCTTTATAATATACAGTCCAAATCACTGAAGACAGATTTTCTTCACTATATAGTTCCTATGAATACTTTATAGCTACCTTTGACTTGTTAGTTTTGTCAACAACATCTGTGTTTTCCCAGGTCAGCACGTAAAAATGCATTGCAACCTTAATACTTCTAAAGGGACCTCCTTTTCCCATTGGATCATCACCAGCATTTTGGAAGGTTGAGCAGACATTCATCCAGTGTGCAGTACTAAGCATTTCAGGAATTTACTTGCAGCTGAATCAATTATATGGTACCATGGAGAGATGTGACAATAGAGATAATCAGTCTCTCAAGGCTATAATGCATTCTTTGTATGCATGGTTACAAGTCAGGGCGCCAGAGAAGAACACTAGGGCTAACACACAGGGCACCTGCCATTACAAACACATAAAAGGATGAGGAAATGTTTCAGTATGATCTAGTTAATGGATGGTACAGCTATTTCATCAAGTTTAAATCTAATTGCTTTAGCCCTTGTCTTACTAATGGCAATGCTGTTCCTGTTACTGCTGATTCAGAAACAATGCTGCAGTGTCCATTATGGCAGTCTTTCAATCTAAAATGAAACACTATCTGTGTGTTTTTATAAGATGGATATGCAAAGTGTAGCCGGTTAGAAAACACGTGGGAATCTTTCTCTCATTGTTAGGCAAATCTGAAGCATTAATAAGCTTTGAAACTCAATGAAACACACACAGTGTATATTGAATCAGAAAGGTAGCAAATATGTCAAAGGAAATGACACCCATGCATTTGGGAATGCATTCCATTCTTTTGGAAAATATTTATGACTTTATTTTTGTTTGTTAATGGACACAGTTTTCTCTCTGTGGTCCATTTTACCCAGACATAAAAGGCACTTGACAAAAGTATCAACTTAAGGAAACTAGTCAATAAGTTTATGATTTAATAATAGTCAATTTTGTATCAAAATGAATATAGGATTATAGTTCTTCGCTTAGTGTTTTTATTCAGTTATTTAGCAACTGAACTAAGCATATATGCTTTCAGCATGCATGCACTTTTTTGAGTATATATTCTATACTAGGCAATGTGATGAGGACTGCGTTTTTAGTCAGGTTTCACACAGGCATCCTTGCTCCTGCCTTCATAGGGGTTGTAATTATTTAGAAATGTTTGTCAACTTTTTTTTCTCAAAACATGGAGCTGAGCTTGACATAAAGACATCCTTTCTTTGGCTGGTATATGTGGAAATGCAGGGTACCATTTTTGTCCTGAAAATAAGATATTGTTTTTGGTGACCAGACGTATTTAACACAGATGAATCTGTTACTGTTGCTGCCTGGGAGACTGTCCCCCAGGACTGGAATAGTGTGGGGAGATATATTCCTAATATTTAAGAATGTTGAGTCATCAAATTTCCCTCCCCCCAAATTCTTATAATAGTACAAATTTGTTCAGGTATTGTTGAAACCTATATTATTAGCATTTCTATATATCTAGTTAATAATAAAACAGATAATTACTTTTATTAAAAACCAGTAGGACTTCCTTGGTGCCATAGTGGCTAATAATCTGCCTGCCAGTGCAGGTGACGCAGATCCTAGTTTGGCAAGATTCCACAGGCCTCAGAGTAATTAAGCCCNAGTTGAAACCTATATTATTAGCATTTCTAGATATCTAGTTAATAATAAAACAGATAATTACTTTTATTAAAAACCAGTAGGACTTCCTTGGTGCCATAGTGGCTAATAATCTGCCTGCCAGTGCAGGTGACGCAGATCCTAGTTTGGCAAGATTCCACAGGCCTCAGAGTAATTAAGCCCGTGGGCCACAACAACTGAAGACTGGACACGTAAAGCCTGTGCTCGACAAAAGAAGCCTCCACAGTGAGATGCCTGCACATTGCAGTGAAGAGTAGTCCCCACTCACTGCAACTAGAGAAAGCTTGCACACAGCAACAAAGACCCACTGCAGCAAAAAACTAATCAATAAAATCCATAAAATGACCATAAAGAATCATATTGCCATGGATTAAGTTAAAGTTTTATTTTTGTTCTGAATTAGAAGGATCTCAGTATCCATAACATATAAATGTATACCAATCTTCATATATAATTACATATTCAATGGTCATAAGATGATATTTTCTACAATAGGGCATTTTTATATTTGTATTTGAATGTGACATTATAAGGAATAGTATATGAATCTTCCCCTGGTTTCATTGTCTCTGACTTGGTTTTAGGATAACTGAGGGAATTTGGGGAAGGGGTTAACTTCATAAAACATTATTTTTCAATTATTAATTTGAAATTTATTTTGAATCCCTTTTTCATAAAATGCAGAGCATTAATAATCTTGGGATAGTCTAAAGGGGGTTCAATCAGAGCTAAATAATAATTTAAAGGGATTCATTTACATTGTAACAAATGAGAAAAGTCCTTACCCTCACCAAACTCTAGATATTAAATTATCTTGTTTGAACTCTCTTGATTTTTGGTCTTAAAACACTAAAATCTAGTTTTTCAGGTATTCTCAATTAGAAAGAATTATTTAGAAAGAAACTGCTAGTGTCATGTTTCTCAAATCAAGGATGTGAACATGTTATACAACTTAATAGCCTAAAGTTTTAATCTTGATAAACTGATTCACCATGGATTATTTCTTTGGATCACCTCCCTTGCATCTCTGGCTTATGTAAATTCTGGTCTGCTATCTGAACCAGTGATAATAACTTGTCTTCCTTCACCAGTCAACACATGAGATAAGTTTATTTTAACATTCTTTTAATTCTAGCCCATACTTCCGCAGACTGGGGCAGGACTAGTATGAACTGTGGCTATACACTTTCCTTGCCAATTTATCCCTTCTCCATCTTCAATTAGAACCTGATACCTCTCACTCAGGCAGTTATGTCTGCCTTACCTTTGTTTATATCACTCCTGCTTGACTAGTATGACCTGTCAATGGTGACTTGAAAAGGAATCCCATCTCTGTCCAAAACTTTGTCCAGCCTCCTTATATTGCTGATTTTCAGTTGGGTCCTGTTTATATTCAGGATGTACTGTGACTGATCAATTCTGGAACAACTGATGAAACTACATAGAAGGTCTAGGTAATACGATACTGGAGTTCAGGAGGAAGAAAACTGTATTCTAGTTGACAGTTTTATGGAGGAATGGACATGAAGTTGCATTTTGAGAGATAGGATTTGAATCTGTATAACTGGAAACTTTGGCCACCTAATGGGAATAGCTGACTCATTGGAAAAGACCCTGATGCTGGAAAAGATCAGCATCATTTGAAGGCAAAAGGAGAAGAGGGGATCAGAGGATAAGATGAATAGATGCGATCACGGATTCAATGGGCATAAACTTGGGCAAACCCTGAGAGATGGTGAGGGACAGGGAAGCCTGATGTGCTGCAGTCCATGGGATTGTAAAGAGTCAGATACAACTTGGTGACTGAACAATTGGAGACTTCTTCTAATATAAAAGCAAACATATCTATATCTATATAGGTAGGTAGAGATATCATNTTCCCAGCACCACTTGTTAAAGAGATTGTCTTTTCTCCATTGTATATTCTTGCCTCCTTTGTCAAAGAAGGTGTCCATTTGATAGCCTTTTCTGGAGATTTTAAGTGGTTGCTTTTAAAGTAACTTTTTCACTGTGTGTGTGTGTGTGTGTGTGTGTGTGTGTGTGTGTGTACTGGGGAACATGTCTGCAGATATCCTCATGCCCACTCTAAAAGTAGATACTTCTACTATATTTTAGCTTGTGGGAAAGGAAAAGAACTCCTCCAAATTCCTTCCTCAAAATGTATAATCAGCTGGAGAATTTTTCAGAGATTGATATTTTTACTAGTAGTTTATTAAGTTCATGCTTTTAAAAAAATTAGAAAGATATTTGGTTGTCTCTGATCAGTGGTATATCTATTTTCCATGTCTTTCTGAAAGTATTGAAGGCTTCAGGAAGGGTAATTTCAGTGTAAATTAGGGTTTCTTCCTGAAATCATGGCAATCTTTGATTAAATTGCAAGTAGTTTTGTTTGTTCACCAGGATCACTGAAAATAGGGTTCTGCAGAAGTTTCACTGCAATATATTCAAGGTAGTCATTTATGCCCTTTCACTTCCGAGTCTATGTAGCACCTGTAGTAAAAACTGTGGTTGGTTCTATTTGTGTTATAATAGAAAATATTGAGCTTCAAGCTATTATAGCTGTGTTGTTATGTTTTGAGATGCTGTGGAGAATGTATTGGCTTAATAATAGCAGCTATACTTGCATAATAATTGAAACATTGGACCTTAGCTTGATAATGCACTTGATATATAAGTCTATCCTGCTGGGTTTTGCACCTTAGCACAACTCTCTCTTAAATGAACAGAAATAAATGTACTTGTTCCAGGTTCACACACTGTAAATCATTATATACAATGGATACATCACCCGTCTGTCTCTTGATTTCTTTTAATTTTAGGTTAGATGTGTTGACTTTTTAATGAGATTATCATCTTACTTTGAAAAGTAGGGGATTAATTAAGAATAATTTGGCTTGGCTTTTATTTACTATTTTAAGATTAGAATTTCAAGAAGTTATCTTGAGTACTTTTGCATTTATTGAAATACATTACTTTACAATTTATGTGGAAATAACTGTCCTTCATAATTATCTTGTCTTTAGGATGAAGTATCAATTTTCCAAATTGACATGTAGATGTGTTTTGTAGTATGTTGATATTTTTATGTTCTCTAAAATAATAGCTCTGTGTTTAACTGTAAGAAGAACTCACTAGTTACTTTAGAGAAAATTCACATAATTAATTTGAACAGATTGAAAGTTCTACTTATGATGTTCTATGTTTTAGGTATATAGATAGCTAGGCTGTGGCTTTTTTTTTTTTTTCCTATTATTCCCATAGACAGAGACAAGTATCAGAAGCTAACATTTATTCATAGGATAATTATTTTGAAGAAAAGTAACATAGTTCTAAAAATTGAAAGCTTAGAGTCCCTTTCTCCCACAGAGCAGTGATCCCCAAAAATACAATATGGAGAGTTGGACCAAACATTGTGATTAATGCCAAGCTGATACAGAGTTTGTTTTTCATCATCAGTTCAGTTCAGTCACTTAGTCATGTCAACCTTTAATAACTATCACATGGAGTTGAGAGTCTTAAATATGGTCAAATTTTTTCAAAAAATTACTAAATGTAGTAAGTTGGATTCCTGAATTTGATGAGAATTACAGGAAATATTCTTTTAATTCTCTTTATTCAAGAGGTCAAGAAAAGTAATTTATATTACGCACATCTAAGTTAAGTTGTCACAAATTTAACTAAGTGAAAACAAAAATGTATATCGCACTTAAACATGACTTTTAACAATATGTGAGAATGTTAAGTTCTTTCTGTGTACTATTTTAGGTCATAAAAATACTAAACAAACTTCAAAAGAGTATATAATTTGCCTAATTAAGGTAGTTACAGTTTAGATTTGAATCTAGGATTGTTTGGTTTGAAAAGTTTAATTTCTATTATTTTATCCTAATTAAATATGAGGGAAGCTTACATAAGATTCAGATACAAAAGTAAAAACTCTTAAAAAGAAGAAATCAAAATGTGAAGATGTGGGAGGATTAAATGAGAGTGAACATGCTGTTGGAAGACATGGTGTTTGCTCTTGGAAGACATGGTCTATGGTCACATAGCATGCATTTGGGACAATTCCAGAATTCTTGAAAGTTAACTTCCTTCTCTACCCAAAGGGGGATTGTAATTGTCCTGGATTGCACACAAAATTTCTGTTTGCGGATCAGTGAGATAGTTTATGTGTTATGTACATGTAAGAAAACACGACTATTGTCACTGAGAAGCCAGGAGTGAAAGGCCAGGCATTGTCTTCAATAAGATATTGAAATGTGTTTGCCCTTTCTCAAGTGGTAAGAAAATGTCAAATTATTTAACACTCTCCTTCTTTTACTTCTGCCCTTCTTTAGAAATAAATTTAAAAATACAGCATGCTACTAACATCACTGAGATGTCTGTGGATGAGTAAGAAAATAAGATACTGAAATGAAATGTAAATAAGTTCTAAGGAAAGAAAAAAAGAACATGATAACTATGGATTTAAAACCTTCTATTTCATTACACGTTAACATGCTATTTAAATGTCAGATATGGTATCATGNCACTCTCCTTCTTTTACTTCTGCCCTTCTTTAGAAATAAATTTAAAAATACAGCATGCTACTAACATCACTGAGATGTCTGTGGATGAGTAAGAAAATAAGATACTGAAATGAAATGTAAATAAGTTCTAAGGAAAGAAAAAAAGAACATGATAACTATGGATTTAAAACCTTCTATTTCATTACACGTTAACATGCTATTTAAATGTCAGATATGGTATCATGGAAAAATAGAACAGATATTCTTGTGCTGATCAACAATGATTTGAGGGCAGAGAAAGTCTGTACAGTATAATAAACCAATTATGTAGTAAAAGAAAGCAATATATGAATACTTTCTTGAATAAAGGGTGTGCTGGAGATGCATTACGGGAGAGGATGTTTATTAACACCTTGAAAACCTGAAGAGTGCTGACTATTGCTTTGAAGTTTAATAATAAAATGTCTCTCTAGGGGATATATTCAGAGAGCAATTCATTCTTAGTAACTGGCAACAGGTATTTCAGATTTGAAAATTATTTAATAATTCTTCATACGAAGAGGGAAACAAAGGAAGACACAGCTATGTATCTTCATTTTGAGGACAGTAAGGTGATTAGAATTTACCAGACTTAATCAAGGTCATTGATGTTGGAGTGAGGTTGGGGGGGTGCATCGCTGAGAATGTGGCACGTGTTTAATAGTCCAAGTTATGCTTTCTATCTATTTATAGGGAAAGTAAGCAAACTGTCTGCTGCGGTCATAATGCTCTTTAGCTGAGGGCTTTTACTATGGGCTTCCCTGATAGTTCAATTGGTAAAGAATCCAGCTGCAGTGCAGGAGACTGCCGTTGGATTCCTGGATCGGGAAGATCCGCTGGAGAAGGGATAGGCTACCCACTCCTGTATTCTTGGGCTTCCCTTGTGGCTCACTGGTAAAGAATCTGCCCACAATGTGGGAGACCTGGGTCTGTTCTCTGGGTTGGGATGATCCCCTAGAGAAGGGAACAGTTACCCACTCCAGTATTCAGGCCTCGAGAATTCCAGGGACTTATAGTCCAAGGGATCTCAGAGAGTCTGACACAATTCAGCGACTTTCACTTTCACTTTACCTTGACTCTGGAGTAGAATTTGATGGCTAAATACAGGGTCTGGAGTTAGAATAGATTGGAACTCTTCTTCTGTGAGTTACATACTTGGTGATCTCAGCCAAGAATTCCTGTCTGTTTATTTTTCTTCCACCGTACCCCAAAAATTATGCATGTAAAATATTTTGCTAAATATCAGTGTCAGAACAAGTTATTTCTACTATAGAATTTATCTACATTTTTCAACATTGTTGTAATGATCATTTTCATTAAAGTACATTTGATTCATCCATACTGTTTAATAGGTGCTTAAAAATATCTGCTGAATGAATGAATGGATAGATAAGTAGATGGAAATTACTTTCAAACTTGTTGTAAGTAGAAAGGTGCATAACACTGTGTGTGTAAAATTTAAGCTTACATTTTTTCAAAGCTTTTTATCTCTAGTGCAGAATTTTAGAAATGCGTGATCTTTTTGCCCAAATCCTTTGGTACATAAAACTCCAAAGAGTTCAGGGATTAGAAAATTTCAAATTATACAGATAGGAGAATACTTTCTATGGGATGATATTGACTCAACATTTGGCCCTTTTTATATATTTGTGATAATGAATGTATATTAGCCCTTTAAAAAAACAGGCTTTTATTATTCAAAGATGTATTATTGTCTATGTATTATACAGCCTTTTTTATGAGCAATAAACAATCTAGTGTGTTATATTAACAGTGTTATTTGCGAGAAGAGAAATCAACACATGTAAGTTCATTAAAACCAGATGCTCTTCTTTCCAAACTAGCCTTTAAGTGAAAGATATTAATAAAATAAAATAGATACGGCATGTAATCTTCATATATACATATTTTGGCAGTGAAATGTGACATTATTCACCAACTTCCTCATGGTATTTTATTTTTGCTTCTTATAAGCTAGACTGATGTTTATTGGATAAATTTAGAAAGCTAATGCCTCATTTTATGCAAGAGAGGTGTAAGATTAAGTAGAGTAGAAATCTTGCTAATTATCACTTCTCTGATCTACACACCTGATACTTTTTGCAAGAAGATTTTAGCAAATCTTAAAAGGAGGTCATATATCAAAGCATTCTTTTTATAATGTCATGGTTAAGTAGAAATTTGAAAAAAAAATACGCATTTGCCATTTTTGAAAATAGGCTTGGTATATATATTTTATAATGTTACTGATTAAATATAATGTCAAGAAATGAGTTGCTAGAAAATATCTTATATGATTTCCATCTGTTCTCTTTACTATTCTTCACAATAATATTTCCATATTTATTTCCAAACTTTCATAGGAAAGTTTGGCATTACATATACATCAAAACCTGTGTGGCTCAGAAGGTAAAGAATCCTCCTGCCAATGCCGGAGTTGTGGATTCAGTTCTTGTGTTGGGAAGATCCCCTGGAGAAGGGATGATAACCCACTCTAGTATTCTTGCCTGGAGAATTCCATGAACAGAGGAGCCTGGCAGGCTATAGTCCATGAGGTCACTAAAGAATCAAACACGATTGAGCAACTAACACACATATTATAGATATTTAAAAAAAAACAATTTTGTATATATATGGAATATGTAATGTTTAGATACTCACAAAAGATTCACACAACTAGACAAGAGAAAGCGCTGAGTTGGCCAAATTTGTTCAGATTTTTCCATAAGATGCTACAGGAAAACCTAAATGAATATTTTGGCTATATTTCAAAAGGTGGAAATCATTCCAGTTGCACTCTTTACTACAATGCAATAATGTTTTGAACTTATCAAAAGAACCGACAAAAATGAATCCATAGCCAGGAAATCATCTGAAATGCTTGTCCCCCCCAAAAAAATATTAAAAGCAAGTCAATACTGGTGGCTGTTGCTAAACATTTAACCAGAGTGTCTGATGCCATATGGGCTAATACTCCTGCTCCATATTTGGTCAGCTGTGGGTTTGAATCCTACATCTGCTCTTACTACATGTTACTTTGAGTAGTTTATTTCACTTTACTTAAGATAATCAGCATCATCTACATAACCAGTAAATGTACTTAATATAATGTCTGAACAAAGACACTCAGGAAATATGTAATTCATTAGCACATTTATCAGAGGAAAACAGGTACTCCTAAGCACACTAATTAAAAATAAGAAAGATAAGAAATAAATATTCAATGTAAGTACATTTAAAAAGAAAATGCATTAAAAGGACAGAAGGATGGAATTAATGAAACTAGATTTGATCAATAGAATCTAAGTCTCTTTCTTTGGAAAGATCAGTTAACAACAAAGAAACTTTAAAATCTAAAAACAGAATTCATTAACAAAATATTACAGGTGAATATACAATAAATGTACTGTTTTTCCTATATATCAGTAGCAACACACAGGACAATATGATGGGGGTTAAAAGAACACATTCACAAAAGCAACGATAACTACAAAAAATACTCAGGACTAACAGAGGATGAGATGGTTTGATGGCATCACTGACTCAATGGACATGGGTTTGGGCGGACTCTGGGAGTTGGTGATGGACAGGGAGGCCTGGTCTGCTGTGGTTCATGGGGTCGCAAAGAGTCGGACACGACTGAGCGACTGAACTGAACTGAACTGAAAACTTTGTAATGCATACACACTGAGAACTGGCTGCATAAAGGAGATACACACTAGTGTTCTCTACTCTTCCAAACTAAATTGATTAATTTTAGTCTATTTTCATTTGTTGAAGATATAGGGATTTGCCTAGGAATGTTCTTTTCTGTTAATTATTGTTAATATTTTTAAGGTGTTTAATATTAATCTCTTGCTTGGTCTCTGATATCATCTGTGTAGCTGATACTCATGAAACCCTATATGCTTTTTACCAAATGACAGTCTAAATTTATGCTAAATTTCAAGGTATTGAAAATATATTTCAAGGATCATTAAACAAGAGAGAACAGAGATGCACAAAGTTAGTACACCCTCTCTATGTNAAAAAAATATTAAAAGCAAGTCAATACTGGTGGCTGTTGCTAAACATTTAACCAGAGTGTCTGATGCCATATGGGCTAATACTCCTGCTCCATATTTGGTCAGCTGTGGGTTTGAATCCTACATCTGCTCTTACTACATGTTACTTTGAGTAGTTTATTTCACTTTACTTAAGATAATCAGCATCATCTACATAACCAGTAAATGTACTTAATATAATGTCTGAACAAAGACACTCAGGAAATATGTAATTCATTAGCACATTTATCAGAGGAAAACAGGTACTCCTAAGCACACTAATTAAAAATAAGAAAGATAAGAAATAAATATTCAATGTAAGTACATTTAAAAAGAAAATGCATTAAAAGGACAGAAGGATGGAATTAATGAAACTAGATTTGATCAATAGAATCTAAGTCTCTTTCTTTGGAAAGATCAGTTAACAACAAAGAAACTTTAAAATCTAAAAACAGAATTCATTAACAAAATATTACAGGTGAATATACAATAAATGTACTGTTTTTCCTATATATCAGTAGCAACACACAGGACAATATGATGGGGGTTAAAAGAACACATTCACAAAAGCAACGATAACTACAAAAAATACTCAGGACTAACAGAGGATGAGATGGTTTGATGGCATCACTGACTCAATGGACATGGGTTTGGGCGGACTCTGGGAGTTGGTGATGGACAGGGAGGCCTGGTCTGCTGTGGTTCATGGGGTCGCAAAGAGTCGGACACGACTGAGCGACTGAACTGAACTGAACTGAAAACTTTGTAATGCATACACACTGAGAACTGGCTGCATAAAGGAGATACACACTAGTGTTCTCTACTCTTCCAAACTAAATTGATTAATTTTAGTCTATTTTCATTTGTTGAAGATATAGGGATTTGCCTAGGAATGTTCTTTTCTGTTAATTATTGTTAATATTTTTAAGGTGTTTAATATTAATCTCTTGCTTGGTCTCTGATATCATCTGTGTAGCTGATACTCATGAAACCCTATATGCTTTTTACCAAATGACAGTCTAAATTTATGCTAAATTTCAAGGTATTGAAAATATATTTCAAGGATCTTAAACAAGAGAGAACAGAGATGCACAAAGTTAGTACACCCTCTCTATGTCCCTTGTTTTGATAATAGTGTTGATAGGAGCAGCTTCAAAATATCGTGACAGTTTATTCAGAGTTAAAAAAAATTAAATACCCAAAATTTGTAAATTCTTTAGAAAGGGACAAACAGACAGGGTTTCCTATATTAAAGAAAATAAAGATACTTAAAATGGTGAAGTTTGGCATAAATATCATATTTGGCACACTTAAAAATATCCAATATAACTTATGGACCTTAATAAACTTTAAGTGGCAAGACAAAGTCAAGATAACAGCAAAAAATTGTGGAACATTTATTCTGCTATCACCAAAGTGCCATCTTTTTAAATACAGGATGGTGGGTGATAATATAACAGTTGGGTGATATAAATGATCCTCTTGAGTTTCCACATTGTGATTAAAAAATAATCAGAAGCTCGGGAAACAGAATTAAGTAGACTAAATGAGTCAGGCTCCAGAAATTTGCTTCAGTTTTAATTGTCTGAGAAAGACAGCAGCTGAGTGTGGCATGCAGTGGTAGGAAATGAGACCTTTATTTTGTTGCTGTTTGCAGGGGTTTTGTTTGTTCATTTTTGGTAGTACTTCTAAACAACACTTGCTGAAGAATGTTTGTTCAGCAGGCAGTTTACTAAATGTTCTTGACACTCATTAAAGTAGCAATGGCTGAAAAATCAGTGGAAGAAAAGGTCCATGTTACAGTCATCCCACCATGTGTGGATAATAATTGGAGTAGCTAAGGATCTATTATGAGTATGTAGCCACAATATATGTGCTTTCACACATATACCCTGTACCATAAAATCTTTCATCTGTATTACAAGGTAAAAAATTTAAAATTAATGAAAAATAAAGTTCACTTAGATCTAGCTTACTTTTTAAGTGGAATGAAATCTGGCTGTACCACAGTTTTGATGTCAAACTGCTTTTTCTTCCTGTTTACATTTTGCAAGAAGAAGAAGCCTCAGCTGGAAAATTGGCCCATAATCACAACTTATTAAGCTTTTACTGATATTGTAATAGAAGTAATGGGTTTTTAATGAGCTTATCCATTTTAGCACTTATGTAATTTATTAATTCTTTTCTTTTCCATGATTTTATATGAACTAACAAGTTGGATTTAATACTTTTCTTTACAAAACTTTTGAATTCTCAGAATGCACTAACAGCACTGTTTCAAGTTATTGTTGATTATTTTATTAAGCATAGTGAGTAACTTGGATGTTATTGTAGGGCTAGATGTACTGTTCTTATGAAGGAATGAAGTGAAGTCGCTCAGTCGTGTCCGACTCTTTGCGACCCCGTGGACTGCAGCCCACTAGGCTCCTCTGTCCATGGGATTCTCCGGGCAAGAATACTGGAGTGGGTTGCCATTTCCTTCTCCAGGGATCTTCCCAACCAGGGATCGAACCCAGGTCTCATGCATTGCAGGCAGACGCTTTAACCTCTGAGCCACCAGGGAAGCCCCTATGAAGGAATAGTCAAGCTGAAAATGCTTGTCCCACCTGTGGCATGATACCTGCCTTATACAGATCTGACAGAGGAGAAATATCAACTTTCACAGGAACAAAGGTAGGATTACTGTCTTCAGGAAAGTAAATTTAAAATATTGCATGTTGCATGAATTTTTCTTTGAGTCCACTGTTGACACAATTAGTACATAAATCGTAAGGCTAAGAATCTCCATGGGGATTAACCATGGCACTAGAGAAACTAGAATGAGAGCCTTGGAGTTGGGGTTCAGCCCAACGGAATATCTGAATTGGATGTCTTGAAGATGAATGAGAAGAGTGTGGGAATGGGGAACCATGGCAAAGGCAGATAAACATCATATTTTTCTACAATATGTTTTATTCTGGTGGATAACTTACCAAACTGAAAGAAACCATTTAGGAAATTTTTGGTTATTAGTTTATCCCTGTCATGTGGGAAACAAATTATTGATATTCCAGAAAGTATTTTATCGATATTATAACTAAATAGTAATGGGTGTACTTGTAAATTCGGAGAAGGCAATGGCAACCCACTTCAGTACTCTTGCCTGGAAAATCCCATGGACGGAGGAGCCTAGTGGGCTACAGTCCACTGGGTCACAAAGAGTCGGACACGACTGAGCGATTTCACTTCANGAAAGTATTTTATGGATATTATAACTAAATAGTAATGGGTGTACTTGTAAATTCGGAGAAGGCAATGGCAACCCACTTCAGTACTCTTGCCTGGAAAATCCCATGGACGGAGGAGCCTAGTGGGCTACAGTCCACCGGGTCACAAAGAGTCGGACACGACTGAGCGATTTCACTTCATTCCTTCATAAGAACAGTAGGCTGTAGTCCATAGGGTCACAAAGAGTCAGACACTTACTGAGCGACTTCAGTTTCACTTTTCACTTTCATGCATTGGAGAAGGAAATGGCAACCCACTCCAATGTTCTTGCCTGAAGAATCCCAGGGATGGTGGAGCCTGGTGGGCTGCCATCTGTGAGGTCGCACAGAGTCGGACAAGACTGAAGTGACTTAGCAGCAGCGTACTTGTAAATTAGTATTCTTAATTGCCTTTATAAATTTCTGTTTTTATTAAAAGAAATACCAGCCATAAGATTAGTTTTATACGTGTATATAGCCTTTTTAAAAAAAATCAAAATAGTTGATTTACAATGTATTAATTTCTGCTATAGATGAAAGTGATTCAGTTATACGTTATGTGTGTATATATATATATACATATATATATATTCTTTCCATTATGGTTTATCACAATATATTTAATGTAATTTCCTGTGTTACCCAGTAGGACCTTGTTTTTTATCCATATTATATATATAGTAGTTTGCATCTGCTAGTCTTAAACTTCTAGTCCATCCCTCCTCCAACCCCCTAGGCAACCATAGATCTATTTTCTATATCTGTGAGTCTGTTTCTGTTCTGTAGATAACTTCATTTGTGTCATTTTTTTAAAATTNCTGTGTTACCCAGTAGGACCTTGTTTTTTATCCATATTATATATATAGTAGTTTGCATCTGCTAGTCTTAAACCTCTAGTCCATCCCTCCTCCAACCCCCTAGGCAACCATAGATCTATTTTCTATATCTGTGAGTCTGTTTCTGTTGTGTAGATAATTTCATTTGTGTCATTTTTTTAAAATTATTTTTTGAATTTCAGAATTGCTTCTTAATTTTTATTTTGCATTACAGAGTATAGAGTTTCTTGCGCTATACAATAGGTTCTGATTAGTTATCTATTTTGCCTGTCATATTTTAGATTTATACACATATATATATATACACCTTTTATTTTTACAGTTTTGTTATTTACATGACAGCTATATCTGTTGCCTTGTGAACAAAAGTGTCAAATATTGCAATCAGTAAATGGAAAGTGTGTTGAACTTTTTGTTGAAACTAACAAATTAATCTATTTTCATAAAAGTTCTTTTCAAAAAAGTTTTTTATTTTGAATTGATACCACATTGGTTAGCTCCTTTGATTTTCTCAAAGATCCTGCAAATAAAATTCAATAATTTCATCATGTCTATATACAATAGGGTACCAGATCTTATATGATTATATTATCTACATCTTTAAGATACAGGCATTCTCATCAAAGCTATGATCACACACCAAAAACTAAAGGACTTCAGAAAGATGCGTATCTTAAATNTTTGATTTTCTCAAAGATCCTGCAAATAAAATTCAATAATTTCATCATGTCTATATACAATAGGGTACCAGATCTTATATGATTATATTATCTACATCTTTAAGATACAGGCATTCCCATCAAAGCTATGATCACACACCAAAAACTAAAGGACTTCAGAAAGATGTGTATCTTAAATTCTAATGTCATGTCCTTTACCCTCAAGGCACACACATGAACAGGAGCATATATTCATTAAGAGTTCTATCAAAATAGACAATTAAAAGTAATGTTTGGGGGTAATTCAGAATTTGC
Organism: Neotragus moschatus; assembly: GCA_006410615.1. Lineage (NCBI taxonomy): Eukaryota > Metazoa > Chordata > Mammalia > Artiodactyla > Bovidae > Neotragus > Neotragus moschatus. The sequence goes on from SJYA01002364.1 coordinate 496,787, forward strand.
AAAAGAAATTCTAAATTTTAAATCCTTTCCTAAACAAAATAATCTAGCCTACTTTAATGAACTGAATGAAGATTTCTAATAGGTTGTTCATGTTATGGAATAAAAGCATGGGTGTTAAAGCCCAGAGTGTGAGAGTGAACCAGTTAATCAGACGTCTGATTTTACACACCACACTATGATCCAGGTGTTAAAATGCTCTGGAGCAGAACTTGGTCAGGCAGTATAAACTTCTATTCATTAGGTCTCTTACACCATTTCTTGGCGGCTGCCCTGCCGCCAGTATGAGTCATTAGCANGAAAGTGTGTTGAACTTTTTGTTGAAACTAACAAATTAATCTATTTTCATAAAAGTTCTTTTCAAAAAAATTTTTTATTTTGAATTGATACCACATTGGTTAGCTCCTTTGATTTTCTCAAAGACCCTGCAAATAAAATTCAATAATTTCATCATGTCTATATACAGTAGGGTACCAGATCTTATATGATTATATTATCTACATCTTTAAGATACAGGCATTCCCATCAAAGCTATGATCACACACCAAAAACTAAAGGACTTCAGAAAGATGTGTATCTTAAATTCTAATGTCATGTCCTTTACCCTCAAGGCACACACATGAACAGGAGCATATATTCATTAAGAGTTCTATCAAAATAGACAATTAAAAGTAATGTTTGGGGGTAATTCAGAATTTGCAAAAGAAATTCTAAATTTTAAATCCTTTCCTAAACAAAATAATCTAGCTTACTTTAATGAACTGAATGAAGATTTCTAATAGCTTGTTCATGTTATGGAATAAAGGCATGGGTGTTAAAGCCCAGAGTGTGAGAGTGAACCAGTTAATCAGACGTCTGATTTTACACGCCACACTATGCTCCAGGTGTTAAAATGCTCTGGAGCAGAACTTGGTCAGGCAGTATAACTTCTATTCATTAGGTCTCTTACACCATTTCTTGGCGGCTGCCCTGCCGCCAGTATGAGTCATTAGCACGAGTCCAAAATTGTGTGAAGAGAGATGCATGCTTTTGTCCTGTGAAAAGTCTTTTCAGTACAATCAAATTTGCTTCATGGTGTAATTTCACAGCTTGTGCAGTAGTCACTGACAGCTCACGGCACTGTTGTTATTCAAGGCTAAGCAGATGAGAGAGACATAAATGACTAATAACATGCAGGAAGTTACGTCTTCAAAGTAGCAGACTAATTGTGCATCTTCATTTACTGAATAGTTCAAAACAAATTAAAACTTCCTGACCACCGGAGGCAAAAGCAATGCCAGGCAGATCGGTTACATCAAATTCTTGTTGAGTGGAAATTTCCTTAATAAAATGTCACAGAAGGAAAGAAAGAGTGTGAACAATGCAAATAGACTAGAATATAAATACAATATCAAACCCAGTAGAAAGCAAATAAATGTAAACAAAATAATAAGTTCAATTTGACTTTGCCTAAAATATGGAAAAAATAAAAGAATCTTAAGATTTCATGCTGGTGAACACATAGAAGTGGATAATCTCATGTGTTATAAATTAAGTGTAAATTTCTCAATATGTACGTTTTTACTTTTAAAAATTACAGTGTCTTTTGGTTCACTGGCTACACTTCAATTATCCAAAAAGACTTGGAGAATGAATTTATGGCTGCTGGAGGGGAAGGATGCAGGGAGGGATAGTCAGGGAGTTTGGGATGGACGTGGACACACTGTTATATTTAAAATCGATAACCAACAAGGACTACTATATAGCATATGAAACTCTCCTCAGTGTTATGTGGAAGACCGGATGGGAAGGGAGTTTGAGGAAGAATGGATACCTGTATATGTATGTCTATTTGTTGTCCACCTGAAACTATCACAAAACTGTTAATTGGATATACCCTAGCACAAAATAAAAAGTTTTAAAAAATAAAAAAGGCAAAAATAGGTAATAATAAGAGATGCACATATATTTTTACAATGATGCAATACTGTTTTTAAAGCAATAGTAAATATGTTGTGACTTGAATGTTTTAACATTCAAAGGAGAGAATTGACTTCTTTCTTTATGGAGTGAAGTGTTGTAAATTTTAACACATGCATAACACCTATAACCACCAACATGGTCAGGATACAAAATGATTGTATTACCTCAAGAAGCTGCCTTATGGTATTCTTTATATTCATTTCCTCCCTTCACCCCAAACCTCTGGCAACTACAGTGTTCTCCATCACCAACATTTTGTCTTTTAGAATGTCATATAAATGCAGCATCCAGTAAGTGATCTGTTGAGATACGCTTCTCTTGCTCAGCATAACGCCTATGGAATTTATCCAAGTTATTGTGCATAACAAAAGTTTGTTCTTTCTCTTTTTTACTTTTCAATATTATTAAATTGTTCAGATGTACAGTTGTTTGTTAATCTATTCCCTTACTGAAGGCCATTTGCATTATTTCCAGTTTTGAACAATTACCTAATTGTCATAAAAAGTAAACTGCCATAAATAATTTTATGTGTTTTTGTGTGAACATAAGTTTTCACATCAGTAGAGGAAATACCTTGGACTGAGATTTCCAGCTCTTAAAATTAAGTGCAGGTTTAATTTTGAATAAATTGCCAAACAATTTTCCAAAATAACTGTACATTTTGAATTCCAACCAGCAGAATATGAGAGCCAGCCAGAACACTTGGTATTGTCACTATGATATTTTATTCAGAAAGTCTAATAGGTTTGTGGTCGAGCACATTGTGGTTGAATATATGCTCTGTTTCTAAAACAAGGCTCTCAGTCCTGAGAAAAAACGATACCCTCTATAAACTGTAATCTAAACTGTTGTCCTGACTACACCAATCATGTAATTATCATGGCAGCCACTAGGGGGAAGAGTGACAAAGTATTGTAGCCAAGATACCCTGAGATGCCTAATTTAGATGAGGCTCCAGCACACAATGATTTCTGTCTCAGCGTCCTTCAAACTATAAATCATTGACATCCATAAAATAAAACTCTTTTACAGAATGTCTTAAAGTGCTTAAGTGAATCTGTTCCCTTTCATCTAAATAATATTGCCGTTTAGAAACTAGATATAGAGAAATATAAACTAGATACAGAAAATACTTTTGTATCCTTCCAGATTTTCATGTTCTGAAAATTATTATCTATTTGTAGGTTTCAGGCTTCCACTCACCTAACTTTAAATCTAAGCCATATATTTTTTTTAAGTTTCTTAAGTGTTTGTGTAAAGGAAAAGGCTTAAATTAATTGAGAAAAAGAATCAGTAAAGTAATAAACATGTATCAGTTCTGTGCACGATGATTTGCATATATAATTTCATTAAAAACATTGTAGAGCATATATAATTTCTATGCTTTAGATGAGAAAATATAAGTGCAAAACTCACCTAAGCTTGCACAGGTGTTGTAAATGTCAAGAAATAATGTCTTTTGTTAAAGATTTGCAAATTGGACTAGAATAAGGACCAGCAGCGTTACAAAGTTATAAAATAGATTCTTACAGAAACTCCACTAAGTAGATGCATTCAGTCAAATTGTCACAGTACATAAATTATCTCTTATGAAAACATCTGGAATATTGTTGAACTTTTTAGATTAATAGAAATCCTTTCTCTAAAGACTATATATTGAGTTTTCCTCTAATACTTAGTATTATATTAGTGGACTCCCTGGTGACTCAAATGGTAAAGAATCTACCTGCCATCCAGGAAACCCAGGTTCAGTCCCAGGGTCATGAAGATTCCCTGGAGGAGGAAATATATAAAACATAAGCACTTTTTACAAAATATTTAGAGGCTAATTTTAAAATAGTAATTTTTGTAAAGATGTTTGATAGATAATAAACAGCCATCATAAGGATATAACTGAAAAGATTAACAAATTCCAGAGATTTTATTTAGTTAGTTGATGAAATAACATTTATTGATGAATCACACTAAGAAATCACACCTATTCTCACAGAAGCAGGAGGAAAGCACAATAACAAGGAGAAATTCAAAGATGGTTTAGGAGAACATGTTATTTATGAAACAAAACTCTGGATGAAGGAGGAGAGGAGGAATCAGGATAAATTAGAAGGATAAGACACTAACAACTTTTGAGGTCCAGGAAGTTGTATAATCTCATTATGAAAATACTGAGAGGCTTCTCCTTCCCCAGAGTGCTACTTTGAAGTGGGGAAAATCGTAGGCGGGTGCAAATTTTGTCAAGAAATGTCTTCCAATTTAGAAGCCTATGAAGAAAGTGGCATTANTCTCTTCTCTTTTCTGTCTACATTCATTTATGAGCCGATCTCATTTCAACCTAGAGCATTACATCACAACTTTCTAGATATTTGTCCTCAACTTCAGATTTCTGTATCTTACTATCTAATCTTCATTTCCTCATAGTTGTAGAACTGCCATTTCACATTGCTAACATGCAAAAAACTGAACTCTGGTACCATCTACCATACTCTATCTGAAATCTTCTTCAGATGAAGCAGTTTGTCCATCTCCTTTGAGGCTGAACCCATCTTGGTTGTTCAGGAAGAAATAATATGAAATCATCTTTTTTCTCCCATTTACATTTCAAATTCAGAATCTGATGACATCTTGTATACAACTGCTACTACACTCTTCTCAGAAGCTACACCTCATTTTGATTAAAGACAGAGGAATGGATAAAGAATAGTGGTGAAAGAAAGTAAAGTGAAGTCGCTCAGTCGTGTCTGACTCTTTGCGACCCCATGGACTGTAGCCCTCCAGGCTCCTCCGTCCATGGGATTCTCCAGGCAAGAATACTGGAGTGGGTTGCCATTTCCTTCTCCAGGGGATCTTCCCGACCCAGGGATCGAACCCAGGTCTCCCGCATTGCAGCAGATGCTTTAACCTCTGAGCCTGAAATACTGCTCAGCCATAAAAAAGAATGAAATGATGCCATTGGCAGCAACATGGATGAACCTACAGATTGTCATGCTGACTGAAGTAAGTCAGCCAGAGAAACACAAATATCATGTGATATTGCTTATATGTGGAATATAAACAAAATGGTACAAAGGAATTTATTTATAAAACTGAAATAGAGTCACAGATGTAGAAAACAAACTTATGGTTTCCAAGGGGATAAAAGGGGAGGGATAAATTAGGAGACTGGGTTAAAGAATAGTGGTGAAAGAAAGTAAAGTGAAGTCGCTCAGTCGTGTCTGACTCTTTGCGACCCCATGGACTGTAGCCCTCCAGGCTCCTCCGTCCATGGGATTCTCCAGGCAAGAATACTGGAGTGGGTTGCCATTTCCTTCTCCAGGGGATCTTCCCGACCCAGGGATCGAACCCAGGTCTCCCACATTGTAGGCAGACGCTTTACCATCTTAGCCACCAGGGATATTCTCCTTAATGTATATGTACTACTACATATATAATAGGTAACTGATAAGGACTTAGTGTATAGAACAAGGAACTACACTCAGTGTAATGGTCTATAGGGGAAGAGAATCTGAAAAAGTAAATATGTGTCTGTATGTATAACTGATTCACTTTGCTGTACAGCAGATACTAATACAACATTGTAAATAAACTATGTTTCATTTTAAAAAGAGAGCCATCTTAGTGGCTTGTCTCCATCCTTGCCCTTTTAGATCATTTTCTCACAACATAGTAGTCAAAGGATTTATTAAAAATGTTATTTACATTCTTCAAAGACTTTCCATTTCATTTGGCATGAAATTCAGTTTTGCAATGGCCTCATAGATTCTGCATACTTAACCCTCAAACTCCATGAACTGTTTCTTCTCACTCCATTCTTACCACACTGACCTTTATTTTCTTTCTTCAGCAAATTGGAGACCTTTAAGTTTTAGGGCTTTTCTACACGTTTTCCTGATGTTTGGACTGTTCCTCTATCAGATAAATTCATATTAACTTTCTCACATTCTTCAAGTATTTTCTCAAGTGTCAATCATCTCACTGAGATCTATCCTGACCATTAAACTTAGATTCTAATTCTTTTCCGATCATTCCTGTTTCTCCTTGTCACACACAAAACATCTCTACCATGTAATGTCCTTTACCTCTTACTATGCTTGTTATTCATCATCTTTCCTCCTGCTGGGATATAACTTTCAGGTGTGTCAGCATTTTTGTCTGCATGGTTCATTGATATATCTATAACGCCAAGCAGGTGTCTGGTATATAAGATGTTCTTGCTGTCTACTTTCTCAAATAATGAATGAATGACTTGCATTAATGTGATGGGAACTGTGACAGAGAGGAGACAGATGTGATAGCTGCTTATTATGGTAATGTAACATAGTGGCGAGATTCTGCGTTTGGAATTTATGATATACAATTTGTATTTTCGTGTTATTTACTGACTATGTGATTCTGGGTGATGAGGGAAACGAAATAGTGAAGCAGTTCAAAATAATTATTAGAAAATGAGAGAAGAACTAGTGAGAATGGTATCCCAAAAGTAAAAAAAATTAAAAAAAACTCAAAAAACTGAAATAGCCAATACTGAAGTATATTATAAATAAGTCAAATAACTAAATTTCATTTGAAAATAAGGATATCATTAAAATTAATTATTTAATTACTAGATAATTAAATAATTTAATTTATCCAATGGGGAGAGATAATGACATTTTCTAGTTAAGATTTGTATCAGTTCAGTCGCTCAGTAGTGTCTGACTCTTTGCGACCCCATGAATCGCAGCACACCAGGCTATTTAAATAATTTTGAACAGCGTACATATGTGGGTACATANTCATTAAAATTAATTATTTAATTACTAGATAATTAAATAATTTAATTTATCCAATGGGGAGAGATAATGACATTTTCTAGTTAAGATTTGTATCAGTTCAGTCGCTCAGTAGTGTCTGACTCTTTGCGACCCCATGAATCGCAGCACACCAGGCTATTTAAATAATTTTGAACAGCGTACATATGTGGGTACATAAAATTTTTGAAAACAATTTTCATTTTATAGCTTTCTTTTTTCATTAGTCTTTAATTATTATTAAGATTTAAACCCAGTTCCATATATTTTATGTCAAGATTATTGTAAAATTGCACAAAAACTTTTTGTTATTTAGTCTGTGCACTTGGGATACAGCCAGATAATATGTACAATATAAAGAGTTTTAGATATATATAAGACCTGGAGGGGGGCGTGGTAACTTACTCCAGTATTCTAGCCTGGAGAGTCCCCATGGACAGAGGAGACTGGCGGGCTACAGTCCATGGGGTCACAAAGAGTCAGATACAACTGAGTGACTAAACACACAAATACATATAAAAAGATGATTGGAACTTAATTTGAGTTGTGTCCACTAACATTCACTTTTATGAAGCAATTTAAAATGTACAGTATTTGTATAAAAATTATTGCTACTGGTTTTCATGTAATATGATTTGCAGAAATTTCAGACAAGGTAATTGATAAAACTCAGAGCTTCAAAGTCTAGTCTGTCCTGAATAAATACAGTATCCTTTTAAAATAAGATTATCTCAGCTGCTTGTTTTATACAATTTTTTTCCCTTGTATAATTCAATAGTGTTAGTTTCCCACAAACAAGGAGTACTTAATTATTTAGGAGACAATCTGAAAGACATAAAAATCATTTAAGTAGTTAATAAGTATGTAATAGTGTAAGTAGATCTTAAGTTAATATGTTTAAAGATACATTAACCATTTTAAGTTAGACTTTCAAAAATAAAAAGAAAGCCACCAAAACTTCACCCAAATTACATAGAATTTGCATATTTTAAAGTAGGCATTGACTGAAACATGTTTTTCACTCATAGCTTCTGAACTTTCCTGTGCTTTAAAACTAATATTGACAATTCCTGGGTTAGAAATAATATGCACAATAGTGTTTAGTTCTTACTGTTCTTACTCAGGTACTAAGTACACTTTATTAATCAACAATTTATATCCATGAAGATATGCAACTAGTTATAGTCTTGATCATAAATCTAAACAAGACAGAGTATTAATAGATACTAACATTAATTAATAGATAGTATTAATAGATATTAACTTTTTAAAAGATAGTTTTTAGCTGCTTTCTACTTTTTTCTCAATTCATATACCAAAAAAGGAAAATCCTCCAGAAAGATACAGGATATTTATCGATGATAGCAAAATGTAAGCCCCAGAAGGACAGTATTGTCTGCTGTTTCCTTGTGCCAAGCACACAGTGAAGTTTGCAATAAATGCTTGTTGAATGAATTGTTGAATAAGTCCAGTGTCTCTGTAAAGGTAATGGAATATGGTTAACTCGGATAAATTATATTTTCTATTGTGGATTACAGAGATATTGCCTGATTCTTGACCAAATTCAGGTCTTGTTTCAAAAAAAGGAGCATGAACTGGTACATTTAAGCAGCCAATAGTGCCTGCCATGCACATGCTGATTAGAATACCTAAAGAGTGACCTTGTAGTATCTACTTAAAATTTAAACATGTGGAAAACATGGTATAACAGTTCATAGAAGTAAATTAAAGCATCTGAAGGATAATTTATAGCTCTCATAAGTGAAAATCAGAGCTTTCACATTTTGTTGAAATCATACATTAGCAATTTGAAGACATTAAATAGCATTTAAAATAACTTTATATTTTAAGAATATAGTGAAAAACAAACTATATGAATAGAGACATGTTTTCTTATGGTGATATGAGGGTATGACTAAAAAAAAAAGAGGTCTGATGGTGTGATAGGAGCAAAGAAATCTATTACACAAATATTAAAGTATCTGTTATGGCAATGCCTACTAAGCTCAATGAAATATAAAATGCCATTACACATGGTATATGCCTTCAGCCATTCAAAAGTTTCTGATGAAAAAATAATGATGCAGAAAAATGACTGTTGCAGATAACAATGAGGTCTACTGGAGAGGGATAAATAGTAGAGGAGAAAAGAATAATCAGAATATTTAAAGCAATTTGAGGAGATCTCTGATATTTGATCTATCCTTCAAAAAATGGACAGAAATTTATAGGATGGGGATGTATATATATTAAGTGATATAATCTGTAATTAAATTAATAGCATCTTGTTTTGTGTACAATGCTATGCAAGGGGTATACATCAGTAAAGAAAAAATGAGCTAAAATCTGGTGAGAAAAAGTCAAAGAAAAGTTAACAATTTTTTTTTNGCAGAGATATTAAAAAAAATAATAATAATGCTAGGGGAAACATAGAAAGGCATTTATTTATATCATTGCAAGCTTTTTAAAAATGACTTCCCCTGAATTGGCCACGTGCCTCTTTTCGGGCCAGTTTTTACCATTTTTATCGACCGGTTGTAAAACGTTATGTTTCCATCTGTCTGCAGAAGACTGTGACCCTCCCCTGTCCATCCATTTACCATCCTCCCACTGCTCGTCAGAGAGGGGACCGCCGGAGGAGACAGGCGTCCTGGAAATGTGCAGGGAACCCACAGCTCTGAACGCACCTCCCTCCACCACGGTACAGAGGTAGGAGGGAGAGGGTTAGTCTGCAAGGGAGAATCACCTACTTCCTAACCAGCAGCTGTCGTTAAAGCTATTTTCCAAGCAATTTAGTCAGCTAATTTCTGGAAGGTGATTTGATGCTTTCGGCCTGATGAGGCAATGAAATGAAAACGTTAAAGAGAGAGAAAGAGAGAGAATACACAGTTCTTTCTCCCGATCACGATTCAACCTCTGTAATCTCTCAGGACTTCACTGAAGGGGTTATTTGTGTAACGTGTCCTCTGATCAAACTTGAAAATACTCTCGGTCACGTGAGCAGAGCCGAAGCCCACAGCTTCTTTGCGTCCTGTGACCCAGACTTCAGTACTGAGAACCGAGGCTGCGTCGAACGCTGTCTCTGCTTCGGAGAAAATGTGCTTGGACTACACACTGTGACTTGAGATGTAAGTTTTTGACCTCAGACTCAGTATTCCCATCTGTAAAATGGGGAAAAAAAAATTGTAACTGTCTTACATGGCGTACACACACACTTACACACTTATTCAAGTGCGTAAACACATAGGTAAACTTTAACTCTTTTTCTTTTTTAGCCACCATGACTGCTTGAGCTTTAAATGCAGAGAGCACACCTGATCTGAAACAATGGAAACAGTGTCAGACTTTATTTTGGGGGGCTCCAAAATCACCACAGGTGGTGACTGCAGCCATGAAATTAAAAGACGTTTACTCCTTGAAAGAAAAGTTATGACCAACCTAGACAGTGTATTAAAAACCAGAGACATTATTTTGCTAACAAAGGTCCATCTAGTCAAAGCTATGGTTTTTCCAGTAGTTATGTATGGATGTGAGAGTTGGACTACAAAGACAGCTAAGTGCCAAAGAATTGAGGCTTCTGAACTGTGGTGCTGGAGAAGACTCTTGAGAGTCCCTTGGGCTGCAAGCAGATCCAACCTAAAGGAAATCAGCCCTGAATATTCATTGGAAGGACTGATGCTGAAGCTGAAAGTCCAATACTTTGGCCACCTGATGCAAAGAACTGACTCTCTGGAAAAGAGCCTGATGCTGGGAAATACTGAAGGTGGGAGGAGAAGGGGACGACAGAGGATGAGACGGTTGGATGGCGTCACCAACTCAATGGTCATGAGTTTGTGTAAACTCCAGGAGTTGGTGATGGACAGGGAAGCCTAGGGTGCTGCAGTCCATGGGGCTGCCAAGAGTCAGACAGGACTGTGTGACTGAACTGAACTGAACACCTGATCTAATCACAGTCGCTCCTGGCAGTGCTCATGGGACTTTAGGAGCCGTATTAGGCAGCTCTGAAGAGCCTCCTAATTGCCTGGAACCACTGCCAGTTTTCTGCCTTGATTCTGCCACCCTCTTGCTCTTCCGAGCTGGTCACGGCATTACCAAGAGTCCAAGCTTGCTCTGCTCACCACACAGCAGGCCGATGAATCCAAGAGACGAGGTGTCGAGGCAAGGAAGAGACTTTAAATCGGGGAGTCGGCAGACCGAGAACTTGGCAGGCCAAGACCTCAAAATAACCATCTTATTGGGGTCTGGATGCCCGGTTCATTTACAGGCCAGAGAGAAAGAAGCAATGAGGAACTAAGATTAAAAGGTAGAATAGAGAAGGAGAGGCAGTGGGGAAGTAAAGTGAAAGGGTCTTCAGTCTTGCAAAACATCTCCAAGGGAATGTCCTACCTTCGTAAGTAAGGGCTGTGTTCATCTCTCCTGTTCACAGGTGGACAGGAACAGACTCATGTCTCCTTCAGCTAAACAAAGGCACTTTAGTTTACAGTCAAGCAGACAGGCAGGGTCTTCCAGTTCAGTTCAGTTCAGTCGCTCAGTCGTGTCTGACTCTTTTTGGCCCCATGAACTGCAGCACACCAAGCCTCCCTGTCCAGTACCAACTCCCGGACTTCACTCAAACTCACGTCCATTGAGTCAGTGATGCCATCCAACCATCTCATCCTCTGTCATCCCCTTTTCCTCCCACCTTCAGTCTTTTCCGGCATCCGGGTCTTTTCCAGTGAGTCAGTTTTTCACATCAGGAGACCAAAGGATTGGACTTTCAGCTTCAGCATCAGTCATCCCAAAGAATACTCAGGATTGATCTCCTTTAGGATGGACTGATTGGATCTCCTTGCAGTCCAAGGGACCCTCAAGAGTCTTCTGCAACACCACAGTTCAAAAGCATCCATTCTTTGGCGCTCAGCTTTCTTTGTAGTCCAACTCTCACATGCATACATGACTACTGGAAAAACCATGGGAGGGTCTTCCAGGCAAGCCACTAAGTATGACGATAATATTAAAAGCAAGTCAAAGGAATATTTCCAACATGGAGTCAGAATTGGCTTCCTCCCTGCAACCAGAGCAGTTCTGTGGTGTGCCTCGGTCTTCAACACACCGGAGCTCAGAATTTTGGTAACTGGCCCAAGGTCGGGTCCACTCCACAGATGCTGACCCACATTCAGACTAGAAGCAGAATGTATGCTCTGTCTGCTACACTTCCCCACCATCAGAGACACCGAACAGGAGGCTCACCACAGATTGATCCCAGGGAAGGTTTAAAGCACCCAGAGCTCTGAGACAGGCAGCGTGCCCCCTCGGTCTGTTCTTCCAGGACGCCCTGCTCACCCAGACCCTGGAGAGGAACCAGATCAACAGTACGCAGACAGGCACAGCGGCTGACCAGAGAAAGCATGCTCGGAGGCCCTCACCCAAGGGTGTGTGCTCAGCTGCTCAGTCATGTCAAAAAAACCCAGCAAAATGATTATCATGACTGCTTGCCTGCTTCTGCCGGCTTCTGTCGTGTCTGACTCTGTGCAACCCCATGGACTGTAGCACCCTGGGCTCCTCTGTCCCTGGGATTCTCCAGGCAAGAACACTGGCGTGGGTCGCCATGCCATCCTCCAGGGGATCTGCCCGACCCAGGGATCAGACCTGTGTCTCTCATGTCTCCTGCATTGGCAGGCAGGTTCTTTAGCCCTGGCTCCACCTGGGAAGCCCAATTAGTGTGACTAATGTATATAAAATAGGTAATCAACAAGGACCCACCATATAGCACAGGGAACTCTACTCAGCAGTCTGTGATGACCTATATGGGAAAATAATCTGAAAACAAACGGCTGTATGTATAACCGAGTCGCTTCCTGTACACCTGAAATTAACAAAACACTGTAAGTCAACTAAACTCCCTTATAAAAGTTAAATTAAAAAACATACAAAAAGCTTCCCATTTCCCAAGCAATTATAAAGTCAAAGTCTTGATTCTTCTGAAAGAATTACAAGGGTAAACAAAAGTATGAATGTATTATTTGTACTTCAATGGTCACTTAATCCTCAAAAATGAGTTTGTGCCATGCAATTTCTAAATCAGTTACTATACGTCGACAGCTAAACAAAAATGATTAGTGTATGTCAATTGGCTGAGACAACTCAGCAAGTGGGGGGGGGGGGTTACAAGTATGACAAAATTTGTTAGTTGCTTGTGTTGATTAAAATTAAATCTGTTAATGTCATAAAATCAACTAGTATGTACTTGACAGCAAGAGCCAAGATTCTGAGAATGAAAACGTTGAATAGAACCTATATAAAACAGGAAAAGGATTAATAGGGCTTCCCAGGTGGCACCAGCGGTAAGGAACCCGCCTGCCAATGCAGGAGACACAAGAGACATGAGCTCAATACCTGGGCTGGGAAGAACCCTCGAGGAGTACGTGGCAATCCACTGCAGTACTCTTGCCTGGAGAATCCCATGGACAGAGGAGCCTGGTAGGCTACAGTCCACGGGGTCGCAGAGTCGGGCACGACTGAGTGACTTCACTTTCACTTTGGGAAACCACTATTTTCAGTAATAATTTGCTGTTGTTTGTAATAAATATGCAACTACTGACAAAAAATTAAATGTTAATGTGTCAGCCTTAAATTCCCAATTTTTAAGAATTTAATTGAAAATTCTATAGTTGCAAATTAATAGCATTGCTTGAACCACTTGAGAAACTCCATGTATTACTTGGCTGGCTTTTAGACTTGAATCAAATTTTAAATAGCTTTCCAAAGTATTTAGAAGATTTTTTCTTTTTTTTTTTTTTTGTAAAGAAGACAAACTGGCTGACGAAAATCTGTGACTTTGGGTCACTGGGCAGCAATTAATCAAGACATGTTTGAATAAAAGTCATGAAATGCCTTATCACACAAGACATGCTTAACACATAATGATTATCAGTAAGTATAAATGTGAACAAATGGCCTAAAAACGTCAATGACATCCCATTAACTTCTGCAAATAGCCCTTAGACACGCTTCCCATCTGTGTCTACATTTATACCAGCAAGACACATTTGAGTTCAGAAAAATCCCTCAAGTATGTTGATATTGAAATAGAAAATTAGGCTTCTCTGTGTGTTTTAATTGAACATAAATCAGACCTTTGGCAGCATTATTGCTGAACGTGTTTGAACTTGTCTTTTCATCTGTGTTTGTAAAGTTTGGAAAATAATTACTTGGCACTAGACTTGAAGTGTGTGTGTGTGTGTGTGTGTGTGTGTGTGTGTGTGTGTCTCAGGGTTCCTCATCCTTTGAGAAAGTTCTCTCCTTCGATACGCAGCGGTCAAACTTTATCAAGTGCTCCAAGAGCGCACGTGCCCCTGTGCCTTCAGTCATGTGCGACTCTCCGCAGCCCCGTGGACTGCAGCCCCGCCAGGCTCCTCTGTCCGCGGGATTCTCCAGGCAAGAGTCCTGGAGTGGGTTGCCGCAGCCTTCTGCAGGGGATTGAGGTGGGTCTCCGGCATCCCAGGCAGGTTCTTCACCATCTGAGCCAGCGGGGAAGCCCCGACTGCAAAAGAGATGCAGCCAACCCCGCTCCTCCGAACACAAGCTGCTGGGACCTGTCACCCAGGACGCGGGCTCTTCATGGCCTGTCCTCTCAGTCAGCTGCTCCTGCAAAATGCATGCACACACACCCCACACACGACACGCACACCCCACACACAACACACACACGACACACACATCCCACACACGACACACACAACACACACATCCCACACACGACACACATCCCACAGATGACACACACAGCCCACAGACAACACACACATGACACACACACCCCACACATGACACACACCACACACACGACACACACAGCCCACACACGACACACACAACCCACACATGACACACACACCCCACAGATGACACACACCCCACACACATGACACACACAATACACACATCCCACACATGACACACACACTCCACAGATGACACACATACCCCACACATTACACACACAATACACACATCCCACACATGACACACACACCCCATGGATGACACACACAGCCCACACACAAAACATACACAGGCCACACATGACACACACACCCTACACATGACAGACACATCCCACAGATGACACACACACCACACACATCCCACCCATGACACGCACACAACACGCACATCACACACACCTGACAGATGACACACACAGCCCACACACGACACACACACCCTACACACAACATACACAACACACACAACACACATTCCACACACACGACACACACACAACCCACACGACACACACACTCCACAGATGACACACACACCACACTCATGACACACCCCACACATGACACACACACTCCACACAAGACACACACACCCCACACACGACACACACACCCCACACATGACATACACACCACGCACATCCCACACATGACACACACACCCCACAGATGACACACACAGCCCACACATGACACACACAGCCCACACACACAACACACAGCCCCCACACAACACACACCCCACATGTGACACACACACCACACACCGACCCCACACATGACACACATTCCACACACATAACACACACTCCACACATGACAAACACAGCCCACATACAACACACACAACACACACATGACACACAGCCCTCATACAACACACAAATCCCATATATCACACACACACAGCCCACACACAACACACACAGCCCACATGACACACATATCCCACACACGACACACACACTCCACAGATGACACACACACTCCACACAAGACACACTTCCCACACACAACACACACACCCGATACAACACACACAGCCCACACACAACACACACAGCCCACACATGACACACACATCCTACACACGACACACACACCGTGTACCACACATACACCCAGCACACCCCACACACACATGACACACACCCCACACACTGTGTACACACAACCAACACACAGCGTGCACACACCCCACATACAACACACACAACCCACACACACACCACACACATCCCACACGTGACACACACCCCACACCCACGATACACACACCATGCACACCTTACATACACCACACACAATTCATACAGCAGAAACACCCAAAACACATTATATACACATGACACACATCCCACATGCAGGCACAGACAGAATACTACACACACACAGAGGCACACACACATGCTTTATCTGAGTACTGACAGCTCTAAATGTTTTCTTTCCTATAAGTACTGACCTCTTTCAAGTTCACCTATAAAAACTGTGTATGTAGTGTAAAACAGCCCAGAAAGACATAAAGAGCAGTGGGGAAATAAACCAGAGCGCCAGGCACGCTATGACTGGTAAAGAGAAGAGTTTGAAGTTGAAGAAGAGGTCGGCTTAAGCGTGACCCATGGACCCGAGTCCACAATGTGCAAAACCAAAATCCTTCACACGGTGGGCACTGGGCCAGACCCAGATTGCTCCAGAGCATCGTGAGAGGCCAACAGACAGCAAAGGGTGGAAAGGAGCAGGACACGTGAAGGCTATCTAGAAAGAGACCATGCTGGGCTATCAGGCTTATGGGAGGAAATCATTAGTGCATTTAAGAGAATGTGGGTGTGCCTTGCAAATCATTACTGTTTTAAGGGATTTGAAAGGCAAAGGGTAATTAAATCTCAGCATGAGCCTCATACCTGAGCTCAATTAAGGGAAAAAAAGAAAATCTCCCCCAATCTCAGGGGAGCATTTCCATACCTCCAACAGGAAAGAAAATGTCCTGTGCCACCAGTACATGTCCCAGAGGCGGACGAGTCTCCATCTGACAGGTGGAAGACCTCATGCCTAGCCTTACACCTCTAGACTTTCCTGCCCTGGTACTTCTGCCAGTAGGTGCGAGTGCAGAGGGGTGATGGGTGGAGAGAGCCAGAGACTCAAACAAAGCCAGCCACAGCTCCCTGCCTGTTGTGGAAGCTTTCTGTCTACTCCTTCCTGCCCACACTGACGCTGACAGCCTCCAGCGGTCCTCAGGCACCCCAGTTCAGTTCAGTTGAGGCGCTCAGTCGTGTCTGACTCTTTGCGACCCCATGGACTGCAGCACCCCAGGCCTCCCTGTCCATCACCAACTCCCGGAGCTTGCTCAAACTCATGTCCATCAAGTCAGTGATGCCATGCAACCATCTCATCCTCTGTTGTCCCCTTCTCCTCCCGCCTTCAATCCTTCCCAGCATCAGGGTCTTTTCCAATGAATCAGCTCTTCACATTAGGTGGCCAAAGGACTGGAGTTTCAGCTTCAGCATCAATCAGCCCAGACCACGCCTTTGCTCAACCCGCCTTCACTCTTCGTCCTTCACTCGGCAACTGTTACAGGCAAGCTGCTCTGTGACCTGGGGGGGCAGGACACTTCCTAGCCAGCTGCTTCAAGTCTTCCACCGTGTGCATCTCTCCTAAAGCTACTTCATCTTTTNGCTTCAGCATCAATCAGCCCAGACCACGCCTTTGCTCAACCCGCCTTCACTCTTCGTCCTTCACTCGGCAACTGTTACAGGCAAGCTGCTCTGTGACCTGGGGGGGCAGGACACTTCCTAGCCAGCTGCTTCAAGTCTTCCACCGTGTGCATCTCTCCTAAAGCTACTTCATCTTTTTGGGGGGAACACTAGCCTCCTGCATGTGGCTGCGTCAAAAGGGCCACACTGGAACAAGAGAAGCATCAACACGGAAGAGGAGAAAACGGTGGGTGTTTAGATGATGCCCATCAACTCGGAGATGGCTCTGGTTCACTCTACTAGCAATTCAACTCCAAGGGGACACTGCTCACACATCCACACTCCTGCAACTTTCCCAAAGCTCTTCCCAACTCTTTCCCAACAGCTCTTGTGAGGGAAGAAACGGAAGAGCCTGGGACCCCATTTAGACACAGTAAAACCACCCACTTGCCCAGATTTATACAGTTTTAAAGGCAGAGCTGCAGACAGAACCCAGCTCTCCAGACTACTGATTATCTTATTATGTCACTTATTATGGGACATCAGTTCGATTCAGTTCAGTCGCTCAGTCGTGTCTGACTCACTCAGACTCATGTCCATCGAGTCAGTGATGCCATCCAGCCATCTCATCCTCTGTCGTCCCCTTCTCNATTCTAGATTTAGTAACAATTTTATGGCATGAACTTTTTTATTCTTTTTCATATTCTTGTTATAAGCAAATAACAAGCATCCTTTTAATCAGCCCCAGTGAACTGGAATCACAGATTTCATGAGTTCCTTCGGCATACTGACTGCATGGGTGCATGCTAAGTCACTTCAGTCCTGTGGGACTCTTTGTGATCCCTCAGGCTGTAGCCCACCAGGCTTCTCTGTCCATGGGATTCTCCAGGCAGGAACACTGTAGTGCATTGCCATTTCTTTCTCTGGCATACTGACTAACTTAGAGCTATATAAAATAGATTTAGTGCCCATTTGTGCCCATCGCAGTTATTGACATGCTAACTGTGCATATTTCTTCTAATCTGTCTGGAATGGTATGCGACTTTTGAACTAGATGTCTATCTTAGTTAACTAGCAATGAAGTTACCTTGATAGGACTAGAATAATACTTCTAACTCTCATTTTTCAAGGTTCTGGCTTTAAAGACTTTTGTCAGCTTAATGATTCCTACAGGATAAACTCTCTTCTATTCCTTTCAAATGCTGTACTTAAAAAGACAAATAATCTTTGAAAGAAGCTGAAGGGCATTATTTTTTTTATCAGATGGTAAAATGAAGCAATTAACATTGAGTGAGTCTACTTCAGATAAAGATGGGAAACTAGGGACTTCCCTAGTGGTCCAGGGGCTGACTCCACACTCCCAGTGCTGAGGGCCTGGGGTTTGATCCCTGGTCAGGGAACTACCTCCACATACCACAACTAAGGGTTCACATGTGGCAACCAGAGATTCTGAACCACATGTTGAAACTAAGACTTGAGGCAGCCAAATAAATAAATATTTAAAAAAATGGAAAACTGGCAGACAACTTCATCTTTCTGGTGGCACTGTATTTGACAAAGTCTGACTCTTTCTGACCTAATTCCTGAGTAATTAGCCTCAAACAACTCATTTCTAACCTTGGGCTTTCCTTTTAAATGGCCTATGATGTTTCACACTATTATTCTTAAAATCACTTGTTCTTACACAAAAATCAAACTTTTGATATAAAAAAACTTAAAAGTGGACAAATATAATTCAAAACTTGTCTGACATATCTATATACATATATATAGATATACACACACATATGCATATANGGCTTTCCTTTTAAATGGCCTATGATGTTTCACACTATTATTCTTAAAATCACTTGTTCTTACACAAAAATCAAACTTTTGATATAAAAAAACTTAAAAGTGGACAAATATAATTCAAAACTTGTCTGACATATCTATATACATATATATAGATATACACACACATATGCATATATATATATATATATGATGTGAAAGATTCTCAGTTTACCACCTATAAGGCATAAAATTAACTAACCTTTACCTCTCTAGGGATTTTTTTTTCCTTCCTGACATAAAAATATAATTTGTAATAGAACTTGGTAAAACAACTGAAACTCAGTTCCATTAACTGAGAGACATTTTATTTGTAACTAGCATGGATAAAGACTAGGTTAAACAGGCCTATGAAAAAATAATGACTTACCAAAGAATAATTTTATAATTTAGTAGTAATTAAACCATCCCTGTCTCCTTTTTCTGAGACTATATTCACATTTCAATAATCTGAGATTTGGGGGGGGGGGGTTCAAGATTGGGAACTCATGTACACCTGAGATGAAAAAATAAAAATAAAAATAAAAAAAATAATAATCTGAGATTTCTCACTGGAAATGAAACAATACATGATTCAGATGCCAAAACTTAGTTGATTGCACTAACCAATTATTATTCAAAGGTACATTAGGAATGTATTATAGAAAGTAAAATTAAAATAGCTAGCACCTTTATATAATAACTGAAGTATTACTTTGAATATATTTCATTGAGAAAATACATGTAGAAAGCAACATATAGTTGTATCTGGGGAGTGCGTGGGGCAGAAATCCTGCCAAGACTGCATCATTTTAGATTACAAACATGTGCTCAGCCTTCTTTTTTTAATTAATCAGTCATAAACCATTTATTTATTGAATACCAACAGTAATAAAGTTAATTTACTGATTATACAGAAAGTAAGTAGGAGATCTGAAAGTTAAATATACTACATTAAATAAACATTATTTTGAAATATATTTTTATGGAACAAAAAACAATCCCAAATGTAGCTTTCTTCTTTGTTAGTAAGAAAATAATCCAGATTTTGATTAATAAGCTAGTGAATTCCTTTTGACTTAATTGTCCATGGGGTCTCACTTCTTTATATTAACAGACAACCTGATGTGGTTTGGTACCTTCAGTTAGCTTCATTCAATTGTGTGAAATTGTGATTAGAAGAGGATAAAGGTCAGCCATTGTCGTAATTAAATCTTCTAAAACTAAGAGATAAGAATCCAGGTGCATCTGATAGTGTCAGTACATACTTGCGATGATACTAAGTACACATAAATGGACATAGGTATTTCAAACTTAGGAAGAAAGTTTATTTGAAAATAGAATTAGTAGGTTTATCAAACAGAATGTTTCTTTGTTCATAAACATTAAAGTCTGAATTGCTTCAGTTACTTTTGCACAAATTTTGGTGGAAAGCTTTGTACCTTTTAGTGTACACTAAATTTTTTTCTCACACTCAAAATAACCGAGTCAAGTAAACGATTTTTAGTATGACATGTCTTTTTTCATGCTCTTTTGCTTATATTAATATGATTTTTCAATCTTTCTTCTATGACAAATGTGTTATATTTAGAAGCTTATTCTTTGTTAATGTTATATTTATGAAGAAATTATAATTGACTCTGTACCTGCTGCTTCAATAGGAAGGTACAATTATTTTGATGTCAACATCATTTATTCATTTTAAATTGTCATGTCCAAATCTGCAGAAGATAGATATATGGATGTATATTGTTGATATATATGTATGCATGTACATATACATGAGTATATATATTTAGATATATAAGTATGATAAAATTTTATGCTTCTATAAGATCATATATTTAAAATAATCCTATAACCTCAGTTGATTTATATGAAAATGTAATTCTAAGATTTCAAAAATCAGTTTTGATTAAATTTCATAGAAGTTAAGTGGTTTTGAAATTAGTTTATCTTTCTTTTGATATCCAATGTCTTTGGTGTGATTAGGAAAACTAATAGAAATTCTTATATTAAAAGTGAATAAGATCTAATTTATATTTATTGTCCAATAAAATGAATATTTTTGTGAGCATAAGCAATAATTACTTACATTTTACTTGGAAGATGAAGTTTGAAAGAAATCAATACAACTGTTCTCAAAAAAGGCAGCTAAGGGAACAGAATTTTGAGAATGTAATAATTAATAGCCATTTAATAGTTATTTAGTAATAATTCATAATTATCGTACTTAGCTTACTGCCAGTCAATATGCAAGGATTTTTACATCCCTTTTCTCATTTAATTCCTAGTAACTTTTATGTGAATGGGATTGCCTGGTGGCTCAGATGGTAAAGAATCTGCCCACAATGTGGGAGACTTGAGTTCAACCTTTGGGTCACAAAGATACCATGGAGAAAGAAGTGGCAACCCACTCCAGTACTCTTGCCTAGATAATTTCATGGACAGAGGAACAGTCCATGGTGTCACAAAGAGTGGAACACAACTGAGTGACCAACACTTCCACTTGCACTTTCTATGAGTACACAGTTGAAGGAAATGAGTAGTTTAGTAATATTCCCAAATTTGATGGTTAGCATGGTTAAAGTTAGGTTTTGAAACCTGGAAAAACTAGGGTTGGAAGCTAAACATTTTGATTTTAATTAACTGACTGCTACATTTTACTACTTCCAGTTTATTTCACCCTTTGTATAGGTAAGTGAAAAATAAGTGCCTTATAAAAAATGAAGCTTGTAATTTTAAGAGGAATGATATTAAAAGTTTTGTATTGTCCCTAAAAGATAACCTTTCCCTATATAGAACAAATAGGATGCTATGGTTGCATGAAAACTGAATAGCACCAATTAATAATTATTTATTGAGTCAAAACATAAGATATTGTGGTTGAACAAAGGAGTTTTTCTTTACACTTTTCTGACTTCTCTGCATGTGTGCTCAGTTGTGTACAACTCTTTGCGACCCCATGGACTGTAGCCCACCAGGCTCCTCTGCCCATGGGATATTTTTTCAGGCGAGAATACTGGAATGGGTTGCTATTTCCTCTTCTAGGGATCTTCCCAATCCAGGGAGGGATCGAACCCATGTCGCCTGTGTCTCTCACATTGGCAAGTGGATTCCTTACCACGAAGCCCCTGAGAAGCCTTCTGACTTCCAAGGTTCATTATTTCATAAAGTTTTCAGTATTTGTATAAACTCTTAAGTTTGTGAAATAAATGATGTACTATTTTTTAAAGTCCAGTAATGCCTGGTATCGGAGAACACAATGGCAACCCACTCCAGTACTCTTACCTGGAGAATCCCATGGATGGAGGAGCCTGGTAGGCTGCAGTCCTTGGAGTCGCTAGGAGTCAGACAGGACTGAGTGGCTTCACTTTCACTTTTCACTTTCATGCGTTGGAGAAGGAAATGGCAACCCACTCCAGTGTTCTTGTCTGGAGAATCCCAGGGATGGCAGAGCCTGGTGGGCTGCCGTCTATGGGGTTGCACAGAGTCGAACACAACTGAAGTGACTTAGCAGCAGCAAAACCTGGTATGCTTTATAACTTTCTGATATATTATATCACATCATCAGGGTTTTTCTTTCTATTACAAGCAATAATAGCAATCACACTACCAATTATTGAACACATGTTGACTCTAGCTAAGTAAGTAATTTTCATCCAATTTTTGAAAACATCCTTTTGTATACAGAATAATAGCCAAATTTTATAGTGTTAGTATTGTAAATGAAGTAAAGGGAATTTAAATAAATTCAACCCATAGCTGATAAGTATATTTTAGATATCCATATGACTCTCACTTCAGTCGCTCAGTCGTGTTCGACTCTTTGCGACCCCATGAATGGCAGCACACAAGGCCTCCCTGTCCATCACCAACTCCCAGAGTTCACTCAGACTCACGTCCATCGAGTCAGTGATGCCATCCAGCCATCTCATCCTCTGTCGTCCCCTTCTCCTCCTGCCTCCAATCCCTCCCAGCATCAGAGTCTTTTCCAATGAGTCAGCTCTTCGCATGAGGTGGCCAAAGTACTGGAGTTTCAGCTTTAGCATCATTCCTTCCAAAAAAATCCCAGGGCTGATCTCCTCCATATGACTCTAGGAATGTGTTATTTTGAAACTTACCATGTTGCCTATTGCACATAGGTATCTTGACACTGTTTCACTCCTTAGATCATCCAGACACCAAGAATTAAAGCAGATATTCTATTAAAATTATGAGAAATACTATTTTTAAACATTGAACTAATATGTGCTTTTATATAAAGCTGTATGAGGTCATAAAGATTTAGGTTCAAATCTAAATCCACCACTAAAGTAATGGCATTATTTTAAACAGTTGTTTACTCTCTTTGAACTCATTCTCATATTTCTTATACTTAAAATAACATTAGATTTATTACTATGTGGTTGAAGACACACATTTAAGAAACTACACTAATTACATAATGACTAGCTAATAGATTCTTGAAAATGGCAGTTATTAAAAGTACTACTATTTATTATTATATTGAATATTTAACTGTCAAATACCAGAACAGTATCCAAGAGTGGGTTAAAAATAAGGAGGGAAAAATTTGCTTCTAGTGTTTCTGTCAGTATTTACATGGAGATGTTCCTTTTTAGGTTTAAAAACTCAGATTTCCCAAGAGGCTTATGACCCCCACTGCAGCATTTTACCTCCTAGGAAATGTTACATCAACAAAACTTCTCTGGCACTTTTTCCTTGAGGATCCTTGCTGTGTGTTAACCAGATAAATCTGTTCCTGCTAATGTGTTAAGGATGTAAGTCATTTTCCTTACACTAATATTGTCCCTACTGAGAGAAGAATATATGATAATGGAAGAAGTCATTCCCAAAAGGAGAGTTTTAGTTTTGAGGATGTTCTAAGATGACAAATCATTTTTATTCAATGGGCTTTAAATCATCAAAATAGGTTACATAATAATACTGTCTATAAATCGATAATTCTGGTCTGGGAATCAAAAACTCTCCTCTATACAGCCTCTGCCATATAGTTGATCTTGAATACAATACTTAATCCTTCCCCTTCCAATTTCTTTTCTGTTAAAGTTTAAATTTGAGTAAGTATATTGCTAAAATAGTTTACATATTTATTTCTTATTTATATTAAAAAATGTTTAGCAGTAGCTACCATGGCAGGGTACTTTTGTTTCCTTCCTTCTTTTGTGATGCAGATTTGGCAATGAACAAAATAGATAAGATCCCCCCTTTTGTTCAGAATCCATTCTAGTGAAGAAAAGCAGAATATTTCTTTAAAAGAAAACTATATAGGCTTCAAAATGTTATTTTTTAAAGAAACAACATTGGTATAAAAGAAAACAATGCTGAGAAGATTATAGTGAAAAAGTTTGCCTAAGACTCAACATTCAGAAAACTTAAGATCATGGCATCTGGTCCCATCACTTCATGGCAGAATAGATCGGGAAACAGTGGAACCAGTGACAGACTTTACTTTTTGGGGCTCCAAAAATCACTGCAGATGGTCACTGCAACCATGAAATGAAGACACTTGCTGCTTGGGAGAAAAGTTATGATCAACCTAGACCGCAAATTAAAAAGCAGAGACATTACTTTGCCAACAAAGGTCTATCTAGTCAAGCTATGGTTTTTCCAGTAGTCATGTATAGATGTGAGAGTTGGACTATAAAGAAAGCTGAGCATGGAAGAATTGATGCTTTTGAACTGTGGTGTTGGAGAAGACTCTTGAGAGTCCCTTGGACCACAAGGAAATCCAACCAGTCCATCCTAAAGAAAATAAGTCCTGGGTGTTCATTGGAAGGACAGATGCTGAAGCTGAAACTCCAATAATTTGGCCACCTGATGTGAAGAACAGATTCATTTGAAAAGACCCTGATGCTGGGAAAGATTGAAGGCAGGAGGTGAAGGGTTCAACAGAGGATAAGATGGTTGGATGGCATCACTGACTCAATGGACATGTGCTTGAGTAAACTCCCAGGAGTTATCGATGGACAGGGAGGCCTGGTGTGCAGCAGTCCACAAGGTCGCAAAAGTTGGACACAACTGAGCTACTAAACTGAGATGAACTGATATAAACAATCCAAGCTACTAATTGACTATTAAATTTTGAATAGTAAGATCCATGCACACCAAGATCAGTGGAAAGAACATTCTAGGAAGTAGAAACATCTGGAGCCAAGATCTTAAGACTGTATGAATTTTTGTGTTTAAGACTTGGAAAGCTTGAATGTCCTATAGAAGGGTGAGGAAAGAGATAAAGGCGGTGTGTTAAAACTTTGTAAACTACAGCAAAGTGAATGGTTTCTATTTTATGATCAATGGGACTGAAGTATACATTTTCACTTAGGGGAATAACATGATCATCATTATTATTATTATTTTTTTTCCTATGGGTCTATGGGTCTTAATTGCCCCACACGAGGTCATTATTGCCACATGGGAGATCTTTAGTTATGGCAGATGGGATCTAGTTCCTTGACCATGGATGGAACTCAGTCCTCCTTCATTGGGAGTCACTGGACCATGAGGAAATTCACATAACTTGATCATTGTTGTGGTTTAGCCACTAAGTTGTGTCCAACTCTTGTGACCTCACAGACTATAGCCCGCTAGACTCCTCTGTCCATGGGATTCTTCAGGCAAAGATACTGGAGTGGGTTGCCATTTCCTTCTCCACGGGATCTTCCTGACCCAAGGATTGAACCCAGGTATCCTTCATTGCAGGAAGATTCTTTGCCAACTGAGCACCAGGGAATCCCCTTTATGCTGTTTAATGATGCTGAACTGAGTACAAATTGTAAGAGGTTTCCCTGGTGGCTCAGACAATAAGGAATCTGTCTGCAATGCAGGAGACCTGGGTTTGATCCCTGGGTTGGTATCTCCTGGAGAAAGGAATAGATACCCACTCGAATATTCTTGCCTGGAAAACCCCATGGACAGAGGAACCTAGTGGGCTACAGTCCATGGGATCAGAAAGAGCTGGATACAACTGAGTGACTAAGACACACACATACACACACACGCACGCACACACAGGGCGATGGGGACAAGAAGAGTTGGAAGTTATTGCCTCAATGTAGAATTATAATAGTTTGGACTAAACATTTTAAGGAGAGATTTAGAAATTTCAACAATCTGTGACCTTTTGAAATAGAGTAAACAGGATATAATAATGGATTAAAGGCGGAAGTGAAAGAAGATAATGACCAAGGCCTTAGCGTTCCTCTCAGCTTGTCTAGTCTTTAAAGTGGTTTCTTCCTAACTAAGGATTTCTAACATCCCTTTCCTTAGAGAATTTAGTTTAGAAAACATGCAATTGTAAAGTCTTTCTCCATCTTTGATATGCACGTTTTCTGTTATCTAGGAATGTCTTTTCCAAGGATCTAGGAGTCATGCCTTTGAAATGTAAACATTAAGAACTGTGTCCCTATCTCCTAGTATTTGTGGGAACATAGGAGTCTAACTCAGAAAAGCACTAATTAGCAAACTCAGATGGCTTAATCATATCAACCAACTTCCGGTCTGTTGTGCCCAGAGTCCGAGTCCCCAGAACTGAGAGAATAAGACGTCCACAGCAATGCAATAGCATGAAAGGGGTTTTATTGCTAGCTCGAGCTAGGGCCCAAGTCTCATCCAGTGCAGTGGAATCTGACAAGGGCCCTGAGCTCTTGGTCATAGCTGCTTATATACAGGCAGTTCTTTGTCTTAGTAACAGGGTAGCTGGCATTACATAGTTGGCTGAGGTTTGGTGTGAATGGGGACTCTCCTGATTAGTTCAAGGGTATAATTCCTGGAGACATGACTCAGGTTTAGTTCAAATGACTCAGGTTTTAGTTCAAGGGTATAACTTCCGGAAACATGACTCAGGTTTTATCTTTAGGCCTAGTGTAACTCGCTGAGCCTATCATGGCCAGAGTCTGGTCCCAACACGGTCCACTTTGAATACTTTTTTACTAGCTAATTTCAGGGGTTGAAAACCTTCTGGCCATTTGTTTCAATAGGGTTGATATACATGTATGTGTTTCACTGAAACACCTTGCTGTATACCTGAAACTACCACAACACTGTTAATCAACTATACTTCAAGATAAAAGGAAAAGTGAAAAATAAAAATTAATTTAAAAGATAGAGTTGACTTCAGTCTCTTTTCCCTTTTAAAATATTCTTGAATAAAATCTTCCCTGCTTGTAACTTTGGCCTAGTGCAGTTTTTCTTTTTTAATGACTAAGACCACAACTTAGATATTTGGCTTGAGTGGCAGTGTGGATACTGATGATTTGTATTTAATGATGAAGCCCGTTAGGAAGAACCTGAAATTTTAGAGAAAGCCATTCAGAAATATGTGCAAGTGGGAATGAAGACGTGTTGTGTATATGCCTGCTAATTCACTTCAATTGTGTCCAACTCTTTGATCCTGTGGACTACATACAGCCCACCAGGCTCCTCTATCCATGGAATTTTCTAGGCAAGAATACTGAGGTGGGTTGCCATTCCCTCCTCCAGGGGATCTTCCTGACCCAGGAATCAAATCCATGACATTTTCTGCATTTATAAATATATAAATGAAAGTTGCAGCAAATAGAGGTTATATAAATCCATGTGACTGGATAAGGGTCAATAGGGAGGGACATAGACAGAGCAGAGAAGGGAGCACTGATTTCTGGAACTTCCAACATTTAAGGACAGAGCCTAGAAATAGGTACAAACAGAATTTAAGAATGAAAATCAGCTGGAAAAAAAAAAGGAAATCAAGAGAAAAACAGCTTATTTTTATAGGATAGTAAAAAGAAGTGCTAAAATATTTTTAGATATAATTAATAACATATAGACATGTATATTTTTTAAAGATCATTTAAAAAAAACTCTTAATACATTTATCCACTTATTTAAACATTCTATTGAGATACATCACATAATATACAATTAACCCTTCAGTGAAAAAATTTTTTTATATTGGAGTATAGTTGATGTTGTTTTTAAATTATTTATTTATTTTAGGCTGTGCTGAGTCTTCATTGCTGTGTGGGCTTTTCTCTAGCTATAGCAAGTGGGAGCTACTCTTCCTTGCAATGTGCAAGTTTCTCATTGCAATAGATTCTCTTGTTGCAGAACATAAGATCTAGAGCATTCAGGCTTCAGGGGTTGCAACACATGGGCTCAGTAATTGCAACTCTCCTCCTCTAGAGCACAGGCTCAATAGTTGCGGTGCACAGGCTTAGTTGCTCTGAGGTGTGTGGGATCCTCTGGATCATAGATTGAACCCATGTCTTTTACTTTGCCACTGAGCCACCAGGGAAGCTATCAATGTAACTTTTTATGATTGTTATATGAAACTTGAGAAAAGTAAGATCAGGGTAAACACAGAGATGATAAATTCCCTGGGTCGGGAGGATGCCTTGGAGGAGGAAATGGAGACTCATTTTAGTATTTTTGCCTGGAGAATTCCATGGACAGAGGATCTGGTGGACTACAGTCCATGGTGTCGCAAGAGTTGAACACAACGTAGTGACTAAACCACCATTATTCTTTTCCTCGAAGGAAAAAAAAAAAAAAAGAAACAGCAACAACAAAAAACAAAGTGGAAAACTACATATAATACGTGCAAATAAGTAATTATGAGTGAAATAAATCTACATCTGGAACTATAATCACATTTTGACAATAGTGTTTATGTGATAATATTACTATTTTAGTGATAACCCAACACTGGATATGGAGGAAAGTATACTTCAAATTGTGTCATCAAAGATAGAAAGATTAAGTAAAAAAAAATAATGAATCTATTTCAGATATTCCCCTACACCAGTATAATCATGAAGTCATATGGGGTCGTGTACTTGAGGTACAAAGAATAATGGCTACGTATCCATTGATTCTATATAATACTATGAAAAGTGAAAGTGAAAAGGGGCTTCCTTAAAGGCTCAGATACTAAAGAAACTGCATGACAATGCAGGAGATGTAGGTTCAGTCTCGAGGTCTGGAAGATCCCCTGGAGAAGGGAATGGATGCCCACAACAGTATCCTTGCCTGAAGAATACAAAAACAAGGTAAATATATCATCTGTAATACATATTGTTGTTTAGTATATTGTCACACTGCTTATTTAACTTATATGCAGAGTACATCATGTGAAATGCTAGGCTAGATGAATCATAAGCTGGAATCAAGATTTCCAGGAGAAATATCAACAATCTCAAATATGCAGA
Organism: Neotragus moschatus; assembly: GCA_006410615.1. Lineage (NCBI taxonomy): Eukaryota > Metazoa > Chordata > Mammalia > Artiodactyla > Bovidae > Neotragus > Neotragus moschatus. The sequence continues at coordinate 526,012 of SJYA01002364.1, forward strand.
TGATATCATTCTAATGTTAGAAAGTGAAGAGGAACTCAAGAGTCTCTTGATGAGGATGAACGAGTAGAGTGAACAAACTGTCCTAAAACTCAACATCAAAAAGCTAAGATCTTGGCGTACAGTCACATAACTTCATGGCAAATAGATGGAGAAAAAATGGAAACAGTGAAAGGTTTTATTTTCTTGGGCTCCAAAATCATTGCTGATAGTGACTGTAACCATGATATTAAAAGACACTTGTTCCTTGGAAGAACAGCTATGACAAAACTAGACAGTATATTAAGAAGGAGAGATATCACTTTGCCCACAAAGGTCCATATTGTTAAAGCTATCATTTTTCCAGTAGTCATGTACAGATCTGGGAGGTGGACCATAAAGAAGGCTTAATGACAAAGGATTGATGCTTTTGATCTATGTTGCTAGAGAAGACTATTGAGAGTCCCTTGGACTGCAAGGAGATCAAACCAGTCAGTCCTAAAAGAAATCAACCCTGAATATTCATTGGAAGGACTGATGCTGAAGCTGAAGCTCCAATGCTTTGGTCACCTATGCAAAGAGCTGACTCACTGGAAAAACCTTCATGCTGGGAAAAATTGAGGGAAGGAGGAGAAGGGGGTGACAGAGGATGAGATGGTTGGATAGCTGACTAAATGGACATGGATTTGAGAACACTCTGGGAAATGGGACAGGGAAGACTGGTGTGCTGCAGTCCATGGGGTTGCAAAGAGTCAAGACTGACTGAGCAAGGTATTAAGTGTCCAACTCTTTTGTGACCCAGTGGACTATAGCCCACCAGGCTGCTCTGTCCATGGTGTTTCCCAGGCAAGAATACTGGAATGGGTTGCCCTTTCCTTCTCCAGAGGATCTTCCCAACCTAGGGATTAAACTTGCATCTCCTGCTTGGCAGGTGGATTGTTTATCACTGAGCCACCTTAGAAGCTGCTATATTAACCTTAAGTCCACACATGATAAGGAATCCAAAATAGTAGTCTGCTCTCATTTCTCTTGTTTTATTTATAAAAATTAAAACTTGGTCTCCTCTTCAGCAGGTGAAACATTTTAAATAACCATATATGAAGATTTGACTCTGAATGCAAAATATTAAACAAAACCAAATATACTTGATTGTAAACAAAATTGCTTAGTATTTATTTCATATGTAATGGGATATTCAATCTGGAAAATCCATCACATTCATTATTTATATATTTCATCATTAGTATTGACTATGGTCACTTTTTTTCTTTTTTTTTTATCCTGGGCTCATTAGACAGCAGGAGAAGGAAATGGCAACCCACTCCAGTACTCTTACCTGGAAAATCCCATGAATGGAGCAGCCTGATAGGCTATGGTCCATGGTGTTGCAGAGTTGGACATGACTGAGCAGCTAGACTTTCAGTAGACAGCAAGGAGCATTTTCCTCTTGCTTGTATATAGGTAAATATTTCATTTACTTTTATACATATACCTGGCAAAAAATGCTATTTTGTAGAAGAAATTTCTCTAATTTTTTCCTTCACCTACTCAAGTCTTCCCATAGTTGCCCTTTAATAATTGTTTGTAATTATAAGAATATACCAAAATATAATATTACATTCAGAGAATTTAAAGGGCATTTTAAAGAATATACAAGACAATACAAACAGTTTATATATGTATATTAAATATTTTACATATATTGCTCTGTATATTTATATCTGTATATATATATATATATACACTAGAAATAAAGTATAAGATAAAGAATTATATATATATATTTTCTCTTCTTAATTTTATTCATATATTAAAAAGCTAACATTCTATACACACAATTCTGTGTCTTTTTGAAACAAAAATATATAGCAAAATAAATTTGCATTAGTTTTAATATTTCTGATTTTATTAAGTTTAAAACAATTTTCATGGTATAGATATTTCATTTGTTTATCAAGATTTTAAACTTTTTTTTCTTGCAACAGACACCATTGCATTCTTTCTCAGAGCGAATGAACTTTGTTCTCCCCATGTAATTCTCCTGAGAGAAACTCATATTTTATGTTTCCAAAGAGTTTCATGTTATTTAAAAGATGTTTAAATAAATACTATCCTTTCCTTAAGACTGATGTCTTAAAATCAGCTTGAGATTTTAATCATATGGGGAAGCATTGTAAATGTTGAATACTTGGCATCCACTATACATGTGCTTATAGGAGGGATAATAAAAGTATTTGGCATTCATCATGGTGTTGGAATTAACTGTTCAATGAGGGAAATACACTAATCAGAAAAAAGAAAAACAACCCTGAACACAAATATTGGTATGCATTAATTTTGACTATTTATAAGCATTTACAATAATTCTGGTCTCAAGTGTTGCATGTGTTAGGAAACACTGCCATTGAGTAAGAGCTACTGTTTTTAACCAGGAGTATTCTAGAGTCAGTGGCTAACTTAAAAGCAGACATTTAGTTCTTTATTCAGAAGCTGGTACAAAGCCAAGGAAATTTGAAGTGAAACGACAAGCCAGAATTCAATGTCATTTAATTAGGCCACATAGGCAAATTTTATTTTTAAGATAAAAAAATTAAAAAAAAGAAAAAACAGGGTTTCCACAAAGAGAAATTTACTGCTTTCAAAGTTATTCTTGTTTGAGTTGAATGTAGAACTATTCTTTACTTTAAAAATCAATCACAATTCCACTTTATATCATAAAGTAGATGGTTTTGCAAAATTTAATAGGATTATACTATTGATTCCATCTATACAATGCTAGATAGTATTGCATACTCCTGACTATGGCCTATTATGTTACTGAGCACAAGAGAAAAAGGATTAGTCTGTGAAAGAGCAAGCAGATGTCATGGCTCCATGCAATATTCACATACCTGTTAATTCAATACTCATTTTGTGTTCAGCTCAGTGCAGTCACTCAGTCGTGTCCGACTCTTTGCGACTCCATGAATAGCACCATGCCAGGCCTTCCTGTCCATCACCAACTCCCAGAGTTCACTCAAACTCATGTCCAGTGAGTCGGTGATGCCATCCAACCATCTTATCCTCTGTTATCCCCTTCTCCTCTCATCCCCAATCCCTTCCAGCATCAGAGTCTTTTCCAATGAGTTGACTCTCTGCACGAGGTGGCCAAAGTATTGGTGTTTCAGCTTTAGCATCAGTCCTTCCAATGAAAACCCAGGACTGATCTCCTTTAGAATGGACTGGTTGGATCTCCTTGCAGTCCAAGGGACTCTCAAGAGCCTTCTCCAACATCACAGTTCAAAAGCATCAGTTCCTCGGCACGCAGCTTTCTTCACAGTCCAACTTTCACATCCATACATGACCACTGGAAAAACCATAGCCTTGACTATGGACCTTTGTTGGCAAACTAATGTCTCTGCTTTTGAATATGCTATCTAGGTTGGTCATAACTTTCTTCCAAGGAGTAAACGTTTTTTAATTTCAGGGCTGCAGTCACCATCTGCAGTGATTTAGGAGCCCAGAAAAACAAAGTCTGACCCTGTTTCCACTGTTTCCCCATCTATTTGACATGAAGAAATGGGACCAGATGCCATGATCTTCATTCTCTGAATGTTGAGCTTTAAGCCAACTTCTTTACTCTCCACTTTCACCAAGAGGCTTTTGAGTTCCTCTTCACTTTCTGCCATAAGTGTGGTGTCATCTGCATATCTGAGGTTATTGATATTTCTCCCAGCAATCTTGATTCCAGTTTGTGCTTCTTCCAGCGCACCATTTCTTGTGATGTACTCTGCATATAAGTTAAATAAGCAGGGTGACAATATATAGCCTTGACGTACCCCTTTTCCTATTTATAACCAGTCTGTTGTTCCATGTCCAGTAATAACTGTTGCTTCCTGACCTGGATATAGATTTCTCAAGAGGCAGGTCAGGTGGTCTGGTATTCCCATTTCTTGAATTTTCCACAGTTTATTGTGATCCTTATAGTCAAAGTCTTTGGCATAGTCAATGAAGCAGAAATGGATGTTTTTCTGGAACTTTCTTGCTTTTTTGATGATCCAGTAGATGTTAGCAATTTGATCTCTGGTTCCTCTGTTTTTTCTAAAACCGGCTTGAACATCTGGAAGTTCATGGTTCATGTATTGCTGAAGCCTGACTTGGAGAATTTTGAGTATTACTTTACTAGCTTGTGAGATGAGTGCAATTGTACAGTAGTTTGAGCATTCTTTGGCATTGCCTTTCTTTGGGATTGGAACGAAAACTGACCTTTTCCAGTCCCTGTGGCCACTGCTGAGTTTTCCAAATTTGCTGGCATATTGAGTACAGCACTTTCACAACATCATCTTCAGGATTTGAAATAGTTCAACTGGAATTCTATCACCTCCACTAGCTGTGTTCATAGTGATGCTTTCTAAAGCCCACTGACTCCACATTCCAGGATGTCTGGCTCTAGATGAGTGATCACACCATCGTGATTATCTTGGTTGTGAACATCTTTTTTGTACAGTTCTTCTGTGTATTCTTGCCACGTCTTCTTAATATCTTCTATTTCTGTTAGGTCCGTAACATTTCTGTCCCTTATCGAGCCCATCTTTGCATGAAATGTTCCCTTGGTATCTCTAATTTTCTTGAAGAGACCTCTCGTCTTTCCCATTCTGTTGTTTTCCTCTATTTCTTCGTCTGAGGTAAGGAGCAGCAGCTGCGCTTTGCTGGAAAAGCCATGAAGAGATACCCGACCTCCAAAGTAAGAAAAACCCAAGTAAGATGGTAGGTATTGCGAGAAGGCATCAGAGGGCATACACATTGAAACAAAACTCAGGGAAAACTTGTCAATCTGATCACATGGACCACAGCCTTGTCTAACTCAATGAAACTAAGCCATGCCCTGTGGGGCCACCNGATGGTAGCGAAAAACAGGGGTTACCATGGGCTCCTCGGTGACCTTCTCGAACTGGATGAGGCGCACCTTCCGGGCTTCCTGGCCCTGAGTCTGGGCTGGACTCCCCAAGGCAGCTGGCCCATTGGTGTACATGTCCTCCATGACAGCATTCAGCTGGGGTGACACAGGCTGGCGGGGCAAAAGAGCAGAGCATTGGATGAAGCAAGTGGCTGAGGCGAACCCTAGGATATCACTGCAGGTCTACAACCCCCAAAGCTACAGAAAGTGAAAGTGAAGTCGCTCGGTCATGTCTGACTCTTTGCGACCCCATGGACTGTAGCCCACCAGGCTCCTGCATCCAGGGAATTTTCTAAGCAAGAGTACTGGAGTGGGTGGCCATTCCCTTCTCCAGGGGATCTTCCTGACCCAGGGATCGAACCCGGGTCTCCGGCATTGTGGGCTGGTGCTTTACCATCTGAGCCACCAGGGAATCCCAAGCTACATAAACCAATGCTTATTTCCTTAGACTGGTAGCCTACTGCATTCAACGTGATGGGCCATGTTATTTATACTATCATTTTGCCTTTTCATACTGGATACTGAAAGAGGAACACCCCAGGTCAGTAGGTGCCCAATATGATACTGGAGATGAGTGGAGAAATAACTCCAGAAAGAATGAGCAGATGGAGTTCAACAATACCCAGTTGTGGATGTGACTGGTGATAGAAGTAAGGTCCGATGCTGTAAAGAGCAATATTGCGTAGGAACCTGGAATGTTAGGTCCATGAATCAAGGCAAATTGGAAGTGGTCAAACAGGAGATGGCAAGAGTGAACGTCGACATTCTAGGACTCAGCGAACTAAAATGGACTGGAATGGGTGAATTTAACTCAGATGACCATTATATCTACTACTGTGGGCAGGAATCCCTTAGAAGAAATGGAGTAGCCATCATGGTCAAAAAAAGAGTCCAAAATGCAGTACTTGGATGCAAACTCAAAAAGGACAGAATGATCTCTGTTCGTTTCCAAGGCAAACCATTCACTATCACAGTAATCCAAGTCTATTCTCCAACCAGTAACGCTGAAGAAGCTAAAGTTGAACGGTTCTATGAAGACCTACAAGACCTTTTAGAACTAACACCCAAAAAAGATGTCCTTTTCATTATAGGGGACTGGAATGCAAAAGTAGGAAGTCAAGGAACACTTGGAGTAACAGTCAAATTTGGCCTTNGCAAACCATTCACTATCACAGTAATCCAAGTCTATTCTCCAACCAGTAACGCTGAAGAAGCTAAAGTTGAACGGTTCTATGAAGACCTACAAGACCTTTTAGAACTAACACCCAAAAAAGATGTCCTTTTCATTATAGGGGACTGGAATGCAAAAGTAGGAAGTCAAGGAACACTTGGAGTAACAGGCAAATTTGGCCTTGGAGTACAGAATGAAGCAGGGCAAAGACTAATAGAGTCTTGCTAAGAGAACACACTGGTCATAGCAAACACCCTCTTCCAATAACACAAGAGAAGACTCTACACATGGACACCACCAGACGGTCAACACCGATATCAGACTGGTTATATTCTTTGCAGCCAAAGATGGAGAAGTTCTATACAATCAGCAAAAACAAGACCAGGAGCTGACTGTGGCTCAGATCATGAGCTCCTTATTGCCAAATTCAGATGTAAATTGAAGAAAGTAGGGAAAACCACTAGACCATTCAGGTATGACCTTAATCAAATCCCTNTGGGGGCAGGAGGAGAAGGGGACGGCCGAGGATGAGATGGCTGGATGGCATCACTGACTGGATGGACGTGAGTTTGAGTGAACTCTGGGACTTCGTGATGGATGGTTCATGATGCTGTGATTCATGGGGTCTCAAAGAGTCAGACATGACTGAGTGACTGTACTGAACTGAATCTATCCAGAAAGGGTACAGAGTAGTTGGAAAGAGGAGTAAAGGGAATTGAGTAAGGATTGTTGAGATACTAATTGAAAATTTTTGCAGTTTTTCAAAAAATGGGATAAATTTTCTTTTCTTGGAAAATTTTATCATTTAAGTATTTATTTAGAGTTTTAGATGGTATTTCTTTAAATGTAAAATTATCTCAGGACAATAATGCTTTAGTTCGTGTTTAATATTATGAGTAGTCCATCAAATATTACTTTGGTGAAAATGTAGGTGCTTAGAAAGAATCGAGTCAATATCATGAAGGATCTGAGCCAATTATCTGTTGTGCCAGCTTCTTGAACTGATTTTGGATCTAAAGACAATAAAGAATGCAGATTTTGGGGGAGAAAGATACTGTGCTACTTTCTGGCTTAAGTAGAAAAATATTAATTTATTTTTATTCCAAATTTACTTTTTATTGTAACCTACTCTTCACTCAGTTTTTTGGTCTCATAAATTTAAAGAAGTCCCTGGATCCACATTTAGAAAGTCTCCCAAATTACTCTCAGGCTACAAGCCATTTTCTCTATATGTCCCTTGTTTATTCCTCACCAACATACTTGGGCTTACTTTGTCTTATTTGGACAAAAATATTACAGTTGATGAGACTGAACACTTTGAACCATAAATCTAAGACTAATACAAAAAGAGGACAAAGATGGAAGACTTATAAAATGTTACATAACCTGACAAATAAAAACAATGATACAAATTGGAGAAGAAAAAAAGAAAGGGGAGCACAGAATAAGCTAAACAATTGCCTATAGGTAACAGGCAGGAGGCAAAAGTTATTTATGAAATGAGAAACCAAACGGAAGTAGTATTAAGGTGAATAAAAGGAAATGATCGTGTTAGTATCAGGAAGTGTGAAANTAACCTGACAAATAAAAACAATGATACAAATTGGAGAAGAAAAAAAGAAAGGGGAGCACAGAATAAGCTAAACAATTGCCTATAGGTAACAGGCAGGAGGCAAAAGTTATTTATGAAATGAGAAACCAAACGGAAGTAGTATTAAGGTGAATAAAAGGAAATGATCGTGTTAGTATCAGGAAGTGTGAAAGACAAGAAATGATATCCCACTTGCAGCCTAACAAATAGCCTGCCACAGGTTAGCCTCCCACCAGTTCCTAAAAGCTGGCAAAAGACAAGGCACTCCTGAGCGAGTTAAAAGACAGGACTATGGCATCTGGCAAGAAGGAGCTTCTCATTTCCTTAGCTTCCCTTCCTCCCTAGACCAGGGGGTGAAAAGAGCACAGGTGCATACTACATATGCAGTAGGTTCATGTCACAGCTGAAGAACCCAAAGGTTAGGCAACTGCAATCTTTTAAAGCAGGTCATAGAAAACCTACCCAAACCTTGCCTTAGGAGTCATTATCATTATTATCTGGTTCAGGAAACAAATGCACCCTTTTTTTTGAAGAAAGCCACTCCCCATCTTCCAAGAGTGCAAGAGTGTTTTCAATAAAATGTTCTCAAAAGACAGCCTTTCAACTGTCTTTTTCAGGCATATAGAAACATCATGGAAAAGTCTTCCAAAAATTACAGGAATGATAACCACTAGAAAAGAACAATAAAGTTCCCATAATGCCTAAACAAATAACAAAAACAACAACAAAATACAAATAAAATAGCAATAAAAGGGAACAGTTATGTGAAAAATACTACATAAGCATAACACAAGTAATAGGAAATAAAATGATGGTAGACATGAGACCGAATGTATAGGTGTTAACCTCTAACTGTAAATTGGGTTTATTCCTCTTTTAAAAGACAAATATTTTCAGAATGGCTTGCAAATAAAATCTTCCTATATGTGTGTAGAAGATATATATCTAAAATTAAAAAGATAGTGAAATAAAAGAGAGACAAAAGTATACTAGGCAAAGACAAGTCAGAGAAAAATTGAGATTAATGTTGGAAAGGTAAATTTCACAGCAAAAAAAAAATCACAAGAAAAAAGGCACGTTATATTAATATAGTTTCAATAATGAAGGTATGCTGCTAAGTCACTTCAGTTGTGTCCAATTCTGTGCAATCCCAGAAATGAAAGCCCATCAGGCTCCCTGTCCCTGGGAACCTCCAGGCAAGAACACTGGAGTGGGTTGCCATTTCCTTCTCCAATGCATGAAAGTGAAAAGTGAAGTCGCTCAGTCGCTCAGTTGTGTCCAACTCCTAGTGACCCCATGGACTGCAGCCCACCAGGCTCCTCCGTCCATGGGATTTTCCAGTCAAGAGTACTGGAGTGGGTATAATTGCCTTAACATTCATAAACATCCATGAACCAAATAATATAGCCATCTTTTAAACCTTTTTTAATTTTATTTTTTATTTGTTGATTTACAGTGTTGCATTAGTTTTAAGTGTACGTTAAAGTGATTCAGTTATATATATATATATTATATGTATATACACACATATATATAGTCTTTTCAGATTCTTTTCCATTATAGGTTATCATTATAGATATAGATATTCCATTATAGGTTTCCATTATAGATATTGAATACAGTTCTCTGTACCATACAGTAGGTCCTTTTTTTATCTTATTTTATGTATAGTAGTGTTTATATGTTAATTTCAAACTATTAATTTATTCCTCCTCCTCCTTTCCCCTTTTGGTAATCATAAATTAGTTTTCTATGTCTGCAAGTCTATCTCTATTTTATATAATAAGTAAGTTCATTGGTATTATTTTTTTTAGATTCCACATGTAAGTGATGTTATATGATATTTGTTTTTCTCTGTCTCTGACTTATTTCCCTTAATATGATAAATTGTAGGTCCATCCAGATTTAAAAAAACTTTTTTGGCAGAAGGCATCTTCTATTGATAGAAGGGTAATAAAACTTGGTGACTTCAACATATCACTTCTAGATTAAGATAAGTCGAATGGTTCAACTACATGTAAGAATTGATAATCTTAAAGCACATAAAGACATCATAATGTAAATTTTATGAATATATAATGAACTGTGCATCTAAATAAACTGAACTACTTCTTTTCAAATGCACATGGAGAATTCAAAAAAGGTAATGGAACAGAGAGATAGTAATAAGTATTTTATATCTATTAATTAAAATATACTTTTTATTAAGTATTTTATTTAAATACATATTAAAATTTTCATTAAATTTATTAAATTTTAAGACTATATGTGTGTATATATATTTATAACTGAATTGCTTTGATGTACACTT